>CP135553.1:4763436-4957069 GCA_032402905.1 Khaya senegalensis | reverse complement strand
CATAATACAAAATATAAATATTACTAATTAATTATAAATTAATTATTTAAAAATATTTTTAAATTTATTAATATAACAAAAATTAATAATATAAATAATACTAACATATATTACTTTTGTTGTTGATAGAATATGTCAACTCTTTTGTGTATATTTTTAAAGGTGAAGAAAAAAGTAAAAAAAGACGAAGAACAGTGAAATATAAAATAAATTTATTAAGAATAAAATTGTTAATATAATTTATTTATAAAAATAAAATTATTAAAAATAATTATTTTGATAAGAATATAATTATTTATAAATATAAAAAGGTGTTAAAATAAGATTATTTTAAAATAATTTTTGATAAAAAACAATAAGGAGTGATTTACCAGACCAGGAAGCTTGCTTGGCACGATGGGCTCTTTGGTTACCGAGCCTACTTTGATGGGTATTATTGTACACCTTCTAGTCGTGTTCTTATTTATAACATATGCAGAAAGCGAGGGTTAAAAGTGAAGTTGCTGGAGCTGTTTGAGAAGCAAAAACAGCAGAACTCGAAAAAGAGGAAGCACTAGACAGAATGGCTGCAAAACCTGCTACTACATCAACCACTTATTCTCCGATTGACCCGACCCATAAAAATCGACCACCCATTTTCTCTGACTCTGATGTCGACTGGCTCCGACCTGACTCTCGTGGCTTCCACGAGTGCAGACCCGCCTGTAAGTTCATCTTTCTTTCTTATTTTTATTTTGTAAAAACCTGTATCCTTTTTGTCGATGGGCTTCCATTTTTTTTAATTTCATCCGTTCTTGAGCTGTATTGTGTGTAAAATGGACACTTTTTTTCATGAATGACGAGGAATATTTATTTAATCAAATTATGCATGTGGCTCTTTGTTTCAATGTTTTTTTTTTTTTTTATGTATATGGAAAATAATAAATTTCTGTTTGCTCTTAAGAATTATTTATCTATGCATATTAGTTTAGTTTATATAAATTAATTTATTTATAATTTTGTGTTTCTTGGTAGAACTGGATGTTACATACTCAAACACACTTATCTTCTTTGGCTTTTTATTTGTTTACTGGTTAAACCAATAAGCTTCCCAATTTTTCGTTTTTAACTTGGAGTTTTAAAGAGTCTTTGTAACTTTGTTTGAATTATATGGATGCAAGAACATTCGGCGTTATTCTTTTCAGATTGTAGACAGGAACTCATTTCGGGGCTCTTGATAGATTATGTAAACCAGGAGTCAAGAAATGTGAAATTCTGTTTTAAAAGCAGCTGAAGGCCAAAGTTTTAATCTCTAGTATAACAATGATCTCTGAATACATCCCTTTCCACTTTTAAAGTGTGCTTATTTCATATTGTCATCATTACTTGCAGATTTCCAAACTGGCACTGTAAACTCAGCATCAGGATCTGCTTATGCTGAATTTGGCAATACCAAGGTGATAGTTTCTGTGTGAGTATGTCCCATACCTTTCTAATTGTCATATATGCCTTGATCTCTAGTTTTCTTAGTTTGGAGATAGTCTTTTTGTCGTCTTATGGTTTAATTAGGAGCAGTTCTACACTGAGAGTATTTCTTTACCATTCTTTTGACATACTTTTGTGGTATATGAATTCCACAAGCAATTGAGGTGACTTGAGAGTGCATATATAGATTACTCAAGTTTATCTCAAATATACATGATTTTTGTTCAATCAGTTTTGGGCCTAGAGAAAGTAAGAAAGCAATGATGTATAGCGATATTGGTCAATTGAACTGTAATGTCAGCTATACAACTTTTGCCACCCCTGTTCATGGACAGGTATATTAACACTCCACTGTGAATTTGACAAATTCTTTTCCTTGTTTTCTCCTAATTGTGTGACGTAATATTTTGACTATTTAGGGATCAGACCATAAAGAGTTGTCTTCTATGCTTCATAAAGCTTTGGAGGGTGCAATAATATTGGAAACATTCCCCAAGACAACTGTGGATGTATTTGCATTGGTGTTGGAATCTGGAGGCAGTAAGTTTACATTTTGCAATAATGAGTCCCCCAATATTGAACTTGTACTCTTAGAATTTCATTTAGGAGAAAATAACCCAAAAGAAAAAAAGAGGGTTAAAGGCCTTATAGTTTGCCTTCATGTTTGCTTATTTCAAGCTCAACTATTTTTGCTTCCCAGCAATTTCATTCATTTAAGAGTTACAATTTTTGCTAATCACTTTCATTGTTTTTCTTTTCCTGATGTTTGAGAATCTTATAAACACCTATTTGGGTGTTGATAGTTGTCATCAAATGGATCCAATTCAGGATTTTCCTTGGGAGGTATTGGGAAGGAATTGGAATGGAAGAATATTGATTCATCTGGATACATAGTAAAAGGTCTCTGTTGATTCAAATGCTGTATGGGATAGGGATAGAGAAAGAGGAAAAACCAAAGATTTTTAATAATTGATTCAAACTGTGTCATGCTCCATTTCTTGTGCCTACTTCAATTGTTTTACTCATAGTTTTTCTACCTCTGTTTTCTAGTTTTTACTCAAACTTATTGATTTCTTGACCTTTTATGTTTCCATTAATGTTTTTGCTGCCTCTATCTATGTTTTCATTTTTGGTCAACCGGGTATTAATTATGAAATTGAACATAAACAATAACTCATCTTAGTGCATCAAGGTTTGTCTATCTCGGAACAATATATGCTGTTTATATACATGTTTTTGAAGAAATTCCTGATGCAATAGGTATGAAGATAAATTTAGATTGGAATAGTTTGTCAGTGCTGGGCCAAAAAGTTTTAGATGAGGAGCAGTAGGCTTTTTATGAAATGATTAGGCTTTTCATGAAATGGTTGGGCTTAACCTTAGGAAATTAGGGGGCATTTTGATAAATGAAGGAGAAATTGTGTGATAATTCTTCGAATCTCTGAAGTCCTGCAATGACTGCTTCTGTTAAATTTTGGTTTCTTCCATGAAGAAGATTTCTTTTGAGCAAATTGCTGAGCTTGATATTCTTTTTCATCATAGGTGATCTTCCCGTTGTGATATCATGCGCTACTGTTGCCCTGGCAGATGCTGGGATTATGATGAATGATCTTGTTGCCTCAGTTTCTGTGGTATGCGCCTTGTGCTGACATAGATCTTCATAGTTTTTCTATTTGCATCTTAAGTAATGTGGTTGTGTTTTTTTTTTTTTCCCCTTCTGTTATTTAAAATGTATTCCCATGGATCATTATTTCTTAAAGCTCATCATACTTGTTAAAGATATTTTCTATTTTAACTTTAAAATAGGAAATAACTTTAATAACAAATTCATGAACATACTGTAGCTTTTGTCTTCTTCTAATACATGAATATTATTTCTTTAACAATTTCACTTCTTATGAACTTTTGTTCATTTTTTGGTTCTTTGGTTTAATTCTAACACTAATGCATATATTTTTTGGTGTTAGTCTTGCCTTGGAAAGAATCTTCTAATTGATCCTGTTTTGGCGGAGGAAAGCTCCCAAGATGGAAGCCTTATGATAGCTTGTATGCCTTCTCGTTATGAGGTCACTCAACTAACCGTAACAGGGGAATGGGAAGCCCCAAATTTGAATGAGGTATGGCAGTTGAATTGTAGTGATTTTGTCATATCAAATGTTTTCTCTGTCAAACTTTCTTCTATCCAACTCTGTACGGACAGAATACCCATTTTTTATTTAGGGGAATGCATATTAAGCAATCATAGTGGATTTAAAGTTGTGCATTGAGGGTTCTGCGGTGGCACTCACATGTTTATATATTTAAATTTTGTTTAAAAGTTCATCTGTCTGTTTGTAGCCCATATTAGTTATTCCTACAAATTAAGCTGGTGGCATGCCAATGAAATAGGACTATGGTGTCCATTATAATTTCTTGAAAAAAATTAGTTACTTTCTAAATAATGAATGTGCATGGGTTTTTCCATCAAATTAGAGCTGGGCGACTTTAGCTGGACCTGTATCTCTAACTTCGGTTTTACACGCAGGCAATGCAGCTATGCCTGGATGCATGTGCTAAGCTTGGACAGATCATGAGATTATGTTTGAAAGAAGCTGCTGGTGATGCGCAAGAATAGGAAGACAACTCTTCTTTTTCTTTTTTTTCTTTTTTTTATGTAATACAGGTCACCTGTTTAGATGTTAATTTTCTTTTCTTTATTCCCTTTTCAGAAAAAAAATCTAGTACAAATTTTGAGAGATTTTTTTGATTGAGTTCGTTTTCGAATTCTGATGGTTTTATATTGTCTTGTATGTAAGCATTTCGACCAGAATATGACTAATTGTTATCAGAACTTAAAACTAATGTCACAGAACTTAAAAGAGAGGCCATCGTTGAGCAGAAAGGAAAATCTTTGAAATCTAGCGTACTTTGCAGAGCATTTTCTGTGGACTACGAGAAAGTGAAGACGAATGTGACATTTGATGCCAATGGAAAAACCATAAGCCAATGGAGCAAGATTTTCTTGGTGGCATGTATAGTTTGTGTGCAAGCGGATCCTTCGTTTTTCTTCGTGCCAACAGTCAGAGCTGATGTGTGCATTGACAGTGGATTAAGGACTCTGCAAATTATTCTGACCGTCATAAGAACGCCGACCGATGCATTTTATCTTATTCAGATTTTGGTTCGCTTCGTACTGCTTATTTTGCACCTACTCTTGGAATTGTTTAAATATAGATTATGCATGGAAGAAAAATTAATACATGTATATATATATACACACGTTTTGCATGAAAAGGAAAAGGGCTTGCATGGGAATGTGATTATGCATGGAAGAATTTAAGTTTGCATGAATAATTATATAGACATTATGTCAAAACAGAAGCCTTTTGCAAAGACAAATATGTATGGATGTGTGCCAAGTTAGTTATCTTGGCATTGTGGCTTTAAACATAGAAAGTTCAGGAGAAGCTTTGGCGCCAAAGTGCCAAACCACATAATGTGAATTCGTAAATTAAAAATTCTAAAACTCATAATTAGATTGATATACAATTAAGAATATCAAAAATTAAGTTTTGAATTAACCAAAATTCATTGAAAACTTATTTTAAAAACCTAAATTGGAAGCAAGAATGCCATTTTAATAAGTTCAAAGTTCATTTAAGAACAAGAAGAAAAAATTAAATTCTCCTAATATGAATGTGATTCATGCAAAAAAAAAAAAGAAAAAAAAGAACTAGTATTACAATTTGTTAAATCCTTTTATAAAAATTATGTTAAGAAATAAACGCCAGTGGTTAGCAAAAAGAAGAAAGGAAATAAATTCAACTCCTAATTTGTCTAAAACAAAAGTCTACTTACATGGGTCTTATATAATATTCAGCCCAAATAATATATATTAATATACATACATACATATATATATATATATATATATATTAGATTAAAATCCAATCTACGTGATCCATCAATGTCTAGCCCCTTGATATGGCATATGTCTTTCACATGTTAGGTCGCTGCTTCTTTAACTTGAATCACGTGACCTAAAATTAAATCCTCATCTTTCAAGTCCATCTTGAATGTTGGTGTTTTGCACAAATTCTGGCATTATTTCCTTAATTTTCTTTGCTCTTGATTTTATTATTATCTCATTTAGAACATCTAAAGGATCTTTGATAACCAGTTATAGTACATATCATTCTTCATTGTTTCAATAATATTCAACCTCGAATCATCACCTACATCAAAGAAAGAAAGATCAACAATATTAAAAGTAGTAAATATATTAAACTTATCTAGAAGGTCCATTTTGTATGCATTGTCCTTAATTTTTTGAAGGATTTGAAACGGTCTATCTCTTCTTGGATGTAATTTGAATCTTCTATGGATTGAAAATCTTTCCTTTTACATATCAACCCAAATCCAATCTTCTAGTTCAAAGATCACACGCCTCCTTCTTTTATTAGCTTGGGAAGTATATTGTTTATTCCTTTTTGCAATCTAAAGTTGTACCCTTTCATGATTGACTTCACAAACTACACTTTCCTTTTTTCATTTACACTACCCATTTTATCAATAAGTAAATGCATCAAATTCAAAGGAGTAGGTGGATTAAAACCATAGACAATTTCAAAAGGAGAATAAAAAGTAGTAGTATATATGGTTTTATTGTATGCAAACTCCATGAATATCAAATAATTCTCTTAAGTTCTTAAATTCTTATGAATAATAATGTGCAAAAGTTGAGTTAAAGTCGTATTAACTACTTCAGTTTGTCCATCAGTTTATGAATGACAAGCAATGAAAAATAAAAATTTAATATCTAACTTATTTTACAAATTTTTTTAAAAATAACTAAAAAATTTAATAACCCTATCTGATACAATAATCTTATGTATATTATAGAGTCACACTATCTCCCTAAAAAAATAAGTTAGCTATATTTGTAACATATCTATTTTATGGCATAGAATGAAGTGTGCCATTTTACTAAATTTATCCATTACTATGAAAATAAAGTCTTTACCCTTTTTTTGTCCTAGGTTGCCCCAAACAAAGTTCATAAATATGTCTACCTATAGTTTATTAAAATGGATAAGGGTGTATATAATCCATGTGGCAAAATTTTAGATTTGACATTTTTACGTGTAATGCACCTATTACACATGCAAATGATATCTTTTCTCATCTTAGGCCAAAAGAAATGCTCATGTAAAACTTTTAAGGTTTTTTAGTCTCAAATGTCCCTTCTATTCCCCACCATGTGCTTCACACATTAATAACTCACACATTAAACAATTAGGTATACATAATTTATTTTCCTTAAGTAAGTAACCATCATGCTTGTAAAATTTACCAAATACTGCCTTATCACGTGCCATATACACATCAACAAAATTAGTGTCATTAGTATACAAGTCTTTTATATATTCAAACCTAAGTATTTTAGCACTCATAGAAGAAAGAAGTACGTATCTCTTAGACAAAGCATCAACATCTATATTCATTTTACCTTGTTTATATCAGGTGATGTAAGAAAATGTTTTAATGTATTCCATTTATCTAGCGTATCTTTTATTTAATTTAACTTGTCCCTTTAGATGTTTCGAAGCCTTAGGCTATAGATAGTGTTACCACATCTCCAAAACTCGAACAAGAGCATAAAGGTCTTTGTCATATGTGGGGTAATTCAGAACTGCCCCATTTCACTTATCATTGAAAAAAGCTATGGGCCACCTACCTTGCATCAATATTACTCTAATCCATACTTTTGAAGTATTACATTCAATCTCAAAAGTTTTGTTAAAGTTTGGTAATGCTGTCACAGGTGCATAATATAATATTTTTTTAATATTAATAAATTCATTTTTTTGGTCAATGTCTCAATGAAATCCAACATTTTTTTTAACCATCACAATGAGTGATGCAACAATAATGGTAAAATCTTTAACAAAATGGCCAATAAAAATCTAGCTAAGTTATAAAAACTTCTAATGTTAGTGATGGTTTTAGGCATTGGCTACTCTTAGATGGCTTTAATATTCTCCTCATCTACCTCAATACCCTTTGTATTAACAAAATAGTCAAAAAAAAAAAAAAACAACTTTATCTATGTAAAAGGTACATTTCTTAAAATTAGATATAATTTTTTTTATGTTTCAGAACATTAAGCACACTTCTCAAATGTCTTAACATACTTTTCTAAACTTTTATTATATACTAGGATATTATCAAAATACACTACTATAAATTTACCTATTAATGCACACAATATATCGTTTATTAATCTCATAAAAGTTTTAAGTGCAATAGTAAGATCAAATAACATAACCAACCACTTATACAATCCATATTTGATCTTAAAGACAGTTTTTCACTCATTTCCTTCTTTCATTCTAATTTGATGGTATCCACTCTTAAGATTTATTTTACTAAAAATACATGACCCATACAATTCATTAACCATATCATCTAATTTAAGTATGAGATGATGATAACTTATTGTTATATTGTTGATTACCTTGCAATTAATGCACATTCTCCACATTCTGTCCTTTTTTTTTTTTTTTTTTGTACTAATATCACTAATATAACATGCGGGTTCATACTTTCCCCTACATAACTTTTGTCCATCAACTGCTTAACTTGTATTTGAAACTTCTTCGTCCCCTTCAAATTATTTTGATAGGCTCTTCAATTTAGAATAATAACTCTAAATACAAAATAAATTTGATTTTCAATATCTCTAATAAGTAGCAACCCACTAAGCATTTCCTTAGGGAATACATCTTTAAACTTTTGCAATAAAGAAACAACCACAATAAGTAGAAATTCATTAGTTTCATCAAGAATAAGGTATGATTACTTGTACACTAACAAAATCATAAGCTGATCTACTGTAAAAAAACCCTCTTAATCTATTCTTTTTTTGCATAAAAACTCATTTTTATTTTTCTCTTTCTCTTTGTAGGCTCTCTTTCTTTTTTTCACTTACGGCCATGCTTTCTTTTCATTATTTTCGACCACCCTTGTATTTTCTTTCTCACTCTCTCTTTTTCTTAAGGTTTCGGCCTCACTTTTTTTTTTCCTTCTCTTTCTTTTTCTTTTCTTGTATTTGAGCCTCACTTTTTTTTTCTTTCTGCTTAACCTCATCTTTTAATTTCATTTTATCCACATGAACTTGTTTTAGAGTTAAAAGAACATGTGTAATAATTTTTCATCTCTAACAAAAATGCACCTATTCTTAAACCTATCATGTATCACTTTTCTATCATACTATCATAATCTTCCCAACAAAATACGGTGAGCATGCATAAGAACCATATCACAAAATACCTTATCACTATACCTCCCAATAGAAAAAGACACTAATACTTGCTTATAAGGTTTAGAATATTTTAGTAAAGGTAAACTGAATTTTTCAACAAAGGTGGTATTAACTATATTAGTGTAACTCCTCCTATCTATGATTGTATTACATATCTTATCGTTAATATAGCATTTAGTATGAAATATACTCTCTCTTTACTGTTTTATATCATTTACCTTGATTTGCGCATCAAGATCACACCTAACAATAAGAGATTTGCCTTCTACAAAATACTCTATCCTATCATCATCACTAGCATCAACCAACTTAGGCACCTTATCACTATCACTGTCACTTTCATTTTCAATCACCACTTCCCTATTGTCATGCATAATCATTATCTTTTTATTTGGACATTGTGAAACAATATGCCTTGAACCCAAATATTTAAAACATTTAATGTCCCTATTTCTAAAAAGTTGGAAATCAACATTGGATTTGTTTTTGTTAGTTTTCTCTTCTCTTCACTTAGGTGGTTTAATCTTATTATTGAAAATAACCCTATTATTTTTATCATTACTTGTAACATTCTCAAATTTAGGTATTGCCTAAATTTACTATTATATTCACATTGAAGTAGATATAATAGTAATATTAGAGTAGAGAAATATAGAAGAGAAATTTTAAAAATATGTTTGAAAAAAATTTAATGAAAATGAGTACAATTGATAAGAAAGGGTAAAATCATCATTTTGATAAAATTTTGATTGACCAAGCTAGATATTGAGGATATAAATTAGTATAATAGAGTGTACTATAAGGAAAGATAGATTTTATAACTCTAAAAATGTAAAAATTACTATTTTGAACGAAAATAGATAATTTTACTAAAAAAGGCGAAATGGTCATTACGCTAAGGGTTGAAAGAACTATATCAGATTTTGATTATCCAGAATTCTTGTAAATATTGTAAATAAGACGTAGAAAAAAGTGTAATCAAATTTGAATGTGAATTCTCTTAGAAAAGATAAAAAATGATCATTTTTTTTTATTAAGAATAAAATGGTTGTTTTACAAGAATTTGAAGAAAAAAGTGGGATTAGAATTGATGAACTAAAGTAAAAAAATTTAAAAATAATTTGGGTAGTTTCATAATTTTCTTGGGAGTTAAATGTAAATTTTTAAAAATTATTAGATAAGAGTGTAATTTTAAAAATATTAAGTTGGATAAGACTCTTTGACATTTTAAAATTAGATCAATTCATCTCCTTCCTTTTCTCTTCTGCCATGAATCACTCTCTCCTTTCTCTTTTAAATTTTGTTATTTTCTTAAAAAAAAAATCAAGTAAAATTTCACAATCCGCTTGATTAAACACATTACTATAAAAGAAAAAATTATTTTATGCATCAAGAGCTTTAATTTAACGGTAAAAGTTGTTGATTTCATTAAATTTCAATTTATGAATTTGTTGAAAAGTGGTTTTGATAGTGGTTTTATGGTTTTAAATGGTGATTTAGGTGTTTTTAAGTTGAATTTGATATAATTGCTATCAATTTTGGATTTGAGGTAAGAACCTTAAACCATAACTTGGTAATTTAAGAGTTTTGTGAAATTGATGTATAATTTATGAAATTGAATGTTTGAAAAGTATATTAAAGTAAATAGAATTGTGTAAAGAGAAAAAATTTGGTTTATGTATATTATAATATATTTAGTCACTATTTATAGAGTACTTAAATGCTTAATTTTGATATGATTTGATATATTTAAATGTATATAAATGTGTAAGGAAATAAAAAAAATTGGTAAGAATTGATTTGAATATATAAATTAGAAGAAAAATAAAAAAGGGTAAAATTAAAAATTTTAGATATTGTTCATTAAAGTCTTGCATGTTGATTTTTGAGAAGATTATATGTTAATAATGGTATTGTAAAACAATAGAGTTGACTGGATTTAATTTGATTGTTTAAAATAAAAGATAAATGAAAAAAAGGGTAAAATGATAATTTTAGTTACTATTTCAGTAACCTTAAATGTTATTTTATGATATGTTTATATATGTTTGTAAATATATTGTAAAATATTAAAATTAGTAGAATTTGATTTGGGTTAATAAAAGTGGAAGACATTGGAAAAAGAGTAAATTATATGAATTATATTGTATTATATTTAGATGAATATATTAATTTATAAATATTATTATGGAATATACTGAATTAAATTCCATTGATGGAGAATATGTATGTTTATGAAATTTATAAGTGTTGGGATAATTTTGATCGGTTATCAAAAATACAATGGATTGTATTAGAATATGTAATATATTCCGTCAATATCCATCGCCATACCAAAGTATTTTAAAATATCTTTACAACGTTATATGTTTTAATTATAGTGTATGGTATGGCGTTATAATATAGTACATATGGATATATTAATATGTGTGTGTGTGTGTGTGTGTGTGTGTGTGTGTGTGTGTGTGTGTGTGTATGTGTATTAATAGATATTATTATTTTATTATGATTATTGCTTATGGATGTATGCACTTGTATTTGTATGATTTAATAATGTGTATGAATTCTTTTTAATGTTGGTAAGAAATTATAAAAATATATTTTATGTGGTTATTATGGTTAATGTAAAATTATTGAAATACCGTTGAGAATAATTAATAGTAAAGTGGTAATAATGGTTATAAAAAATTTGTATAATTAGGATAACTGTGAATCATAAGATTTTCTCACACCTCAACTGTGCGATAATGGCAATTCAAAATAAAATTAGTTGTATTGACTATATCTAGGAAGACGTATCTCCGGTGTGAGCCCTGACTATATTTGTGGGTATGTACTATGATAATTGTGTGAGAATTATAGTCACAATCCATAATTACTCTTATTATGATCGGTTTAGAATAAAATCAATCAAAATTAAAATTAGAACAGAATAAATAGAATGTGCTAAATTGTTTTGTTTATATACTGATATATGCTATATAGTTTAGTATATATACTATACTATTAGAATACAAAACAGAATACAAAAATAGAATCTAGACTTTAGACTGAAAAAACAGAATGAACAAAATTATAATGGTATAAAAATAGAACAAAAAAGAGTGAGAAAAGAAAATGTGCAACAGAATACTTATGTGTGCTAAAAGATGATGTGTAGTGGTATTGATATCTGTTGAGTGTTCTAATTTCCTTTGCAAGTAGTGTAGTATAGTGTGTGTGTGTGTGTGTGTGTGTATAGAGGCAAACTCTTATCGGAATTTTTATAGAAATTACTATTTATATGGCAGAGGTGCTATTCTAGTGAATGGATTAAGTTGAATACGTACTTTTTGGATTCTTACTGAATAACTTCCAATTGCTTAGCCTTGTGGTTGATTACTTTTTAGATATGGTTAGTGGTGGGAGGACTCTAGGTGGTTTCTTTGAGACATAGCAAGAATTTCGAGAAGCGGCATATCATATTTTGTTTTATAAAATTTTAGACATGTATTTCAAAACTACAGTTGTAATTTATAAATGTGTATACTTTACTTTTTTATAAAAGAATATTTAATAAAAGTTTTTTTTTGATATCCACAGTTTAATCAAATAAATTAAAAACTTGAATATTTAATCTTAATATATATAAACATGTATAAGCGCGCGCGCGCGTGTGTGTGTATTGGGGTTATGAGTACCACATTACTATCCTATTGTGGTACCCAAGACGAAGTAGAACTCGAAAGATATCTTGTTGTTTCCTTTTCTCTTTAATTGCCTCTTCAACTTTATAATCATGTGCACCACATTCTTCAACTCTACATAATATTGTAACTTAACTATATTGGCTATGTAACCATTCAAAAATCTTTCCATTGTGGCATCCCTTTTTTCCATAACATTAGCCCTAATCATAATAACCTTAATTTTCTTATGATAATTTCTACACTTTTAAAATCTTGTATAAGACTTTGGAGTTTTTAGTAAAAGTCTCTATAATAGAAATTATGTATGAATCTCCTCCTTAAAAGAGCCTTTAGTTCACCCCATATATTTATAGGTCTCTCATGATTCTTCACTGTATTGATCATTAATTGATCCTACTAAATAATAGCATAGTTAGTCGATTTAATCATTGTTAGTTTTATTTTCTTCTTTTGAGAATAGTTATAGCAATAAAAAATTAACTCAATTTTTTTTCCATTTTAGGTAAGCATCGAAATTACTCTTACCTTAGAAAAATAGTATTTTTATTTTAATGCTCCCAATATTTTTATCTAACCCATATCAACTCTCTAGGTCTCTTTAAGGTTTATTTTCACTTCTATTTTCTCTAAACTTAAATTTGCTTATTTCAACTTCAAACTCTTAATCATCCTTATTCCTATTTCTAACCTTATTTTCATCCTCAAATGCATCTAAATTAATAGGTCTACACCTATTTTGTTTACTCTTAATAGGCTTTTTATTTGACTACCCCTTTGTATGCTAGCTGTTACTTTATTCTACCAGTCTATTTTATCTCTATTCTCCCTAAAAACAACATTCATTCACTCGAAAAATTGTTGTATGGCATGCCACATGGAATGAATTCTATTGTTTAGTTGTGGAGCTATTTTTATTTGACATTTTAATAGGCTGTCAAGAAAAATATTGGAAAAAAAATATCTCACAATCCTCACGTGTTTGCACAAAAGACAACACTTTACTCCACTCGTGTTTTATTCTAATAGGCTTTTCTCAATATTGTTCTCACAGTTTCTTTTTTTTTTCCCCTCTTTATTTTCTGTTTCAAGGTTTTTAAAAAAAAAATAGTTAAACTCAATTAAGAACATGACCTATGTATTATTCTTACCAACAATAGCTCAGGAAATAAGAAGGAAATAAAAAATAAAGGCATAAAGAATATTTGTAATTCGACTTATAGATAGATGAACATGAAAAGATTCAATTCAATAATAAGAATTAATTTAAATGATATTTTGTGCCCTAACAAGTACTAAAGAAATATTCTCTTACAAGAATAACCAACAAAGAAGTTTCAAGAATAAAGTTTTTAAATTGCATTAAATTTTTTTTTTCTTTTCATTTTTTAACAAAAAGATGCAATTTAACAAAAACAGATAAAAGAAAAGATACTGGATGAATAGTATCACGAATAAACAGTACTTAAGGATGAAAAGTATTTGTAAATAGTATAATAAATAGTAACTCATCTTTTTTTAAAAAAAAGAAACACAAAAGAATTTAAAAATAATCAAACTTGATTTTAGAATTTAAGCTTTGATACCAAATAATATGAACCTATGAATTAAAAATCTTAGAACCCATAATCATATTGATACACGCTTAAGAAAACCAAAAATTAAATCCTAAACTGACCGAAACTCATTGAAAACTTATTTCAGAAATTTTGATTACAAGTAAGAACATTATAAGGATTGTTCTTTTAATAAGTTCAAAGTTCATTCATAAACAAAAAGAGAAAACTAAATTCTCTTATTATGAATGTTATTCATGCCAAAAAGGCTCTTATTACAATGCATTAAATCCCTTTATATAGACTAAGTCAAGAAATAATCGGTTGGCTAAGAAAAGAAAGAAAAGAATAAAATTAATTCTTAACTTGTCTAAAATAAAAGCATACTTGTATGAGCCTTACATAATACTTAGCCTAAACAATAAAAGAAAATATAAACATAAAAAAGTGAAAAAAAAAATTTTAAAACAAAAAAAACTAGATTAAAGCCCAATCTGCATAGTCTATCAATGTCCAATTTCTTGATATGGCATATACCTTTCATATACTAGGGTACCTTTTATTTAGCTTGAATCATATGAACTAAAGTTGGATCCTCATCTTTCAAGCCCAACTTGAATGTTGGTGTTTTACTATATGAACTTACATGTTTAGCCTAAATAGATTGTATAAGTCCTTGCATTGCTTCATTGATTTCTTCACTCTTGATCTTGTTATTAGCCCATTTGAAACATGCAAGGAATCTTTGATAACTAATCCATTATAATACTCATCATCGCAGCTTTTGACCTCTTAACTTGGCACCACAACACTAAGCCGCAATGCTAACTCTTTATTTTTGGGCTTTTTTTAAATTATATGCAAAATCATAATAAAGGGCCATGGCGTAGACTGAAAAATTATAACTCTTTAAAATATTGTTTCACATTTTGATTCAATTTACACTATTAATTAAATTTAAATTAAATTCAATGGTCATAAATGAATGATGAAAAGAAATGTCCTTATAAAAAAATGTATGCATATATATAAATAGAGGCATGTGATGGCTTTTAAAGATACACAATATATTCATAAGTTTTTTTATCTTCTTTTTCATTTTTCAAAAATATAGTTGTGCTCTTATTTCTTTATGAATCATTCACTATTATTTAATGTTGAATTCATCTCAAACTTATCAAATCCTAAAAGTAGTTTACAGATGAAATCCTATAAACAATCTTAAACCAAGAAAGGACAAATAACACTTTAAGAAAAGTATATATAGTAAATGTTTCAGGTCTACATTTCAACAATTTTAAAGCATTATTTGATAGGGACTAAAACTTTTTTTTCCACCATCAAGTTGATGAATCAAGATATGATTAAGTTGGATCATTTTAATGAAATAAACTTCACTTATTGGTAGGACAAATTAAAGTTCTTGCTAATTGTTTTAAAGATTTTTTATGTATTGCATCCAAATTTGGAACCAATTCTAGAACTTACTATAAAAGAAACTAATCAAGTAAAGGTTGAATGACAAAAATAACTTGAAGTTGAACTTATATGTTGTGATCACATCCTTAATGCACTTTTAGGTTGTTTGTATAATCTTTACATGAATAATCCAACTGCAAAGAAAATTTGAAATGTATTAGAATTCAAATATAAAATAAAGGAGGAAATTATTTAAAAATTTTTAATTTCTAAATATATTGATTTTAAAATGATTGAGGATAAACCTATGTTGCCTCAAATACATGAATTGCAAGTAATTGTTAACAAATTGACAGTCGTGAAAATTAAACTTTTTAAAACTTTTTAAGTTGGTACAATCATTGCAAAATTGCTATCATTATAAAAAGGTTATAGAAAGAAGAAATTTGAAACCTTTTCTTTGAAACATATTCAAAAACATTTTTACATTGAAAAAGAATCAATAATGGCAAAAGATAAAGTTAAGAATCCTTATGATAGCACTTCAAAAACCAATGCTGTGAGCAAGCTTAAACATCTAAAGAAGAGTAATCAAAATTTGGGTTTCAAGACTGAAAGATTCAAAAGAAAAATCTCACAATAACAAAAAGGTCAAAAGCCATGCTTTGTCTATAACAAACCCAAAGCATTATGTTTGAGATTGTAGATTTCAGAAGTAGCCAAAGAAAGAGGCAAAGGTGAATTCCTTTCAAGAAAAGGAGATTATGGTTGTTGTAAGGGAAATCAATTTTACTTCAGGCAAAATTCTAGGATGGTGCTATGATACATATGTTACTGTTCATATCTCTTATGATAAGTCATTGTTTAAGACCTACCAAACTGTTATTAATAGATAGAATATTTAAATGGGAAACAAAGTACGATCTAAAGTATTTGGAAAAAATAATGTAAAGCTTGTTTTTACTTTAGAAAAGAAAATTACCTTAGTAAATATACTTCATGTGCTTAATATGAGTAGGAATTCAGTGAATTGGGCAAGTTAATCTTGTCTCGAAATAATAATTTTATTAGAAAGAGCTATTCTAATGAGAGAATAGTCAAGCATTCTATTGTTGACAATAATATTAATAAGAATATTTCTTCTACTTAGTTGTTTGATTCTATTCTTTTATGGTATGGTACCTTAGCATATATTAGTATTTCTACTATAAAAAGAATGATTAAATGTGGTTTAATTGATTGTAACGCTGATAAATTTTAAAAAAATGTAAAATACGTATTAAATCTAAAATAGTTAAGAAATCTTATCAAAGTGTTCAAAAAACTTATCAATTATTAAAACTTGTATATTTAGATATTTATAAATTAAATAGTATGTTAACAAGAGAAAGAAAGAGATATTTTATTACTTTCATTAATAATTGTTCTAGATATGTGTGTGTGTGTGTGTGTGCGCGCGCACGTGTTTACTAAAGTATAAACATGAGGTCCTTAATGCATTTAAAAAAATAACAAATAAGAAATAAAAAATCAGTTAGATCAAAAAATTAAAATTCTCAAAAGTGATAAAAAAAAAGGAGAATATTTTTCAAATAATTTTAATATTTTTTGTAAAGACTTGGTATAGTACATTAATGTTCTGCTCTATGCACACTTGAACAAAATAGTTTAGTAGAAAGAAAAAAATAAAATTATTCTTGAGATGATAAATGCCATATTATTAAATTTTAAATTGCCATTTAATTTGTGGAGAGAAGTTTTACTTGATGAAAGTCATATTATTAATAAAATTTCTTTGAAAATAATAAAATCTCTCCATATGAGTTATGAAAAGAAAAAAAAAAAATCAAATGTTGGTTATTTCAAAATGTGGGAATGTCTTGCATATTGTAAGAATACAAATTGTAAAAGGATTAATTTGGATCCAAGAGGAATTAAATATGCATTTGTAGGATATGCTACAAATAGCAAAGTATATTGACTCTTAAATCTAGAGTCAAATGTGATAATAGAATTTATAGTAGAATTCATTATGAATTTATTATCTTTTGAAATAATTCTCAAATTTCTACTAAAGAGTATCAAGAGAAGATTTATATGGATAAAGGATCAAAAGGAGGAAGATTTCCTAAAACTGTTAATCAACCTTCCAAGTCTTAGAAAAGCAAAAGAATACAAAAAATAAAAGATTTAGGATTTGATAAAATAGATTTTCAACTTATTTCCTTTTACTTGTTAGGAAAAAAATAGAGAAAAATTTATTAAAGAAATATCTATAGTTATACAAGTTGAGGATGATCCTAAAACTTTTAAGAAATTTATATCTTTAAGGGATTCTAATTTTTGGAAAGAAACCATAAATGATGAAATGAATTTTTTTATGTCTAACCACACTTGAGAACTTATTGATTTACTACCTAACTCTAAACCTATTTATTGTAATTGGGTATTTAAAAAGGAGTACCATACTAATAGAACTCTTAATACTTTTAAGAATGGATTAGTAGATAAAGATTTTTGATAAAAAGAAAGAATTGATTATTTTGATGAATATGCACTTATAACAAGAATAACTTCTATTAGAATATTATTTGCTTTAACATTAATATATAATTTATATGTTTATCAAATAGATACGAAAATAGTATTTTTAAATAGTGATCTCAATGAAAAAGTTTATATAGAGCAGTCATAAAGTTTTATTTTATTAGAAAATAAACATAAAGTGCATGAATTTGTTAAATCTTTATATAGTTAGAAATAAGCACCTATACAATAGCATGAAAAAATTGATTCTATTATTCTATTAAATGATTTTGTTCATAACACTGCTGATAAATGTTTGGATACAAAAGTTGTGTGATAATTATGTTATTTTTGTTAGTCTTTATATTGATGATATATTAATTATTAGAAATAATATGAAAAGTATATTAGAAATAAAAAGGTTTATAACTTCCACATTCAAAATAAAATATTTTAGTCAAGTAAATACTATCTGAGGTATCAAAGTTAAACAAAATAATAGGGATTATGTACTTAGTCAATCGCATTATATTGAGAAAGTATTAGATAAATTTAATCACTTGAAAATTAAAAATGCAAATACTCTATTTGATTCAATTATAAAACTAGTTAACAATGATGGAAGAGCAGTTGCACAACATGAGTATGCAAGTGTTATTGGTTGTTTACTGTATACGGTATAATGTACGAGACCTAATATAGCATTTATAATTAATAAACTAAGCAGTTTTACTAACAACCCTTGCGTTCAACATCGAAAAGCCATTGGTAAAGTTCTTGCTTATCTTAAGAGAACTAAAAATCTAAGCTTACAATATTCAAAGTTCTCTAATATGCTAGAAAGATATAGTAATGCTAGCTGGATATCAAATGTGGGAGATAATAAGACTATGAAAGAATGGTTGTTTACTCTAAGAAAAAGTGCAATTTCTTATAAGTCCAAGAAACAAACTTTCATAACACACTCAACCATGAAATTAGAATTTGTTGCTTTAGTAGCAATAGGGAACAAGGCAGAATGGCTAAGGAATATTTTATTAAAAATTTCATTGATATCAAAGAATATATTAGCTGTATCTATACATTATAATAATCAAGCCACTGTTAATATGAGCATATAACAAAATATATAATGGCAAGTTTAGATATATTAATTTAAGACATGACTATATGAGAAAATTAATCAAAAATGAAATTATTTCTCTCACTTATGTGAAATCTAGTAAAAATCTAGCATATCTATTTATCAAACCTTTGACAAGAGACTTGGTTAAATCAATATCTAGAAGAATGGGGCTAAAACTCTTAGATTGAGTAATCCAAATATTAATAAAAAAAAATTACTACATGGTTCAATGGGTAAAACAAGTTATTATATTGGAAAGTTTTTAGCACTAACTAAGAAAAGTTCCATAAAAAATTACTAGTGTTGGTTGTTACAAACAAGAGATGAATACAATTTAACTCTTAATGATGTTCAATATATGAGAGACAATTATCTTAAATATAACAAACATACTAGAAGAACTTCACCGATATGAACTTAGAAGCGGTATAGTTTTAAATAAAAGTTTGAGTTTTTTCTCTTAAAGTTTATGAAACAAGATAAGCACATGGCCATTAAAGTGCTAAGCAAGTGCAATATAAAATATAAGAGCACATGGTGGTTTATGTGTATGGTGTAACCAGTTTTATCAAATGAATAACTGGTTTAAAGCAATGAGTTACTTGAAATTTTGACAAACACTTTGTGGTATTTATATTAAAATAAAATTCAAATCAAAATACATCTTATTGTATTCATAAACATCATTTTATTTCTAAAAAGAGCATAATCTATAATTAAACAAGTAGGAAATTGTTGGAATTATTTAAATATAGATTATGCATAGAAGAAAAACTAATGCATGTATTGTATGGCTTGCATGTGAATATATATATATATATGTGTGTGTGTGTGTGTGTGTGTGTGTATAATTTATGCATGGAAGAATTTAAGTTTGCATGGATAATTATGTAGAAATCATGCCAAAATAGAAGCCAAATTTTGCAAGGACAAATATGTATGGATGTATGCCTAGTCATTGACCTTGGCACCATGGCCGCGGCGCCCGAAACATGGAAAATTTAGAAGCCAAGGTGGAAGCCTTGTCCCCGTGATGCCAAGCCACAACTCTTGACCTCCTGACTTGGCTTTGCAGTGTTAAAGCCACAACACCAAACTCACTATTTTTGGCCCTTTTTTGAATTACATTTAAAGCTCCGACGTGAAACTCTGGCATGGACTGAAAAATCATGATATTTGAAAGTGTTTTTTTATATTTTGATTTAATTTATATCATTAATTAAATTTAAATTTAACTCAATGGTCATAAATGAAAAGATACCATAAAAAAAAATGCATTACATAATATATTTATAAATTTTCTATCTTCTTTTTTATTTTTCAGAAATACAATTGTACTTTATTTTTTTGTGAATTTTTTACTATTATTTGGTGCTGAATTCATCTCAAGGTTTGTCATATTTTGGAAGCAATTTGCTAGTGAAACCTCATAAGCAATCTCAAATCGAGAAGAGGAAAATAATGCTTTAAGCAAAGCGTATTCAATATGTATTTCAAGTCTTCATTTCAACAAGTTTTCCAACTTCCTCTTTTAAGTTTTTGGAAGAGGAGAATTTGTCATAGATCCTTCAAAGATTGCTTCAAGGCACCTACACTGGCTGCTTCTGGTTGGACCTTATTGCTGCCTTGCCTCCACCTCTGGTATGTCATTGAAATTCGGGATTATCTCATTGACATATCTGTATATCAATAAAATTTATCATTTAAATTTATGATGATATAGCCAATGTACACGGCAGTTAATGTTTTAATGAGTTGAAGTAATGTGTTTGATGAATGAATCTAAGAATCTTTTCATCACAGATCTTGATGGTGGTTATACCCAATCTTAATTTTTCAGCAGTTATAATTACAAAAAACATTCTTCGGATTCTCATTTTCTTCAGTAGCTGCAAGTAGTTTTTCTTATATTTCCCTCACATCAAAGATCGTTGAGGCCACCGGCATCGACAGAAAAAGCATGGGCAGGGGCTGCACACAACCTTCTGGTTTACATGTTGGCTAGCCATGTCAGTACTTAAGAAGCAATTTTTTTAATTATCAAGCTTCCTATTGCATTTCAATCAAGGAATTGTGGAGCTTGTGCATTTTCAAAAATAGATTTTCCCATTACTCAGTTCATTGATTCCTATAGGAGAACCAATATTGATCCTCAAATATTTAGGAAATAGCTCCTGATTGTCTGATATTTGCGTAATCATTCTTGGTTTCATAATTTGCAACATATTTTGAAATACCAAGAGAAATGTTTTCCTTCTATAAATAACACACACTTTTTTGAGTACATAAATTCTGTTTGTTTGTTTCATAAGTTGAACAACTTTCAATGTGTTCATTTGGCTTCATTCAAGAAAGGTTTCAGGAGCTTGTTGGTATCTTCTGTCAGTTGAGAGACAAGAAGCTAGCTGGAGAAGTGCCCGCAACCTTGAGAAGCCACATTGTGAACGAGGATTCTTTGTTTACCACCAGCTAGAAGATCCTCAAAGAGTTAATTGGTACAAATCAAGCAACGTTTCAAATATACGCCATCCACATATTACATTCTATCATTTTGGTATTTATGCTAATGCTGCTGCAGACAATGTTATTGGCTCTCCACTTTTCAACAAATACTTTTACTGCTTCTGGTGGGGTTTAAAGAACCTGAGTTTAGCTTATCTCCTAATCTCCAGTTCATTAGTACCATTATTTCTCATTGAGTATCATCTGTTTCAAATGATACCAGATTTTCTCTTTAATATCTTTGTCTCCTTAATAGGTACAGTTCCTGGGGACAAAATCTTTCATCAAGAACTTACAATGGAGAAGTACTTTTTACCTTTGTTATAGCGACTCTATGGCTTGTTCTTTTTGCATTGCTCATTGGAAATATGCAAGTGAGTTTGTTCATAAGGTATCGTTAGTCCCGCAATTGCTTTTGCCATTTATTGGAACAGTAATTTATTAGTAACTTTACATGTCACTGGCAGAGATACGTTCAATCCACAACCATTAGATTTTGGAAGAGTGGAGAATCAAGAGAACTGATACAGAACAATGGATGCAACACAGACGGTTGCCTCCAGAACTACGGCATTCTCTTCTTAAATTCCATCCATATAAGTGGGTTACCACTAGAGGAGTTGATGAAGGAGCCATTCTTCAAAGCCGTCCATCTGATTTTCGGAGAGAAATCAAGCGCCACCTTTGTCTCAATCTTGTCAGACGTGTAAGTTCTTTGATCAATGTAACTGTTAAAACGTATTGCCATCACTGAAAATGAAAAATTGCCGGTTCCCTTCTTGTAATAATTTTCAGGTTCCATTGTTCGATCAAATGGAGGAAACAATTCTAGATGCAATATGCGAGAGGCTAAAGCCTGTATTAGGAACCAAAGGAATGTTCCTGCTGCCAGAAGGCGATCTTGTCAACCAAATGTTGTTCATAATTCGAGGCCACTTCTATTCCTCTACAACTAAAGGTGGCCGTACCGGATTCTTCCACACGTGCATATCTGCGGCGAAGAACTGCCGACTTGGGCCTTGGACCAGCTGCCAAGCGTAATTCTGCCATCGTCTACACGCACAGTGAAAGCCATAACTGAAGTGGAGGAATTTTCACTTGTAGCCGAGGACTTACAATGCGTAGCATCAATTTAGGAAATGCACGGTAAACAAACTTAGTCACAAGTTCAGGCTTCATTCACATCAATGGAGAACATGGGCCGCATGTTTTATTCAAGCAGCATGGCGCAGGCATAAGAAATTCGAGAAAGTAGCGAAGTCAACGACTGGAGAATCTGGACAGCCGTCAACTGTATCATTTCGGGACGAGTATGCAGAGTGTCTGATTGCCAACACTGGAAGTGGAATTTTAAACAAGTCCGGTCAACTTCTGATGTTGCTAACTCATTACAGAAGCCTGAAGAGCCAGATTTTGAGGAGTAAAGGCAAAAAAAATCCCTCAAATGGGCTTAGTTTGAAAGACAAAAATATAAGCGTATATACTTTTGGCTCTCTGCTAAAATTAATTAAATTAAAGAAATAATAAAATAATTAACACCCCATTCTAAAGTTTTGATCCCAGCCCAGTCATATTAATAGTTCTAATTCTCAAAAGGAATTTGGGAATAATTGTTTCTAGTTGGCCCAAAGTTCTATGGTCCATGGGCCTTGATTCACGTAGTTTGAGTTTGGTTTGTCTTTATATTTTGCAATTGGACAAAGAAGTTTGGTTTGGTTTGTGGTCAAGGATAGCAATTTGGAATTTTGATCATCTATCAATAGAAATCAATCTAAACCTAATTCATTTAATAATTATATTAAAAAATAAAAATTTTAATATGATATAATTATTAAATATTTAAATAAATTATAATTGTATCATTTATTTAATTTTTTATATTTTAATATATATTTGTAGTATTTATGGTACTCTATATTTAAATACTAACTATTTTTATTATGAATATTAATAAATATTTTTTAAAAGATGATAAATATAATTAAATATTTTAAAATATTAAAAATATAAAATAATTTATTAAATTATCAATAAATTTGTATGTTATAATTACTCAAATAACTAATCGTGTTATAAATAAACTCACGTATCAAAAATTTAAAACTTAAATCTAATATAATTATTAATTATACCATATCGTATTACTCATTTAGTATCCGTATTATTTTATATAAATTAGAATCCACTATTTTTTTGTGAGTTCGTGTCACTTTAATCGTTTGTGTCAATTATCACCCCTATTTATCATGATTCAAAGAATTTGTAATGAGACTTAATTCAATCATATTCAAGTGCAATTATCAAACCTTAACCAAGTTTTACTTATGCTTAAGTACTACTTAATTAGGTCAAAGATCATCCAAATCTCTTGAGCACCAAATCTTTTGTCGAAATTTGAAGTAGAATGTTTTATTAATGTATAGGTAAGACTTTTTCAAATCTTATTTGTCACATACCTAAATTCAAAAAAATTTGAAGTGTGATTTTTGTTAACTTGCAAAATTTAAATTATGCAAAAATATCAAAATTTAATTTATATTACTTTATAAATATTTTTTTAATAAAAAAAATATTTTTTTGAATAACTTACAAAACTTAATAACATCAAAAATTTTAAATCCTAGGAACTATAAAACAATAAAATTCAGACAATTTCTTCAATCATTTGAAAATTACAATAAATTATAATGAGTTTTGTATACTAATTTTTTATATATAAAAAATTGTATACATACGTATATACAAGGCATTTACATAATATGCCATGAGAAGATTATTTCAAAAATTTTATAACATTTAAACACTTTAGAAAATTCTTTCAAAATTTAATTAGAATATCTCTATTCAATTAGTACTTAATAGGACTTTGTATATCACTTGTTACTGATTGAGTTAATATCACTCGTTAATAATATACAATATGTGGAATAAACACAAATGAGACATATAATTTTTAAAAATAATTAACAATCATACCCAAAGATAAGATTGATATCTCTTAACACAAAAATTTTAAATTTTATAAATTTTTCTTATAAAATTATTTTCTTATCGCCTAAAATCAATGCATATGTTCATATTTCAATGTCAATGCACATAACTTATAACATTACATATATAATTATATCATCATAAACAACCACATAACACATAATAATATGAAAATTAATAGTTTTATAATAGTATACAATTGAAAAATACTTTGAAAAATACTTTTAAAAATATAATCAAACACATACATATGTTTATTGTGATTCTTTTTTAAAAATTTAGTAGTATACTTATTTTTTGGTGATCACAATATATATTAATTTAAACACTTTAACTTATAATAAAAAATTAACATTCATAGGGTTTATGTATACTACCACAAAGTATTATATAACTCATTATGTCTTAATAATACAACTTATATCACCTAAGTTATTTGACATATAAACATTTTTAAATTTACTAAATCTGACATTATGTTGTTTAAAGATTTTTCTTATACCTTAAATAATATTATTTTCTAATAAAATTATAACATAATATTTATGAAAAATAATATAAGATAAAATAAAAGTATTAACCTCTAATCTATCATAAAACTAAATGTTTTCATATTTTAAATATGATCATTTATCCTAATAATATTAGAAAATATATTGAGTAACTCCTAATTTTTTATTTTTAAAAACCATAACACGTTTTCACATATCATAAAATTTTGCAAAAACAATAAAGATATATAGATAATAAGTCATTAAAAGTTTTAGGTTTCAATTCGTTCTCTATCTTAAATGAATTTAATTTTCAAAATTTTATATTTTGTTAAACACAAATTAGCAATGAATTCTATTTATTCAAAATTTTATATTCAAAGACAAAGAATTTGATTTTAAAATTTTATTATGATATAATATACATAATTAGAAATCAATATAAAAAATTTTATAATTTTTCAAAATAATTTGATTAACTAATATAATTTTGTCATTAGTTATTTTATAAAAACAAATAACTTACAAAATCTTTATGTTAAATTTGAAAAATTATTAAAAATTATAAATTTAATTTTTTTAACCAAAAAAAAAATTCATAATAATCTTACAAATGTCTAATTTATTCACATAAATTAATTTTATGAAACTTATAATAAATAATTTATAAAATTTACAGACTAACCTATCATCATATATTATCTTTGTAAAAATTTTTATCTATTATTTTTCCACAAACAATAATTCATAATTCTTAATTATGAAAAATTAAAAGCCAAACACCTCAAATCAGGTTATAAACCCTTCTAATTTTTATTTTTTATTTAATAAATATAATCATAATTGCATGTTAAACTCTTAATAATCATTATTAGTATAAAAATAAGAAAACAATTTTAGATGTATTTTAAATCTCCAAATCTCTTTATATGAACCTTAACCTCCTTTGAAATAAGCGTATATTTTATGAGAAAAATTATTTTCATAACAATAATTTATTTATACTTTAGGGCTTTTCTTATAGTTTAGAGAAAATCCAATACTAAATAAAGTCATTAAAGTTTTTAAAATTTTCAATACTTCTTAAAATAATAAAACTTTATTATAATTATCCATAAAAGTCTTAGAAAATAAATTTACTAATTTAACAAATTATATATATTGAATACTATAATATTATTTATGATTTGCAAGTGTTACATTATCTTTCATTACATTGAAGTAAAATTTATTATTTATTAATAAATATGAATTAAATTATTTCTTTTTCATCTCAAATTTATTATATTATCATCCAAAATTTTAAATAATTAAATAAATTAATACCCTACAATTATTTATAATTTAAGATTTTTTTTATACATTTTAAATGAGTTAATTAAATTTGAAAGAGTTATTATGCATTTTTTTTTTTGTGGGATTCACTTGGATACCCATAAGAACCAATGTCGTTATTTTTTTAACTTTTCTAAAAATTATTTCAAATCTTTTCAGAGTAATTTTAAATATTATTTATTATAGATTTTAAATTTTTTTTACACATTTTAAATTTTTTATTAAATATTTTAAATATTATTTATTATTTATCTTATATATTTTAATATTTTTTTTATCGTATATTTTACAAAGATGATTTTTAATCATATAACTATTTTTTTTTTTAAATTATAACTTTACGAATAAGTAACTTAGCAAACCCCTCACTTTTTTTTTTTTTCCATCGTTGAAACTATTAATCAACATTCGTATCGATGTCATCATTTATGTTGTTTATAAGTGTGCGTCCCAAAATCCATGCAAGGCTCGTGCATAACAAACCAACCTGTGATCCTCAGGAATCCAGTCTGTTGTTAATCAATGAATGAGTTCCAGATTCATAACAACCCAACATCAACGGTCATAATTAATGCTCACATCGATGGCTTTATTACAGTACCATTCATTCACACCATATCTATGAGCTTATTATTAATATTATTATTATTATTATAATATAGGCATAGATTAGTTAATACTATAATAAGATGGATGTTGTTTAGTGATTAAAATTAAGAATCATATGATCAATGCATAAACTTTGTATAAAGGATAAAGGATTTTCTTTTTATTTTTTTCTTGATTTTATTAGATATTATAGCACAATATTAATAATTTAAATTATATTTTAAAATTTTTAATTTATTTTAAAAATATAAAATTAAAAATTAAAATATAATCTCAATTATTAATTATAAAATATATATTAAGTATTAATATTTAATAAAAAATTAAAAAAAATAAAGAAAGAATTTTTGTTCTAATATAAATTGTGGTGTCAGGGATTAGAATGCAAGACATTAAATACTGTACAACAGTACTGGAATTAGTAAGGTTGTGGCAAAAGCGAGACCTCGCTGGCTTGCCGGATTAGATCTAATTAATTATTAATTTCCTATGTAACCCGCCCCTTGTTATTAAAATACAATTGTATGTTGACATTAACGGTTTTGACGGACACTGTCACAGGTCAGGTCAAGACAGGACAGGACAGGAAGTTATATTTCCCATTGCTTGTCAATTTAATGAATTGGACCAACTTCATTCAATGACAACAATGAGACATGTTTTTTATGATTGTTGAATTTGTTTTCAAAATCAAATCGGAGACCAACTATTGCTCTATTATTATTATTATTATTATTATTATTATTGTTATTATGTTCATGAGTGAGGTTTATTTTTTTATTTTCATTTTTAACAAGTATATTGTATATTTTATCTTAAATGATTAAAATTGTGTTATTATAAGTATTAAATTTAAATTTGATCAATAAAAAAATATTAAAAATAAAAAATTGTATAAAAATTAAAAAAAAAATTAGTTCTATAGAAAATGATGCTAATTAAACCCAACTTATAAAATTAATACACATGTAAGATAAAATATCAATTACTAAAAAAAGATTAATCCAATAGTCTATACATAATAAAAAAATTGTGTAAAAAAAATGAAACTATTGATCCCTGTTTATATAATTTGAAATAATATTACACTATTATAATATATCTTATGTTTCTACGAGAATAAATAAAACGTAAACTATACAAGATATATAATAATAATAATAATAATAATATAAATTTTACTTGTCAATTTATATAAAAGATTGTACTAAGAAAGTATATATGTATAGGTAATATTATTTGTTTTATATTATAAAAATTCTTTGAATTTAGTTAAAAGATTATCAAAAATAATTATTTTATTTTTTGTTTTACTAAACTAATCACTTTCATAATTTATGCAACATAAAAAAAATATATTTAAATAAAAAATAATCTTATAACTAAAATATAAATAAAATATTATAAAATATACCTACGAGTTTATTTTTAATTATTCTGAAAAAATATTTTATAAGATTTTTAAAAATTTTATTTATATTTTAATTATGAAATATTTTTATCTAAACATATTGAATTTGACTTATTTAACAAATAAATTATAAACATAATTAATTTAATAAAATAAAAAATAAAAAAGATTATTTTTGTAAATTTCCCAATTGAGTTTTGGGCTGACTGATTATCATGTCTCAAATGAGAACTTTCTCGGTGTGCATGCGTGTGAATCTTAAGCTGTCGCGAGAGAGGAGATCTTCTTCGAAGCAAAAGTCGATAAAATATGTAGTGACTGGACAGCAACTCACAAAAAATGCAAATTTAGTAGTAATAATGATTGATCAGAAATATTAGTGTAGAGATTTTAGACCTACGCTTCGTTCAATAAGTGAGGTCAAGGTTAGCATAAAGTCTCAAAAAAATTGAAGTCTGCTCTGCACTGCTGCCGTGTAAGTTACTCGTGACTTGTGAGCTCTACTTGTTTCGTCTCCTTTGCTTCACTCTCTCACGTGATCAGTTTTATGGCTTTTTTTTTTTTTTTTTTTAATTTTATTAGAAGAAGAACGCGGTCGTCTTCATAATCATACGGTTGGAATTTTCCTTACATTCTTAATCATGATGGTAAAATGTGACTCCTTATATATAATATGTGTAATCTCCTACTCAACCAATCAAATTTTCAATTTTGTTATAAAGATAAATTAATATCTCAATTTAGCTTTACCTGAAATAAAATAATTGGGGCTGGACTACAACTCCACTATTGACTATACCATGCTTAATTGATTATGGATTTAAACGGCACTTTAAGTGCGAATCAAATTCTCCTTAATTATTTGGATTTGTTTCTCGAAATACAGTCTCTCTTTAGTGTTAAACATAAGAGATTTTACATAATTAATCTAACCATCTCTTTAGTGTTAAACATAAGAGATTTTACATAATTAATCTAACCAAATTGTAAACACCACCAACATGGCCATGCATCAGGGCACTCTGCAGACAAGCAGGAAAAGAATTCCTTTGGCACGGACGAGTTATCTAATGTAGTCAACTCCTTGGATCCTTATAATTATTAAAACCAAGTTTTTTTTTTTATACAGACATCAAAAGTACAGTACAGATTGCAGAACAGAAGCATCTTCTTCTCTCTTCTCTCCTTGCGGACACACTCATTAGCTTCTGTCTTCATGTCCTTATTATTTATCTCTTATGTGTAATTTTCCATATATTTGGGGATCAATATTGGTTCTCACATAGGAATCAATGAACTGAGTAATGGGAAAATCCATTTTTCAGGCGACTACGAGTGTTACCAGGCATCCCACCGCATTCTTTCTCACAATGGCAACTTTTCACTTTCAGATTCAATTCATTGTCATTTCTTTGGATTTTGTTCCAACTGAAAATGAGTAAGAACCCAGAAAAGAGAGACTGAGAAGCGTATGGGAGCAATTTGATTTCATGTTTGTCAGTCCTATGTTACTTTATGTGTCTCTGGCGAAGGTTCTCTTACCTTTTCTTTACGAGTTCATTTTAACAATGTTGCTTAACAATTAAAATGATACTGGAAACCACTAGCATTTTCTTAATCCATTCTAAGGTGCTAAAGCTAAAACTTTTTCTTTTACTTTCTTTTGTTTGGTTCTTTCATACTCCTTTGTAAGTTTTCCGTTACCAGGGCAGATAACAATATTTCAGATTCTGGCTCGGGTCTGTAATGCTGATATAACTTATTTAATAATGATAACACTCGATCTGTATGTTTCTACTTCAACTGAGATTGACTTTAAAGATGTGTGCGATGCATATTTAAACTGTTATTTAAAACATTAGTAAAATGTTTGACCTACTCTTTCTGTCCTGAAAAGGTGGGATAGTCTTCAGGGACTCACGTCTAAGTTGAGCTCTCCTTTCTGTGCACATGAATCCGGTGAAAGCAGCCATTGTTGGGTTTTGTAACTCCATTTTTTTCAGCTCTTGCCTGGTCTATTTTAGTTGATTTTATGGTCCACTGTATATCTACAAAAAGTTCATTTTTGGCTTCATGTTTAGAAACCTCTGGCCTTTTGTACTGCAGATCAAATCCTTTAGTTGAAGCCACGGTGGTTTTTTCGAAACAGTATCATGGGTTACGATAATTCAAGATCTGTTAGGTTGGTTCCTTCATCAATCTTCGACTTCTGGCAGGTTCCTCTATAGTTTTAATTTGAAAGAACATATATTAATTTATCAGCTTCTAAATTTAACATTTGCATGCAAATTTTCAGGTTTCAACATGATCTTGAATTGGCAAAGCCCCCAGCATTCAATCGAGAAGGTGTGATTAAGCTTCAATACAAGATCGAGGGAAAACAAACACCAGAGACCAGCATGAAGGAGGTTTCCGCCAAGACTGGAAAAACCTTAAAGCCAAAGTACTATCAAGAGTCTTCTCTGAGGACAACGACAGAGTGAAGAAATGAATATTGGATCCTCGAGGACCAACAACTCGACGATGGAATAAGATGTTTTTAATAGCATGCTTAGTTTCTTTGTTTGTGGATCCTCTATTTTTTTATTTGCCAGTAGTTAGAAATGAAGTGTGCATTGATATTGGGATTCCCCTGGAAGTTATTCTTACAATTATTAGATCGCTGGCTGATGCCTTTTACATAATTCAGAAATATATTCGCTTTCGTACAGCATATGTCGCGCCTTCTTCTCGTGCCCTTGGGAGAGGTGAGCTTGTTATAGATTCTTCAAAGATTGCATTAAGGTACCTCAAAAAAGGCTTCTAGATTGACTTCACCATGCGAATCAAGGTGCAAATAAAAGTTAACTAAAAGTCTTCGATGTCAGCAAGGTTAAAATGTTCAATCACGAGTTAATAGAACTGTTGGAATGGCATAATAGACCTATAATGAGGATTTGTACAAAATAAAAAACTTTAAACAAACTTCTTTGTATATGCTCAGAATTTGTTGTGTGAAAGTAGGATGCACGGTGACATTGAAAGAGTTTCGTGGCTTATTACTATTTATATATATATATTTAGATTAATTAATTAAGAAAATTAATTATTATTTAGGAAGTTCATTAATTTTATATGTTTTAATTGTCTTTACTTAATAGAATTATCTAATAATTGATTAATTTTATCTTGTAATACATATTCAAAAGAAACTTCCTTAATTATGAGATTTAGTCAAAGTATATTAATTAAGAAAATATTAAAAAATTATGTAAATTTTAAAATTTTAAAAATAAGGGTCCTTTTTTTTTCTCCTTGACTGGCCCTTGTTGCCTTGAGTTCAGCTTTTTTGCGTTCTTCCATGACAAGGGGTGCAAGCAATAAAGTGCGATATCAAATTTTTGCTAAATTTAGCTTCATGTGTTAATTATTAGATTCATCAATTATGTAAATTATGTAAATTTTATAAATTTTTTTAGTTAGTCTTTGTTATCTTAGAAACTTTTTATTCTAATTTTATTAATATTAGATTTGAAAGTATTATAAATAGTCTTCTTTTTCATTTGTAAGACAGAATTGTTTTTTAATAAATTTATGAAAAATTTTTCTCTTGATTATTCTTCTTAGAACTTAGAACTTATTAAACTTGCTTTTGACAATTTATCAAGAATTCTTTCTTACTCCATCAAAAAGATTCTTGTGGCGTCGAACCTTTCGAAATACTTAATCTCTAGAGTTTCCTTAAAATTTCATATATGCGACGATTCGTTCCTTTTGGAGTTCATATCATTTGGTATTAAAGTCAAGTTTTAGAATTACAGTTCATTTTATCTTTTTTATTTTTTTATTTTTTCTTCTACTTTCTATTTGTTTCATCTTCAATCTTCACTTTTGTACCTCAAAACCAACCCAACCAACCACCAAATCACCTTGGCCATGACCACTACCCTTGATTTGTAACTCCTTAACCTACTACGCACAACCTAAGCAGCCACCTTCACTCAAACCAAGCCAAACTATCAAACCAGTCATTTTATTTTTTGTTTGTCTTAGTTGCCTTATTGGCTCCATATTTATTTTAAAAAAAAAAATGTAAAAAAAAAAAGATAAAAAAAGGGGTCAGTTGCAAGAAAAAAAAAACCTTAAATGCTAATTAAGACCAAAATGTTGTGTCATCAATTAGGGAACCAAAAGCTACCAAATTGTGACCAAATTTTTTAAATTTTTTGGCAACCAAATTTGGACATTTACAATTTTTAACTCTAACCAAAACTAAATTACCAACTAAAATCACAATATATCCAATTACCTATTACCTTACCAATTCTTTCTACTTCCAATTATACCAATTTGACCATATCAATACTCAACCAATTTGAATACTACTTAAACTTACCAAACATTTCCTTACCATTTTCCAAATATAGCATAGCCTTTCTAAACCAACTAAATTCGTAAGCTTTCTTTTTTTTACCTATTATCATTGAAACTAAAAACTCTTTTTGGTTTTTCTTTAGTTGAACATGTAAGCAGCTTTAATTTGTATTGTAAGTTAAATTAAGAGCATATAAAAAGGAATTGAGTGAGAAAAGGAAAAGAGAGTGTGCATCACTTGTAAAAGCCATATCAAGAGTGAGTTAAACACAAGCACTATGAGTACATTATTGAGTAAGAAGTGGAAAAAAAAAAAAAGAAAAAAAGAGCTTTGTAAGACCTATTTTGCTATTCTAATAACAAATCTAACACCATGGCATATAAAGACAAGAACACTAATGATCAACCAAAATATGTCGATGCTTTTAAATTTGATGCATTACAAGCACATATTTTGAGACTTAAATGTGTAATGAATGATTATCATGAATTGTTGGACAAAACTCAAGCTATTTTTAAGAAAAACAATGCCATAATGGACAATATGCAGAGAATCATAGAACAATTGTCGACTGGAGCACATAACATTAATGGACAAGGGTGAAGACAAATCAAGACACATTATGAAACAAAAAATCATGATTTTAATAATGAACATCTGAAGTACCAAGGGAGAACCAAAAGAGATATGATTATGTGGATCATAATATTAGAAGTATTAATATGAGAATTCCACCTTTCCAAGGCAAGGTTGAACTTGATTCATACCTCGAATAGGAATGCAAAGTTGAGATAATCTTTGATTGTCATAACTATTCTGATAAAAAAAAAAAAAATACATCTTACTACCGTAATTCACTGACTATGCTTTAACTTAATAAGATAAATTTATCTTAAGTAAGCGACGAAATAGAGAATCACATGTTAATACATGGAAGAAAATGAAAGCGATCATGAAAAAATATTTTATTCCTAGCCATTATTATAGGAAACTATACCAACATTTGTAAAGATTAACTTAAGGATCCAAATTCGTAAAAGACTACCATAAAGAGATAAAGATTGCAATGATCTGAGCAAACATTGAGGAAGATTGTGAGGCTGCCATAGCAAGGTTTTTAGGAGGATTATATCATGAGATTACTGATGTTGTTGAATTACAGCATTATGGTGATGTCGAAGACATGGTTCATATGGCAATAAAGGAATAGAGATAGTTGAAAAAAAAATTTCTAAGTCCACTTATGGATCTAATTTGAGTTCAAAACCTTGAAAATATGATTGGAACAAGAAAACCACAAAATCTGATTTTAAGAACAAGATAGAGAGTTCCAACCCTAAAGACGTTGAAAGAAGTAAAAAAAAAGGTACTAATTCTAATTCTTCTAAACCCTGTGATATTAAATACTTCAAGCGTTATGGTGTAGGTCATGTTACTTTTCAATGCCTAAATAGAAAGACCATGATAATTATGCCATAATCTGAAGAAGATGATGATGAAGTTACATATATAGAAATATCAACTCTTGAACATGCAAATGATAAAGACAAATCTGAATATCCACATGAATTTAAAAGAGAATGTTTAATGATGCATAAAATCTTAAATGCATAAATCAAAACTGATAAGACCAAGCAATGCGAGAACATCTTCCATACTAGGTATCTAATTAATGACAAGTTATGTAATGTTATTATTGATGGTGGAAGTTATATTAATGTGGCAAGCACACTTATGATAAAGAAACTTGGTCTGCCCTTATTGGATCATCCTAAACCATACAAGTTACAATGGTTAAATGATTGTGAAGAGCTTAGAATTGATAAGCAAATTTTAATGTCCTTTGCTATAAGAAAGTATTGTGATAAAGTTTTATGTGACGTTGCCCTTATGTAAACTAGTCACATGGTATTAAGACATCCTTAATAGTATGATAAATGAGTCATACATGATGGATATAAGAACCATTACTTTTTTATCCTAAATTATAAGAAGTACACTTTCGTTCTCATATCATTGCGTCTTGTACATGAGAATCAATCAAAAATTAAAAGAGATATAAAGTTGAGCAAAAAAGAAAAAGTGAGGAGAGAAGCAACAAAAGAAAAATAAAATGAGAGTATAAAAAGAAATCTGAAAGCTTAAGTGAAAAGAAAAATAAAAAAAAAAATTAAAAGGAAGTAAAGCAAAGAAAAAAAAAAGTCTTTATGCGAACATGAGTGATGTAAAAAATGCTATTCATTCTAACCATTCAATCCTTATTGTAACACCTTAGTTTCCTTTAATTTATGTTATATATTTATAGCTAGATAATAAGTTATGCTTTTGGGGATGTATATGTCTTATATAGGAAATAATTAAATATTTTGAGAATAAATTATAAATTTTGGGTCAAATAGATAAAAAGAGTTAAATTAGATACTGAATTAATAAATTATTTTAATATAAATAGAAGGGTTTATTTGTGCTTAGGATTTTGGGAGAAATAAATAGGGTAAGAGTAAGAGTCAAGAAAAAGGAAAAGGAAAAAGGTAAATAAGAAATAGTAAGTTTTCTTTTTCTTATTTTATATCAATTTTTGGATTAATAATTTATTATTAGTAATAAGTAATTTTACTATTAAATTTTATAGAACATGATGATTGAAATTTATAATCAGATTATGATGTTATGGTTAAATTTCATGATTGTGAAGACAGAGAATTTTTATTTATGGAAAGACAGTAAGGGAAAATAAATTTTCTGCATAAATAATATTATGACAGTAGCTTAATTTGTGAATTATATAAAATTGTATATTTCAAATTTATTAAAACTATTTTAAATGAATAAATTAGATATTTTTAGGGTTATTATAAATTTTGTTTGATTAAAAATTATTATATTTTTAATTTTTAATGATTTTCCGAATCTGACACTAGGATGCAAAAAATTGTGCATTTTTGTAGAAAAACTGAATGACGAAATTATTTTAGTTAACCAAAATATTTTAAAAAATTATAAAATTTTATATACTTATTTCTCATTATGTCTAGTTTAATATACTAAAATTTTAGAACAAAATTCTATATCTATAATTTGTTACAAAATTTTGAATAAAAATAGTTCACTATCGATCTCTATTTGGTAGAATTTGACGTTTTAAAAATAAAATATATTTTGAATAGTTAAAGTACGAATTTAAACTCAAAAATTTTAATAACTTATTGTCTATATGTCTTCATTATCTCTATAAAATTTTATGATATTTGGGAATATATTATAGTTTCTAAAAATAAATGATTGATGATTACTCAACATATAGTATAATATTGTCAAGATAATTGATTAAGTTTTAAAAATGAAAAGACTTAGTTTTATGAGGAATTTGAGGTCTATTGAGATTATATATGTTTTATGGTAATATATAGAAGACTCATGAATACTAGTTTTTGATTATAGGTTGAAGGATTTAAATTACATTTTATTGTGATCGTCGAGAAGTAAGTATATTAGATTTTTTAAAAAAAAAATCATAATAAACATATGTATATATTTGAATATATTTTCAAGAATATTTTTTAATTATAAATTCTTATGAAAATATTTTTTTAATATGGTTATATATTTATGTGATTATTTATGAATATATGTGTTTTTAAAATTGTAATTGTTTATGATCGTATTATTGTGACTACCTTTATGTCACGTGCATTAGCATTTAAGTATGGACATGTGCATTGTATTTAAAGTAATGAGAAAGTATTTTTGTAAGGAAAGTACTTATGAAAATTAAGTTTTGGGTGCTAAAATATCGAATTTCATTACTTTCTTAGTAGGCAATTATAAGTTATGTAAATTCTTTATTGTTTATTGTAGTCATTCCTTCGAGTTTGGTATTATTGTTATTATTCATTGTTCCTATGATATGGAAGAAACCTAAGGAGTGTCCTTGAGTATAATGATCTTCATATTCGTGTGAAGAAATATTTGTACATGTGAGAGGACTCACCGATGATTAAGGTGAGGGTGTGGCTCTTACTTTCGGGCATGAGCGTTTATTATTTTTTTAAAAATTATAGGCCTCACTTGCACTTACCCCATATATAGTATGTCATTAATGGATAGCATTGACTCATTCAGTGTTAAGTGATATGTGAAATCCTACTAAGAGGTAATTGAAGGGAAATATTTTTAAAAAATTTTAAAAGAATGTTATATGATATTTAAGTGTTATTGAATTTTTCGAAAATGAACATGATTTTCATCCTTTGCCATATCATGTGCATGCAATGTATATAAATGCATTGTATATAAGTATGTTTGTATTTTATATTTATGAAAAACTAGTATGCTTACTGAGCTTAAAGCTCACTATAGTTTATTGTGATTTCAGATGATTGAAAGATTGTGCACTTAAATAATAGATTTGACCGAACTTCTACTATCACTTGATTCCCTAGGCATTAGAACTTTTGGGAGTTTATTTCGTTTTGTTATTTAATCAGGATTTATTTTAAAAACTTGTGATTATCTATAATTATTCATAAATATAAAATATTTGACTAATTGATTTATTTACGAATTTTATTTAAATTATATGAAATTTTTCATAATCTTATGAGTTTTGTGAATATTTTAATATTATATATGCCTTTAAATTTTGGGGGTATTACACTTATGCTCTTGTATAAAGAGGCATGTTTGAGCATTAACATGTTCGATCCTTCTCTTTCTTTTTTTATTATTTGTCTTTTGTAAGAATTTGAGGACATCTTTTCTAAGAAAACTCTGAATAAACTTTCACCTATTTAAGGTATCGAACATCAAATTGACTTCGTTCCTTAAGCTTTTATTCCTAATCAACCTGCTTATAGACGTAATATAGAGAAATGAAATAAGTAAAGAGTAAAACAAGTAAAAGTTTTGACCTTGATTGAACGTCTTAATGACAATACATATAAACTTGATTTTTGAAGTGAGTATGATGTTAGTGTCACAATTAATATTTTTGACCTTTCTCTTTTTGATATAGGTGATAATGATTCAAGAACGAATTTCTTTGAGGAGGGAAAGAATGATGCAAATCAAAGTGTAAATGAAAGTGAAATAAAAGTCTTTCATGTTAAAAAAGTCAAAATATTTAATCATGAGTCAATAGAACCATTAGAGTAGCCTAGTGAACCTATAATGAAGAGTTGTGTAAAAAAAACTTAAAATAATTTTTGGTACATATGTTCAGAAGTTGTTATGCAAAAATATGATACACGGTGATATTGAGAGAGTTTTACAGCTCATAACTATTATTTATACATGTTTAGATTAATTAATTAGGAAAGTTGATTGTTATTAGAAAATTAATTAGTTTAATTTATTTTAATTATCTTTACTTAATTGAGCTATTTAATAATTGGCTAATTTTATCTATTTAATTAAAAAGATTTCAAAAAATCATGTAAATCTAAATATTTTAAAGACAAGTAAGGAATGGTGTAAACAATAGAGTACAAGATCAAATCTTTGGTAAACTTAAACTTCATATATTAATTATTAAATCCCTTAATTTTATAAGCTTTTATAAATTTTCCTAATTAATCATTGTTATCTAATAAAACTTTTATTCTAATTCTATTAGTATTAAATTTGAAACTATTATAAATAGGCTTTTTTCTTATATGTAAGATAAAGTTATTTTTAATAAAATTGTAAGGAATTTTTCTCTTTATTGTTCTTCTTAAAATTTAAAATTTATCAAATATGCTTGTGGTGTTCTATTTAAATATATCAAGAATACTTTCTTACTCCATTAAAAAGATTCTTGTAGTGTCAAAACCTTTCGAAATACTTAATTCTTAAACTTTCCTTGAAACTCTGCTTTTATGTTGATTCATTCCTTTTGAGGTTTACATCATTTCATTTCTACCTTGCCACTTCCTTGTGTTTGTCACAATTATATTTGGTTTCTTTACAATAAGATAGTGTTTTAAAATATTAATTTTTAAGATTTATTTTGTTCTCATTTAAATTTAAAATGTTGATTGCATTTATTGCCCTTAATTTTAAGGGCTCAACAATAACAAACACAAATAATGTCCTTCAATTCATCATCATTTTTCAGTATCGTCATAGATCTTTTCTTACATTTTCACTGTCACAACAAATTGTTAATGCCACTAGCGTTATGACACATACAACCTGGGTTGAAGTTGCTTATAACCTTATTCTCTACATGTTGGCAAGCCATGTAAGTCTCAAGAAACTCATTTTATTGAACTGTTAAATTAACCAAGGATTAGATATTAAAGGATGTTAGTAACTGTCACATTTATTTTTCTTGTTGTTTTGGAAATATTGTTTGATTTCTCACTTCTCTCTAATTTGTGCTAGTAGATAAGAATAATATATCCTGAACATATCCTTTTAATGTAATTCATATTCTTTAAGTAGGCCTTGTTTCGTTTATAAAATTTACCAGTCTTAAGATTTTGTTAACTAATATTATTTGAGATATATATACATCAACAATGGGTTTGAAGTAGAGTTGGCAATCATATGAGATTTTTATTATCTATTTTTTTTAAATGGGTGAAATAAAAAAGAAAATTGGTAAAACTATTAGAAATTATGTCCTTCTTTCTTCCTTGTGAAAATTTGAGGAGGAGAGATGTATGGACGTAAGATGTTGCCATTCACATTTTACTATTCCGATCCAATTTCTTTCTATTTAAAACTCGACATTAAATTTCTTCTTGGTTATTCATCTTCTTTTGAAAAGGTTTTAGAAGCTTGTTGGTACCTTCTTTCAATTGAATGGCAAGAAGCATATTGAAGAAATGTCTATAATAATGAGAAGTCATCATGTCAATATGGATACGTTGATTGCCACAAGGTTGAAGGCTCGAGTAGGGAGTCCTAGTTCAATTTCAACAATATCACAAACTTTCCTAAACCGAATAACAGCTCTTATCAATTTAGTATTTATAATAATGTAGTGACATTCAGTATCACAACAACACCTTTTATTAACAAGTATTTTTACTATCTATGGTAAGGTTTGAAGAATCTAAGGTAAGTTGGTTCCAAAAACTCATCTCTATTAAACATTTAAATGTCTTATGAACATAAAGTTCATCATCTTGTGTTTCTTCATAACATTTTTATTGATAGACAAAGACAAAAGAAAAATTTTAAGCATGTTCAAATATTTGTTAGGGTTAGTAAATCTTATAAGATTTAGCATAACTTTTTATTTTCCAAATTAAATGCATAGGTATTTTTTGTCTTATGTTAGGAAATTATGGTTTTCACCTTATTTATCACGAGGTAAGCCCACCAAGAAAATCTCTATTTAGTTGTTGGAAAATATAAGAATTTCATTTAAACAACCATCTGTAAATCATATAAACTTTTTTTTCTTGCCAGTCAATGAAGCATAATGTTATTTGTCAGAACCTTACAATGAAACCTTTTTGATATCTCCACACAAAAACTAGACATTGTTATTCTGACTGGAATGCCTAATGTAGATTATAATATTATGTTCATTAATATGTGCAGTTTTATAGGACAAGATCTTGCCACAAGCATTTACGTGGGAGAAATAACTTTTGCCATCATTATTGTAACTTTCAAACTAGTTCTCTTTACATTACTCATTGGAAATATGCAAGTAAACATTTTTAAACAATATCTATGTACTTATTACTCTTTACTGTCACCAAAGCTTTAACCATATTGTTACTACGGAGAAGATGAATGAAGCGTGTTTACATTATGCCTTGAGAAAATGCTGAAGCTTGTGTCTTAAGTCTAAACTTATGTCCAATGCATTATACTATTATATACAAAACTTGTCTGCAACGGCTTTTTAACTTCTTAAGCATACATTTATATGTATAGTTCATTGTTCTTTTTCATAATTTCTATCATATTCACATCGCTAGTGGGTGAGTTTAGGTTACATGACATATAACTTAGGTTTTCCTAACTAAATAAATACATTTTGAGTTCCAAAGTCCAAGATCAAACTTGTGATGGGTTATGTGCCCAAAGTAAATAATATCTACTAAGTAGTTGTTAGGTCCGAGCTATTGCATATGGTATCAAAACTTGCCCATGACCTGATATGTAGATGTTTTGATCTACAATATATCTGTTGATATGTGAATGTTCTATTTAATCCCCTTACGAAGACATGGGGTTCAAAGGAGGAGAAAATGTCACATCCCACATTGCTAGCAGATGAGTCTGAATTAAATCATATATAACTTGGGTTCTCATAACAAAGTAAACATATTTTAGGTTACAAAGCCTAAAAACAAACCCGTGATGAGCTATGTTCCAAAGTAAAAAATATTTATTAAGTAGTTGTTGGGACTGTGACACATATGATATCAGAGCCAGTTCATAACCCGATGTGTGGATATTTTGATCTGTGATATATCTTCTGATATATGAATGTTCTATTTAATTCCCTTACGAGAACGTAAGGTACAAAAAGGAAAATGTCACATCCCATATCACTAATAGGTGAATCTGAGTTACATCATATATAATTTAAATTCTTTTAACTAAGTAAATACATTTTGGAATACAAAATTTAAGTTCTATCTGACTCCTTTTCAAGGAGGCAAAGTTCAAAGAGGTGAAAAATATTACATCTCACATCGCTAGCGGGTAAGTTTAGACTACATAATTTATAGTTTAGCTTCTCCTAACGAAGTAAACGTGTTTTGAATTAAAAAGTCTAATAACAAACTCGTGACAAACTATGTGTTTAAAGTAGATAATATTTACTTAGTAATTATTTGGCTTCGACTGTTACATAATTGCTAGTGAATGAGTCTGGACTACATGATATATAACTTAAGTTGTCCTAACTAAGTATATAGGTTTTAGGTCGTAAAGGTTAAGAACAAACCTGTGACTAATTGTATGCCTTAAATGGACAATATCTATTCAGTAGTTATTAGATTTAGGCTATTATATATAGTATTAGAGCCAGTCCGTGACCCCATGTGTGGATATTCTTATCTATGATATATTTTTGATATATGAATATTTCATCTAAATCTCTCATGAGGACGCAAAATCTAAAAGAGAAAAAATATCACATCTCACATCACTAATAGGTAAGTCTTGGCTATATGATATATAACTTGAGATTTCCTAACTAAATAGACACGTTTTGGATTAAAGAATTTAAATACAAACTCATGACGAGTTACATGTCTAAAGTGAACAATATCTACTCAATAGTTATTGGGCCTGTATTGTTATATATGATATAATAGCCAACCCAAGATCTAATGTGTGGATGTTCTAATTTGTGATATATCTTTTAATATATGAATATTTTGTATGACCCCTCACAAAGATGAGAGGTTCAAAAAGAAAGAGAATGTCATATTCTACATCACTAGCAAGTGAATTTACGCTACATGATATATAGTTTAAGTTCTCCTAATTAAATAGACGTGTTTTTAGTTACAAAATTTAATAATAAACAAATGACAGACTTTGTGTTCAAAGTGGATAATCTCTATTTAGTAGTTGTTAAGTTTAAATTATTACATAAAATATCATATCCTATATCGCTAGCAAGTGAGTCTAAACTACATGATATATAGTTTAGGTTCTCTTAATTAAATAAATGTATTTTGCGTTATAAAACTCAAGACCAAATTCATGACAGACTGTGTACATAAATTGGACAATATATACTCAGTAGTTGTTAAGTTTATAATGTTACATAATAGTATCATAGTTAGCCCGCAATCTGATGTGTGGATGTTCTGATTTATGATATGTCTTCTAATATATAAATATTCTATCTAACTTTCTCACGAGGATGTGGAGTCTAAAAAGGGAGAAAAATATCACATCTCACATCGCTAGTAGGTGAGTCTGGGCTATATGGTGTATAGTTTATGTTCTCCTAACTAAATAAACGCTTTTTGAGTTATAAAATCTAATAAAAAACCTATAACGGATTGTGTGTCCAAAGTAGACAATATCTACTCAATAGTTGTTAGGTTTCAGTTATTACATAATTGTTAGTGGATAAATTTGAACTACATGATATATAATTTGGATGTTCCTAACTAAATAGACAAATGAATAATATTTACTCAATAATTACTGGAATTTGACTGTTATATATAGCATCAGAGCCTACCTATAACTGATGTGTGGATGTCTAATCTGTGATATATCTTCTAACATGTGAATGTTCTTTTTAACCCTTTCATAAGGATGCGAGGTCCAAAGAAGGGGAGAATGTCATATCCTACATCGCTTATGAGTGAGTTTAGGCTACATGATATATAACTTAAGTTTTTCTAACTAAGTAAACTCGTTTTGGATTATAAAAGCTAATAATAAACTCATGACAAGCTGTGTGCTTAAAGCAGACAATCTCTACTGAGTAGCTATTGAACCCGAGTTGTTACATATGGTATTAAAGTCAGTTCACGATTTAATATGTGGATATTTTGATTTGAGATATATCTTTTGATATGTGAATATTCTAACTGGTCTCTTCACAATGATACAAGGTCCAAAAAGTGGAAGAATGTCACATTTCACATCAATAGTGGATAAGTTAAGACTACATAATAGATAGCTTAGGTTCTTCTAACTAAGTAGATGTGTTTTAGGTTACAAATCTTAATAATAAACCCATAACGAGCTCTGTGTCTAAAGTGAATAATATTTACTCAATAGTTGTTGGGTTTGGGCTGTTACACATGCTATCAGAGTTGATCCGTGCATGTTCATAATAGATAATATTTACTCAATAGTTGTTAAGTCTGAACTATTATATATAGTATAAGAGCTAGCTTACGACCTGATATGTGGATGTTCTGATCTATGATAAATTTTTTGATTTGTAAATATTATGTCTGGCCCTCTCACTAAAACGTGAGATTAAAAAAGAAAAGAATGTCATATCACACATTACTAGTAAGTAAGTATAGATTACATCATATATAACTTAAATTCTCCTAATTAAATAGATGCATTTTGAATTACAAAATTCAAAAATAAACCACTGCTCTTTTTAAGTTTCCCTCTCGTTTCATTGCAATTGCTGGACTAGTTTTATCAGCTTAGTATTGAATCCTAGTTATGCATTTTACTGGTAGACATACCTCCAGTCGACAACAACAGTGAGATTAAAAAAATGGAGAATCAAGAGAACTGATACAGAACAATGGATGATTCACAGGCAGCTACCTACAGAATTAAGGCAATCTGTTAGAAAATATGATTAATATAAATGGGAGCCACCGGAGGAGTGGACGAAGAAATTATTCTCAAGGGTCTTCCCATGGATCTCAGGAGAGACATAAAGCACCATCTCTGCCTGATGTAGTCCGACGAGTAAGTCAATGCTTCATTTATTTTTGTCTCATCCCTATCTCCACATGATATGTCACAGCCCAGTTGTAGAATTTGACTTCAATAACTTGGTAAGATGCTAACAACTGAGATTAATATGACATTGAGAGATTTAGAAAGTTATGTTTTGTGACAATACCAGGAAGTTTGATGTTTGAAATATAATAAACAGGTGCCATTGTTTGATCGAATGGATGAGAGGATGCTTGACGCCATATGTGAGAGGTTTAAGCCTGCCTTATGCACCGAAGGCACATTTCTTGTGCGTGAAGGTGAAGTCAATGAAATGCTCTTCATAATCCGAGGCCACTTTGATTCTTAAACAACTAACGGTGGCCGCACTGGATTTTTCAATTCATGTCGTATTGGCCCAGGCCACTTTTGTGGTGAGGAATTGCTGACATGGGCGTTGGACCCTCGTCCAAGTGTCATTCTTCCATCATTCACCCGCACTGTCAAATCCATTTCTGATGTTGAGGCATTTGCTATCAGGGCAGATGACCTGAAGTTTGTAGCATCACAGTTTAGAAGACTGCACAGTAAACAACTTAGACACAAGTTCAGATTCTACTCACACCAATGGAGAACACGGGCTGCATGCTTCATACAAGTAGCTTGGCGCCGGCATAAAAAACGAAAAGAAGCAGCTGTTCTAAGGACTAAAGAGAACATTGCGGTTGAGCCTGAATCTACGCCACCAGCTTCAGGCTTATCTATGCATGCAGCAAGTTTGGCTGCAAGTAGAAGGGCCCACAAACATACGGGTTCAGATTCTGGCGTCGTTAGCTCATTGCAGAAACCAGCAGAGCCATATTTTTCTGTAGATGAGGAATGAATAAACAAACACAAAGGTTCCGAATATAGGCATAAGTGGCACTGAACCGTGCCCGTTCTTTTTTTTTTTTTTTAAGGTTACAAAGAGGGGGGTTTCATAATTCACTATTTACTGATACGCATTTGAGGTTATAGTTGGGAAATATTGTTACATAGGTGAGGACATGCCAGTTCTATTCTTTTTAGTACAAGTGATGCATATTGTATCCGAGAACGCAACCCAAAAAGAAAAAATGAAAAGTTAAGGTAAAGTATTCTGAAAATCCATATCATACCTTTTTTTTTTTATGAAAATCCAAAACCAAAGCAGCTTTAAGTTTTGCAAGGTGCCTCTATGCTTCGCTCTTACTGAGCTGTTTGAATGATGAAAATTTTGCATTTCATCTGTTGTTAAGCATATTGCTTACCGATAGAGGTGTAAATTCAACTGCTAATTTAGTCGGGTTTCCTGTTTAGAATATGAGTTGATTTAAATTTTTGTACTATATCGGTTTGGCATGTGTTATTGGGCTTGTATTGCTCCAAATTAATATACAGTGGCTAGCCTACATAGATTCACAAAGCTAATGAAGTGGCAACCAAATTTCACTTTAATGGGGCCTAAATTTTCAAAAAACGAACTAAAGTGAAAGAGATTTGGTAAAACGTGAAGCCATTTGCAAAAGCAGATGCAGAGGAAAAAAGCATGTAGGGAATACAGGAACACGAAATCAACTGAAAATGGTACTCATAGAACTCAACTAATAAACATGATTGTGTCATGCCAATGTCATCCCATGCATAAAGTCAAGACACTTTAACAAAAGCTATACTAATTACCAGGATTATTTATAACCACTTTGGTTATATTTAATTGACAATTTGCAGCTTTGTGAACGTATGAATTTGTAAAAGCGATTTTCAGAAGGGAAAAAAAGAGATTCTTGCGAGCTTTCTGAGTGTATAATATTTGACTGGGTGCCAGCCTGCCCTTGATAAGGACACGAAAACCGTGATTACATCAATTTAATTAATAAAACTCCCTAATATTGTTTTGCTTTTGGTTATCATTAATAGGAGATTGATAATGCATTAAGCAGTTGCTTTTTGCTTACACCAAAACAGCATGTCAAGGCAGCAATTTCTTTTCCAAGCAAATGCGGTGAAAAGCAAGCCAAGGAATTCAAAACCAATGGCTTTTAATTAGAAATATATACAGAAGACGCACACACTGTACTTGACATGTGTGAGACATCAAATTGTATTAATAATAAATAAAAAAGAAATAAAGCAAAAGATTCTGCTGAGAGAAGAACTTTTGCCATTTCTTTTAAGTCTTTATGGATGCGTATGTGTATGTGCTGTGTTGTGTTGTGTTGTAGTGCAATTACATGTGAGATGCAAGAGACACAGTGATGGGATGAAACATAAAATTATCTCTAAAAGAGAAACAATATGAGTAAAAGGGAAACAGAATTTGGCCCCAAATACTTGGTCAGAGCCCAGCATTCTTCTTCCACAATACCAACCTTGTTTTATTTTTCAGTCTATATTCTTAAGACCCATTTGCACTTGTCAAAATCCAATTAACCATTTCTTTTTGGTGCGGGCTTAGTCATTGGCCATGGACCCACTTTGACTACTGGCCTAGAAGTGGTGCAGCTAAATATAATAATAATAAAATGATAATAATAATAATAATAATAAAATAGAAGAAATTGATATGCGTAGCTGTTAAATTGTAAGTAAGAGGTGGCTAAAACTTTTAACTGAAATTTCAAAGTGAATGAGATCAGAACTTAAAGAATTCCAATAAAGCAAAACCAAAAGTAGGGAACAATCATACAAAAAGACAGTAAGTACTCTTGATTTTCATGTACCTTGTGGGTCATTTGGGTGTTCTTTAGTCTAATTTAAATATTAATTTACCTATTGAATGAGACAATTGAGTTGAGTTAGGAAAGCCAAATTCAGTGGAACAAATCTCTCAAGTACCCTTCAATTATGTCATTGACCATTGACAAATTACTTGCCCAACAATGAGGGAAGTACTAAACAATTAGAATATGGCATTTTAAAAACAATACGGGGTTGATGGCCTAATCCCTTCTGTAATCAAGAAATCATGTTCCCTAATCCAAACTCAATTAACAATTCCTTTTCAAATTTACTTATGGGAAAAACTTGACTTGCAAAGCTGTCAATTGAATTGATACATCATTACAACATCCTCGACAAAATTAGAAAATTAAAGGTAGTAATGTTCCTTAATCGCCTTAAAAGTTGTCAACTACTTGTATCTATCTTCTCATGAGATTTCCAATGAGAAATAATTTCTTCAAATAACTTGTCATATCTAAGAGCAACTAAGAGAATGTGATAGCAATGATGCTTGGTTTTCCTTTTAGTAGTGTTCTTTGAAGTGGACAACCCACAAAACATTTTTGCAATCATATTTGGCCCCGTATGGGATTTTGATTGCTGACTCAACTGAGTGCAGGTAGGTAGCTAAGCTAGCAATTAACCCTTCTGCAGAAATGTTTATGCAATCCACAGGAAATGGTGAGAAAGTAGGATAGCACTTAGAAATTTAGTCATAAAAACATTCAAAACTATCCATGATTTTGTCAAAGACATACGCAAAAAAAGCTTCTTTAGCCATGAAAATGGCAAATTTGACGCCAAGGATGATAACAATGATTAGCTTATTTGCTAAAGTCAGATGGGCACTGTCGTTATTCCAGCATTTTGAACAACATGAATGAATTGGACAAAATCCATCATAATTATCTCCTAATTATTAATTATTAATTGCAACTAATGACATTTCTTTGAAAGAATACACAACATCAAACGCACAAAATTTCTCTTCCATCTCATCATTGCAAAAGCCCCACATTGGCTCATGCTGTCATGTGGTAAATATAACAAAGTCCAACATAATCAAAGTCCATATATAATTGGCTTAATTAAGGCCATAATCATGGAGATCAGTTGCCTCAAATCCATGTTTTTCTTTGGCTACTAGACTTAATTATAAGCTTTGTTAACCGAGATCAAACTTTTCAATGTTCTTCGGTTGAATGCATTAACATTGATATAGCCGTGATCATTTGAATACAATTGTCTTCTACTAGAAGATTAATTAGTGCCGAGCTAGAAATCTAGATTGCGGTTTGAACAAAAGGATCAATATTTCTATTGTTTTTAAAATAAATGTACTGTTAGCGACAACAATTCCAACCTTCTCTTTGTTTTCTACATCTTTATTGATAACCAAATCAAGTAATATTTTCTAGGTTGAAACGTCCAAATGTTATAATGAACAGTAATGATGCATGTGAAGTTTGAGTACCATATTTGAATTTATAATTAATTGTCACATATCCAACATTTTTGAAGTCGAGAACCAATTTTCAGTTTCGCCATGGGCGAGCTTTATGATGTTGCTCTCTTAAATTACTCGTAAAAATAGGTATATTACTGGAATGCATGAACTCATGCAATTCAAGGGGCGAGTAATTAAATTAAAGCTAAATTAGGGTTTTTGGATTGTTTATGAATTGGATGTATTAATGATATTATTCTCGATAATTAGCAAAATTCAAGGACTTATTTATTATCTCATCTTATAAAATTGTGTATAATAATTAATTTCCATTTTAGGAAGCTTAGTTGGGCTATATTTCTATGATGACTAACAAGGAAGATAATGAATGGAAGTAGAGCATAAAGATTTGGATGAAGGTATATTCTTCATCATCATTTGGATTTAATTGGGACGTTTAAGTCAAGGGCAAGAGCAAGCTGGGCAAGGAAGCAGGGGGACAACTCTTTCAAGGTTTAGGGGAGCATACACATATTATTAATTATCTGATCTGTTCTTAATTGTGTCTACTCTCTTTGACAAAATTCTCCTCTCTCTCTCTCTCTCGAAAGATTGAATCTCAGTCGATTATCCAAATCAATGACAGCAGTCCAAGTTGTCTATAGTTAATTGCATCATTCATAAAATCAATAAGAAGTCCCATATCCAAATCATGGGGTTCATCATAAAGGAAGAATATATTTAACACAAGTTGGTGAATACAAACATATAAAATGACCACTTTTATGTTGAGGTGAACGGTATATTTAAATTATTATTGGAATTGTATTTAATTTTAAAAATACAATAATTAAATTATTTTATAAAATACTCACTTAAATTTGATATAAATAATATTTGTTATTTATTTTTTTATTTATATTTAATATTCAAATTCTAGTTTACAATAATTATAAATTAAAAATAAAAAAAAAAGAAAAAAAATTGATAATCCCCTCGAGTTTGGACTAATACTTAACTATTTTCCTATATTAATTTAAAAGTAGTTTCCCATATATATAGTTGTATAACTAATTAATTAGAAAAGGGGCTGTCTCATAATCCAAATATAACAAACATGACACCAACTTATTTTTTATGTTGATTATTTCATCATTTTAGGTAATAATGTTTATTTGTGAAATCCGTCTCATCCTAAATATGCTACTAGGGTTTGAAATTAACTTTTGAGTTTCAAAGTTTGGATTTTGTATCTATGAGTTTACATTTGAAATTTGAACTCCAATTTTCATTGAGTTGCTATTAATTCAAGATATGAACTTGAAAGTTTAAGACAAAAAGTGGTTGCTTTCTTATTTTATGCACAACCAATGAATATCTTGCAGTTTCAAAAAGAAAACTCCTTGCTACATCAGTCAACTTCACATGGATTAAAATGTAAAAACAAGTAAATAATCCATTAATGGGTAGCTGGGTTCACATGATTGTTTAAGTAGTTTGAGCGTTGGTATGATGTTGAAATAAAAGAAAGTGACGAGGATTCATTCTTTCTGTGGACAAATTACAAGTCGGTGTTGAAATAAAAGAAAGTGACGAGGATTCATTCTTTCTGTGGACAAATTACAAGTCGGTGGTCGCTTTTCATTACTTATGAAAATAACTCTAATTTAATTTAATTTGTTTGTCAAAAGTTGAAACCAACTACAATTGATGAGCTAACCACATACGTACTACGGGGTATGGAATTATGATGATTACTTCTACTCTTGATGATCAAATCAATTATTTAATTAAAGAATGGACGATTTATGTACAGTCAATGTATGAATGTCTTCTTCGTTGAACATCAATCAATTGATTCATTAATTAACTAATTCAACAAAAGTATCTGCCGACCATAATTCTTACAAGCATGCTCATGCATGAACTAGCATGGCACCCAATTCTTTCTTTTATTTTTTGGGCTTGAACAGTAAGGAGGACTTGAAATTCCAGAATTTGAACAAGTCAATTTGGTATTTTGAAAGAAATGCATGCACATATTCAAGTCAAGAAAGCAACAAGCATGCATGATTCCGAGAATACTTTTGAATGGCGGTGGGAGAAAAGCCAAAGCTTTTGTGAAAAATTTAATGAAAAGCACGGACTTGCTAGTCCATACAAATCAATTTTTTTTTTTTTTTTTAAAAAAAAGGCACTTCTGAATATATAGGAATAATCCCAATGAACGTAATGGCCCAATAAATAATTACAGTTTTAATAGACGATAGATCGAGAAAGCTTACCTAACTATGAGAAAGACTCGTTGTTTGGAACATAGGATAGAAGGATGAGGTTAGTCAATAGATGTGAAAAACGTGCATCAATTTAGGTGGTATATATTGGGGCTGTTATTGTATGGAAATTGAATATGGATCGATCTTATCTGAAAAGCTATAAACCAAACAAGATAGCTTTTGTACAATTGTACGTGTGTTGTCCATTCATATATATGCACATGAATAATAGGTTTTCAAAATTAATTTCTCGTCAAACCAATCAAAATATCCCAAAACACTCAAATTATTTTATCTAATAAATTCTTATTTGGGTTTGTATGGTATCAATAAGTTTAGAAAAGAAAGAAAGAAAGAAAGATATTTTAATGATTGTGAAAATCATTTAAAAGAACAATATTACAAAGAAAAAAAAAAAAAAGTGCGGGCTTATGCATAAAATAAGTTAAACGAGGATATCAAACAAATCTAAACAAGGACATGAAACAAATCTGGAGATGTTCCTATTATATAGACAAGACATGATCTGAAGAGCAGTAAGTGTTTTGTTAGTGGGAATTAAAGGAAAAAAAAAAAACTAGCTAAGGCACAATTTATAAGCCACCAAGGAATTATCACCAGCACTGAAAGTGCGCGGGGAATGAAGAGAATGAAGTGGTGATGAACCATCTCAGTTCCATCTGAGTAGGAATTCCACTCATTTTTAAAAGTGGAAACTCAATCATATTATGACTACTCAATTATAAATATACATATATAATTAATTAATCTTGGAACTACACATTCGTTCATTCAAAGTTACAGGGCTAAGGATAGTTGAACTATCCTTCCATCCACTAAATACCATAACTGTAATTACTTTTATTCCAATCGATGGATAAATGATAATAAACAAGCCATGTTTGACTAATTCATTTAATATTTCATCCACTTTTAAGGTGTATAATTATAACCAACTTCTAGTTGCATGAAACATCTTGTAACTATTGCATCTCAAATGACATGATGATAAGTAAGTTCACATCTATTAGACAAGAAGTTACTTTATAATTTGTAGAATTATTAATTTAATATTGTAATTATTCGTATAATAAGTATCATCTTATTTAGGATGAATTTTTTAAAATAAATTTTGAGATATTTAATATTATTTATTTAATTAAATTCAAAACTAAATATTAAAACAATTATCTTTTCTCTCGAGGAAGAAAAAAAAAAGGACCATATTAATTGCATGCATGTGTAGCTGGCACAAATTGACTAGTGATAAAACACCATGTCTATGAAAGTAAAATCTGAGAAGAATTCTAACAATTCTTACTTATGTTCTTACAAGTCCACCGACATATATGGTAATGCAGCCACTGAATTAATCTGTTTGTTATAGTTTTCAGGTGAGGCAAAAGGAATTCTCACACATGGTGGGCATTTTATTTGAACACGTACGTGAGATTATAATTATTAATTTCTGTTTGCTCAAACTTGGTGTGAAAGAGAGCTCAAGTAGACCCAGATTTCCGAATTTTGGAGAAGCCAATTTCACCACGGGTTTTTATGTGTCATTCTGTCACTATCTGAACCAAGAAAAAGAAAAGTTTAGCTTTAAATTGCCAAGTAATGAATCAAAATTGTAAGATATTGATGCACGTGTTTGTCAAAGACTAGCTAGGCTTCACTATTTTATCCCATGCAGCAATTCGTTTATCTTTAAATTAGGGTTTTACCATACCCATGCCATGACGACAATTTCGGTTCATGAACCTCACATTCTACGTATATAATAAATACAGAGGATATATTAAATTTGTGTTTTTTTTTAACTTTTTTCCTGAATACGATAAACAGAATATATTGTTAATAAAATGAATCTGGAAGGAAAGTTATGGAGGTCAAGAAAACCTGAAACAGAATGCATCGGGAAGAAAAGATAATAAAGGGTGAGGTCGGGGGCTAGTATGACTGAAAACATCGCTGCACAGAATTGTAACGAAATCATACTACACTCTTCCCCCCACCGCCATTTCCATATCTCTTACTCTGAACACAACATGCTGAAACCTGTAGAAATCCAATAAAATAAAAAGAGACTGAAATGATGTATTTTCAAATTAAATATAGGAGTTGAAGAGTTAACACGCAAATGACAAAACCGTTTCTAGAATATCAAACTTTAGCAGTATGAAATTAACTTTTACTAGTGGCATTTGGTCGATACCGGACAAAATTAAAGAAGGAAATTTGAAATATGATGACAGGAAATTGATTAGTTGTGGAAGAGGATAAGAGGCAGTGAACATGCATGTCTTACAATATTCAAATCGGCCGGCCCCGTGGGCCAATAGTAAATGTTATTATCATGGTGTCAAGTACTGTCAACATATAGAAAGAGATGGATAATGTTATGTGATCTTCATTCTTTCGCAAAACGGGTTGGTTTTGTTTAGGAGATAAATAATCAACAGTTTCCCTGTTTTGTTATTGCCATAATAATTCAATCAATCAAGTTCGAAGCAGCTGTAAGTTTACTAGCAGATCGATTCCTGTGTCCACAGTTCTCTTTGCATATGTGTCTACAGTATTTCTAATGTAGTATAACTATTAGGTGAGATTATGTTAAATGTGTATGTTTATTCATTGCAACTATCAATTCCTCTTACAAAATTATTGAAATAAATTGTAAATTTTTGCTTCAACCTCAGTAGGCATATTAATAAGGGAAAAGTAAAGAAGAGAAATAATTTTGAACAGGGTAATGCCAAAATTGAATTTTATGTCAAATGCATAAACAATGAAATTAAAACCTTTTAATTAATGAAGCATCCAAGTTTACTTTCAAATTAGATAAAGTTTTAAATGTCACAATTATACTATATTATCATAATTGATGTAGTAAAATTATTTAATTAATAAATTAAAAAAATTTATTTACAGTAAAAAAATTAAAAAAATATTATAAATTTATTTTATTACACTAATTAAATTATTAAATTTTTTTATTTTTTTCATTCATTACTAATAAATAAATTTTTTTATATTTATTAATTAAATAATTTTACCCCATCAACTATTTTGATATAAAAATTTTCTTTTAAATTAAGATATCATCAAGTATGAAAATAATTAAGTTAAAAGACAATACACACATACCACACAAAAAACTTGTCTAACAGCATGCCCGGATACAGAAAGTGCACAAAGAAATTTAGTTTGGTGACTTACACATGAACGATGAAAATTGAAGTCAAGGCTATGCTCTTGTTTGAAACTTGATATTTAGTAATTTGGTCAGAGTGAGTAGAAATGTGATTAGATTGAGGAGCAGGAACAGGATCACAACAACAGAAGTGGGGTTGGAGACAGGATGGTTTGGTCCTGCGGAGGGGTGTAATGGAAAGAATTTGTATGTTTTCGTAATAAAAATAATTAAAATAAAGAAAAATGCTTCCTATTCATAGAACAAGTTTGTCTACCACGGGAGGGTTGTTGAGGGTACAATCGAGGTGGGTCATAACATAACCTCTTGTTATCCTTCTTGTGAACCTGTTCTTTACTGGTACATACAATTAATTCAATTATATAAATATATACCACCAAAATTCATATATTTCTTATTATTACATTTACATAATATGACATGCACCACTCTCCCTCCTCCGACCCTTCCATTTCTTTCTCCATATGCTGCCATGCACCATTAACTACGCAACCAAAATAATTTTGAATGTTGTGAAGAGGATTAATCTGATTTTTTTAGTTAAATTAATGAACTTTTATGAATTGGAAAATTTTGAAAAAGAATAATAAATTGTCACCGCCACTTGCTCATTCATAACAACACATGTATAGCAACAGAGATACGTGGGCTATTGAATTGAAGATTAACTCTTAGTTCATTTAATACAAATCAAGCCCTAATTTGGCTATATTTAATTCGTATGATTGACATGAACAAATCTAAATGGATTTGCTACAACCCAATACGTCTGCAAAACTCTATATATGCTGGAATCATCCAATTTTGGATATAAAGCCCCTTGCCTATAGTCGATATGACCAGCATTTGTTCACACACACACGTGTGTGTGTGAAAGAGGTTTGAGAAAAAATGGAAATGGAAATTCCTTGTACAGAAATGGGTATAGGAATATTTTGATTGTGAAAGCCATATGTCACGCACCCTATGTATGAATGTGAAGAAAGATTTTTGAAGCAAAATGCAATGCCAAAGACGCTTAAGGTATATCCGTTGAAGTGAAATGTCACATTAATGATTGGAATTAAATGGCATTTAAGCCAACAACATAATTGTAGCAGCTGGCTAAATATCATCTCATTTTAGACATTCTCTTTTTCAAACAAATAACAAATTATGTGTTCACACAAACACACACACACACACATACCAGTTGCGTAAAAAAGTTAATAGTGCCTTTAATTACTGTGTCCAAATCAAACATAAATGAATCTCCATTTCATAATAATTTTCTTTGAAAGTTCCTCAGAGATGTCAATTCCTCTCTTTTGGTATAATGTTCATCACATCTATTACTCATAATTAAGATGCTCAACATTCTTTTGCTCCATTTAAGAACGTCATCCATTACCACAAGCCATTTTATGATAGTTCTCTATCAAAATTATACAAAATCAAAAATGATTGATGCCCTTGTTAGAATTTAAAACATCCATATCTTTCTTATTTTTTCTTTGTCTTAAAAATTTATAATTCCTACTCAGTTATATTATTTAAATTTTTTTATTTTCAAATAAAATTTTAAAATATATGTAATATTTTGCTTTCTAAGGAAGAAAAGTATCATTAAATTACAAATATTGAACAATTTAAAGATTTAAGAAAGTCAAAAGAGGCTCGTTTATGTTTGAGTCAATTGGATGGATAATGGATAAAGTTGAAATAAAAAAACAAAAGGCAAAATTTCATTAGTGGGTGAGGCACGCACTAGCACTGGCACTGGCACTGGCATTAGCGTATGCAAAGCATGCAAAGCTAAAATAGAAACGAAAAAACACCAAGCGTAATTATATAAAAATAAAAAAGGGCAATAACAGTTTTTTTCTATTTGTCCGTACATGCATTGGAGAGTTCAGACTTTAGAAGCAGAGCATGAGATTTAGATTTACTCAGTTACCCGTGCTAATGTACGCCTGTTCTACCGTTATATATGCATACCCCATGAACCCAACTCTTTCTCAAACTTGGTGGGTCACTTGCAATATTAGAAAGAGAGAGGATTCTATTTTTGCTCTTAATAGTTTTTGTTTGTGAGCAAAAAGAAAAGAGAATTATGGAGAGGAAAAAGGAAATGAAGCTATCCAAATTCCACAGGATTTGTGTGTTTTGTGGCAGTAGTCCTGGAAAGAAAGACAGTTATAGAGATGCTGCTATTGAGCTTGGCACAGAACTTGTAATGGATTCTTCTTCTTCTCTGTTTTTCCTCTGTTTTAAACTTGTTTTCTGTGCTTTTGCTTTTGTAGTTTTGGTGTTGTTTTCTGTGTTTCTTCAAAAGATTTTCCTTTTTCCCACTTCTACTCCTCTTCAATGGTTCTGGTTTTTCTTTGTTTTGAAGGTTTTAGAAAATACAAGTCATGCTTTTTGATCTTGTTCCCCCTCTTTACTTCTGCTCCTTTATTGTGTCTCCTCTCGATATATATTTTTGTTTTTGCGTCTGTTTCTGTTGGTTTTTTTTTCTTCTCCTCTTTCATTTCATGTCTTGCTTGAGACTTTCAACTCGATTTCTTGATTGAGATTTCAATTTCAAGCTCTGTCATAACAAATATTATTTGGTTTTAGATCTAAGAGAAATAAAATCAATAACCTCTTTTTACATGAACAATAACCTCTTTTTACATGAACAATCTCTTAGTTTATGTCAATACTACGACTTGTTTCTTTTACTATTGTTATTCTTTTCATGTAGTTTTTTGTCTTTAGAGATATTTGACATACAAGCTTGTGTTTCAAATGTAAAAAGGTTGTGCATTTAGGTTGAATATGAAATTGACATTGACAATTTATACATTTTGTTCTCTTTCACAGAAAAAAATTGTGGTTTGACGGTTACCAGTTCATTATTTTTTTATGCTTTATTCACTAAAGTCATTTTGTCTCACTTAGCTAATATATTGTCTGTATTCTTCTTTTCCCATTTTACAAAAGGTAGCAAGAAATATTGACCTTGTCTATGGAGGAGGGAGTGTTGGTTTGATGGGTTTGATATCCCAAGCTGTTTATGATGGTGGCCGCCATGTCATTGGGTATGATATATATATAATCACATTTCACATTTTTGTTGGTTTCCTTGAAAATTATTCAATTGAGGACCAAATCAAATGAACCATTAAGCTACTTAAAATTTGTTTCTTCGATATGGTTTTGAATTGAAATGATGTATAACTTAACAAATTGTTATCGCGCAATTATTTTCTGCAGAGTTATTCCCAAGACACTAATGCCTAGAGAGGTATGTTTTCTGCTGCTACTATGCTTTAAGCCTCTCCATTATCGTTACAAATAGAAAAATGAAAATGATCAAAAGGCAAGAGAAAGAGAGAAAGAAAGCACACCTTTGTCTATTCAAATTTTTTTTGTGTGAAATGAGTTTTTTTGTTTTTTGGTTCTCTTGTTATTTTAGATACTTCTGATAAGAATTTCTACCTCACCTTTGTTATCTTCAAGTATCGATTTCACACTTGTCTCTATTGAGATCCATGCGTATGCAGTCTCTAAGTGGGTCGACTTCTTTGATTGGCTCTAAAATTATCTTGTTTTCACAGTTATTTATTTATAAAAAATAAAAAGGAAAGAAAGAAAGAAAATTTCTTATGAACAACTTGATCACCGTATCAATCCAACCAGGTATCTGGGTCTTCACCATTTTGTCATTATCACATGGTTTTATGTACCACAAGCAAGATTCCTATACTATGTCCCAATTTTTTCAGGTTTTTTTTTTCTATTTTTGTTCTTTTTACTAGATGTAATACCATAATATCAGGTCATATATTGCGGTGTATGTATTTTCCTTCTTTTTTCCTTGCTTGCGAGTGTTGACCTGATTTGAGCCCACCACTTCTGCTAACTCATCATTACCTCTTCTGTGGAAAACTTTCTCTCTCTCTTTCTCTTGAAAGTTTAATGTGGTGTCTCTTCTCTGTGCTTGTATCATTTTGAGTTCCAACATTTTGCAGATAACTGGAGAAACAGTCGGGGAAGTGAAGCCGGTGGCAGATATGCACCAGAGGAAGGCAGAAATGGCTAGACATTCTGATGCTTTTATTGCCCTACCTGGTTTGTATTTGATCACCTTCTTGCTCATCAACACATTTGCAAATTATGATAGAATATGCCATAAATACGCTTCATTTTTTTCCGACCAAACTTATCAAAATGATAACATCACAAAATCTCTTTGAAGTTAGAGGACAAAGATATCGGCAGATATGAAAAAGCAAAAGACCCCATTGGTAATAAAAAAGATAACTCATCTTGCATGACAAAAGATATTACTTAAGGGGTTAAGTACTTATTTTGTGGGATGGGGAAACTGTTATTTCTTCATATTTTAACTGAGGTTGGTAGGAAACAGTAATGGTACCATTCATGCCAGAAGTAGGCGAAGATGAAAGCAACTACTTCCAGCTTGAACGGTGGCAAACGAAGCCTCTGACATGCATGAAAATTGGCTTTTGGTGATGCCCTAACTTCTGTGGTTGATATGTATTTTACCTCTGGTCTAGTAGTCCCCTGGCCAATTCTATGTTTATGGCGCATCATGTTTCACCCAACGATGAAAATAAAACAAAAAGCTTGTCAACTTTCTCTCTTCTACCAAATGGTCCCTTGCCAGTTATCATAGGCAGATACTAACAAGTTCTGTTTAGAAAAAGCCTTGGCTTTTTGCTTTGGGCTGAAGAAATTTGAACTAAAGTTTCAATGATGGAACTAAAGTTGGGCTCTAGTTGTTTTGCCCAACCATGAATACAGATACTTCTCCCAAACTCCCATTCAAAAATTACCCAGGCTTCGGTTGGGCTATAATTTGTATGGGCTACACCGGATCCAGCCTCGAAGGGCAATGCATAATGTAATTATCACCGAGAGTAAACACTGTACTTAGCCACAAATTCTTATCTGCGACATCAGACTGTTCAGTAACTTTAATGTGATCATAACTTTAATGTGATGTTTATGAAGGTGGTTATGGCACTCTTGAAGAGCTGCTGGAAGTGATAACCTGGGCTCAACTTGGCATCCACGACAAGCCGGTAACTTAATTTATGCCAAAATCGGTAGAATTCATGTAAATATTCTCTAAAGAAATATGTATGCAATCTAAATTTTCCAATCTTTGAATGAGTTTTGCAGGTGGGATTGCTGAATGTAGATGGATATTACAACTCATTGTTGTCTTTCATTGACAAAGCAGTGGAGGAAGGATTCATTAGTCCCAATGCTCGCCATATCATAGTATCTGCCCCTAGTGCGAAAGAATTAATGAAGAAAATGGAGGTAAATATATTTATTTTAACCTGAAACTTTTTATAAGAATCACCAGTGACACTGATAGAAATTTTTCTGTGCACAGGAGTATTTTCCACGGCATGAGAGAGTTGCTTCGAAGCTAAGTTGGGAGATTGAACAATTAGGGCACACCCCAAAGTGTGATATCTCAAGGTGATTATATCATATCATCATGAGGAGAAGACTCAAGCAACTAATTTTAGATGACCAAAACATTCCTGAAATGGGATTTTCTTTTTTCTTTTTTTTTGGGTAATCTTTTTCTTAATGTAAACTACAAAAAGTTGACCTCGGAATTTCAATGTCTTTAAAACAGAATATGATTCTCTTATCTTATGCTCTGTTTGGTTGCCAAGAAACAGATGAAAAGAGGAAGTGGTCAGTTCTGCAGAAACTTCTATTTCTTCTGTAATGATTAGTTGTTAAATTGTATGCTTACAGTTATTTTCCATCATTTTATTGGCAATGATTGATTGAGAGCTGAAATTTACTCAGAACCCAAAATGGTCTTAAGAAGACAAGAAATTAAGCAAATTAAGCAAGCACCAACGTCTCAGCTCACACGCTTAACCTACATGCTAACCTTATGTGCAAAATATTAAGCATCTCCCCGAAATCAACACAAGCCCATGTGCTCATTCATTAATGCAGCAACTGCAATTTATGAGGATCAACAACCAATACAAAAAGATATGCATTCGAAAGGAGATATAGGCTTGCGCGAAGGGAGGTCAATCGTACTAAACATTCAGTTAATTAAATTTGGAATTCTGATAAGAAAAAGTTTAGTCAATGATGAATATATGAAGAAACATTTTCGGAAATTTTGGTCCCCGAATCTTTATATGATCTTACCTTTTTACATCTACAAGTTTTGTTCTCAAAATGTAAATGTTTATGTAGGATTTTCAGATCATTTGTCACATATTATTCTGTCAATTATATAAAATAAAACTTACTGACCGTATACTAAACTAATAAGAGAGTGTATTAATTTAAAATAAGAGTAATGAGATGAGTAAGATTTACCATTCATACAGATGATTTAACTAAATCCACACTTACAAAAAGTCAACTAGTAACCCTGCAGTACCAATAACTAGATTTGTGAACTGTAATGTTATGTTTGTTCATAAAATAAAGCACAAAACAACGATGAAAATTAATTCACTTAAAAGATGATCACATGAAAAGCCAATCATAAACGGAGAAATTCATGCAGGGATTTCAACAAATTCCAGGCAAGTTGTCTCTCTTTTCAAGAAACCCATGTGAAATGCCTCTACAAAATTAATCCATTTAGTTAACCGTCCACTTCACTTACGAGACCAAAATATATCTTCATCAGTGGTGACTCTATAAACAATATTAAATTCAATAAATGATGTCCTAGTGTTATTTATCTTTTAATTAAAATTAAAATTAATTAAAAATATATATTTTAAAAACTGGTATATCATTCAAAAATTCGTTGCCGCACCAGATCTTCACACTCATCAATCAATCGACTCGTGAGTTTAGATAATATAGTATGAAGTCGTGGGAAAGCTGCATATGCAGACCCTTAGGTAAGATTTGATCAATACATGATCATTCTTTTTTTCTTTATTTGTTAGGTCGTATAAAACTAGCATTAGATGTTTAGACTGCATCTTGGCTTAGGTGGCTTCCACTCCAGAGCTTGTCAAAATCTGCCACCGGGGGAGAGTCAAAATGTCAAACCATCCAGGTGCACTTCATCTCGATGATCATATTATTATGGCATCAAAGTTGACTTTCCATAGGATTTAGGTTTTGACCTTATAATTAACATGGCTACATTATTACCATTATTTGGAATAAAATTAAGAGAAGAATGTTTAGTTTTGACCTTCAAGATGCTCATCGACTAGGGTTTTTGCATGTTCACGTATGCGAGATCTCACAAGCATGCTCTTGTCATGTGAGATTATCTTAATCGATGATTAGTGAGTCCAGTAATGATTACAGCAATCTTCACATTTCATAACAAAAGTTAACAGAAGTATAATTATTATAACTTGTTAAATTTGCATCAGTTTATGCTGACCCGCACTTTACAAAAGCAATTACCAAATAATTAAGATTAAACTATGATTATGTTTAACAAATTAGGCATAGCATATATAATAAATATCTCCTCAAATGGATTATTGGCTGATTAGGGGCCACTTACAATTAATTATATATGAAACCGAACAGCTGTCTTTGACTACCTAATAATGATATAATTTTACTCTTTTGCTGGGTTTAATTTTAGAATCAAGTAATTCTTTCTTATAGGTGTTACTAGTGCTAGCCCATAACTGTCTTTTAAGGTTTGGAATTTGACCTTGTATAGAATCTCAAAAGTTAACCATTACAAATTGGCTAGTTAATTAAGCAATGAAATTCAAATAATGACCTTGCATGGAATCTTTTTATCCCCTTTTTCAAAATTCTCTTACAAATTACATGCATCCATTCATAGCATTTGTTTATTCTATTGGTTTACTACTGTTAATCCAAGATAACTCAACAATCAACATGTAATTACAATATAATTAAATTAGTAACTAAATTTGATGTTAATTTTCTAAAACTATGTAGCATAATTCTTCATAAAAAAATTTCCAAACTTAGTCTTAGAATTTTCTCGAAGTCCAAATTTTCCTTCTTTCCTCTTAACCTGCAACGTTAATGGCAACTCGCCTACAAGAAACTAAGACCATGACTTGCGAAGAAATTAACAGAATAAGTGTTCATACTTCTTTTCATTTCATTTGTTTTCTTGAATAAGCAACCAAACCCACTTGAAATCTTGAATATTATCCTTTCTGCGAGCAAATTAGTCGTGGGTTTCTTGAATACAACTTGCATGAGTTTGGCATAAAGTCATTAACAATTAAAGTTTGCTGTGATGTTCATCTACGTATCTGCATGCAAAGTCAAATCCCGCCGTATGTACCGACTCTTTTATACAATCATACTCAATCTTTAAGCCTAAAACAAACTTCCCGTCTTTGCAACTCTACGCGGCCGCTTGGTAGCCATTAACGACATTGTTGTGAACACAAGCTGCTTAATTTTGCTTCATTTGTTGAAGAAGAAAAGGTTTCTCCTGTTTCCTCAATTTCTTAGGTTCATTTTCTTTACGTACAAGGTAGTGCCATTAATTTAGATTCACGTGTATGTCTTTTCGTTTCGTTTAATGGTCTATTTTCGTCCATTGTATTTTTCTTGCACTGGCCTTCTGCGGACATATGCTCTTGATCTAGGGAATATGGGATTTGACAATAAAATTTTAAGATCATGTTTTCTTTAATTCTACGACAACACTTTCTAAGTTTCGAGAGATGTTAGATTTTGATTGGTCTCTATTTCTAATATTATTACGTTTTAAGAAGTAAACAAGAGAGAATACATATACATATAATAAAACAAACAAAGCATATGGGTTATATTAATAAGAGACTGAAAATAGGGCAGCAAAGCCGGCGATAAAGTTGTTTATTAAGGGAGGTTACGGGTAATGCACGAGGAAGCAGAGTAATGAAGGTAACGCGTAAGTCAAAAAATTGTTAAATTATTTACACTTTATTAATATAAACGTTTAGCCCATGTGAGCTTTGATGCATTTCTCATGGGGCGATTCACCTTTACTTATATAGGACCCTTTTCGTTTACACATATAAATACAATGGCACAGCACCTGTTGCTCTTCAAACTTCAACACACACCAACTTCTCTCACATCAATCCTCTGGCCTCTTCATACTCTTTTTCTTCCTTTTATTGAGATGGATTTTTGATCGAAAGAAGACGGTAACGAGACATACAAATTTTCTTTTGCTAATTTGATTTGCAGTTTCTGGTTAGTATTTAGTTTTAATGCTTTGAGAGTTTCTCGTTTTAGCTATCATCTTTTGAGCTTTATTCTAGGACTTTATTTTGAGTGAAATTATCTTACTTTTGTGGCTTTTTGTAGGTGTATTATTTTCTCCATCCATGAAATGGGACTAATTCGGAGTCCGAATACGAGAAGTGGAGATTACCTGGAAGGGATGCTAAGTGATTATGTTGGAGGAAAGGGCAAGCTAAAAGCTCACAAGAGTGCTTCAGCTCGGCTTGTAACGACTCTCACTTGCCTGCAATTTGCCTTTGCAGTTTATGCAACATTCCTTCTGTACTACATGAGTCCGGCAGTGGATTTGCGAACTAAACCAGACTTTACATGGGCTACAAGAATCGCCAAGAACTGGAAACAGTTCATCATCACGCCCCACGTTTTGAATCACTACCAAGAAGCTGCTTCTCTTGTTAAAGCGGAAATTCCACCAATTGCTCCATCAGAAGTTTGTGAGCATGAGAAAATAGATTTCCTGCAGAAGAAGTCAAATGATGCACAAATGATCAAGTTGAAGACAGAGTTATATCAAGAGATATTGGATTTCCAGAGCAAGTCTATCGGTACTGAGACTCTAAACGAGCTTATGGCTCTGAAATCTAAATGGGATCTGAAAGGTCCAAATCAACCAAAAGTGACAGTAATCTTAAACCATTTCAAGAGAAAGACACTTTGTGCACAACTTGATTCATTGCTTCAACAGACCCTTCCATTTCACCGTGTTTGGGTACTTGCATTTGGGAGCCCAAATGAGCTTTCATTGAAGAGAATTGTAGATAGCTATAATGATTCAAGGATCAGCTTCATTGGTTCAAGTTATGATTTTAAATACTATGGCAGGTTCCAAATGGCTTTGCAAACTGAAGCCGATCTTGTATATATCCTCGATGACGACATGATTCCAGGCAGGAAAATGCTACAGATTTTATCACATGTAGCAGGGACTGAAAAGTATAAGAATTCTGTTTTGGGCAGCATTGGGAGGATTTTGCCTTTCAGGCAAAAGGATTTTACTTTCCCAAGTTATCGAAAATTTCGATCGAAGGAGGCAGGGCTGTATTTGCCTGACCCTGCTTATGATATCACAGTAAACAAAATTGTGCAGGTTGATTTTCTTTCCAGTTCATGGTTTCTATCTGCAGAGCTTGTCAAGACATTGTTTATCGAGACGCCGTTCACCTTCACGACAGGAGAAGATCTTCATCTCAGGTATGTTAACCATTGTTGAAATCATTATACGTTTATCCATTTTGACTTTTTTCCTGAGCAGAATAGATTTTTTACAAGTTATGAATTCATACCAGTAGTTCTAAACGTGGAGTGAACAAAACTGATTAAAAAGTAATACCCAAAACTAATAATAAATTAAAATGGGTTTATCAAAGCAGTTATTTTAATTATTTAGAAATTATCAAACATCGTGTAAGCTTTAAAGAAGGCTACCCCTTATCTCATTAGCATAGTTTGACCAAAACAATATGTAAATTTAAATTTGGGTTGTTCACCTGTTCAATAATATATCTACAACTTGAAAAGTATATAATTTTGAGTCAGTATATATTCATCAACTTTTTAACTAATTATTTTAGGAAAAAATATTAATATAATTGTAGATTGAGTTGAAATTGACTTAGAGAGCATTGGAAGCATCATATTTCTAATTAATCAGCACCAAATCAATAAAATTAAATTTTACAGAAGAATCTTCTGAGTTAAAGAGTTTATTTCTATTAATAATTTTGTCAACTTTTCTGTTTTAATATTATATGTTTGGAGAAAAAAGGGGAGATGTTACTATAACATTTACCAATGGGAAATGGGTGCCCTCCACCCTGTTTCCATTACTGAAATCTCTGTATCACCAAATTTGTCTCTCTAAATTGTTTACTGCCTTTTTGAGATTCCCTGTAGCACTATGTGCCCACCATTGGCATATGGCTGCTGAGGAGAAGATTCATGGCAAGCATCAACAAATCTTGCATCTTTAGCGCACACTTATTAAATTTTAAGGGAAAAAAATGATGCAACATTAAAATGAACAATTCTGCCCATGAAATTGAGAAAGAAAAAGGTTTTCATTTTATGACATTTTCACTTTAACAACTTTACAACTTCAAAAGGCTCAGATTATATACTATTTTGACTTTCTACAGTGATTGATTATCTGCTGTTGAAACTCTAATTTTTTAGCTTCTGCAAATGCTTGCAGCTATCAGCTTCAGAAGTACAGAAATGCTGGGTCTTTTGTGCTTCCAGTAGATCCTAGTGACAAGGAAACTTGGGGTGACAGTGAACACAGACTAGCTTATGTGTCCGAAACCACTGTAATCTTCAAAGACATTGTTCAAGTCCGAGACGAGCAATGGTGGAGAGCTCTTTCTACTGGTTATATAACTCAATGGGCTGCAATGAATCCTCAAAAAATTGATGCACTCTTCTATGCTCACTCTGTTGATGAAGTTCGCTCACTTTCACCACTACTCCAAAAATTCAGGTCTACCCTTGGCAAGAAGGCCTACATTGTTGTCTCTGGAGGCAATTTTTGCCCTTGTGAAGATGCTGCTAGTGCACTCAATTGGCCTAAGGTTGTTTGCAAAGAGAGACGATTTAAGATATTCGATTTGGCAATTGGAGCTCTTTCGGGTATATCAAACTCTGAGGTGCCTGTGGTACAGGCAGTGTACTCAAGCATGAAAGGATTGATCAAAATTCACAACCCCAGTGTGGTGATCACAGTGTCTGATATTGATCCCAATGTGAAGAAAGCTTTGAAGATGGCAACTGAAACTAAGTCAAATGGCACAACATTGGTTCTTTTACCAAGGCCTTCTATTTTAAAGGTTCTTTGGATGGCTGATCTAAGATCGACTGCATTGCCAAGTAAGATTCCTCAGTTTTCTAACCTGCAATTCTATCTTTGTCCGCATGGCATTAGAACAGAAATAAGTGTCCAGTTGAATTTTAGTGGTAATGAAGTACAACATTCAGCCAAGTTTTTCAAGTAGTAAATCAGATCTAGCAACTAAGAACTTTCTAACTTTGGAAAAGGATTTCTGCTTCCAAGACAGTTACAAATACTATAAAATTTTGCCTGCACGTCAAATTTCTAATCCGCATAGGTGACTGAATTCATTCTCTTCATTGTCATTACTTTTTCTTTTTCCTCTTTTTGAGGAAGAATTTGTAAACAAATTGTCTTCAATGCAGATTGGAACAAAATGAGGATTTCTGTGAACATAATTACCCAAAACCGTGTTCATTCCTTGACAAGGCTTCTCAAGTCTCTCAGCAATGCTTACTATATTGGGGATGAGATTCCTATCAGCTTCAACATGGACAGTAAAGTGGATGAAGCAACTATAAAACTAGTAAATTCTTTGGACTGGCCTCATGGCCCTAAAACTCTCAGGAGAAGAATTATCCAAGGTGGCCTAATTCGAGCGGTCAGCGAAAGTTGGTACCCTGCATCTGATGATGATTATGGTCTGTTACTCGAAGATGACATCGAAGTCTCTCCATACTATTACTTGTGGATCAAATATGCTCTCTTAGCATATCACTATGATCCTCAAGTGTCACTCCCCGAACTCTCTTCAATCTCTCTTTACACTCCTAGATTAGTTGAAGTGGTGAAAGAAAGGCCTAAATGGAATGCAACTGAGTTTTTCAAGCACATTCATCCAAACACACCCTATCTACACCAGCTTCCTTGCAGTTGGGGTGCAGTTTTCTTCCCTAAGCAATGGAGAGAATTCTATGTTTATATGAACATGAGGTTTACGGAAAATGCCAAGGCAAACGCAGTTCAGATTCCGAAATCCAGAACAAATGGTTGGCAAGCTTCGTGGAAAAAATTCCTGATTGACATGATGTATCTAAGAGGCTATGTCAGTCTGTATCCGAACTTTCCAAACCAGAAAAGCTTTTCAACAAATCATATGGAACCAGGAGCTCATATCAGTGCAAAAGACAATGTTGTCAAGCATGACAAGACAGATTTTGAGGTACCATTGTTGCAAGATGATTTCAAAACCTTGCTGCCAAATGGGAAGTTCCCTCCAGCTTCTAAATTGCCATCACTAAACCTGTTCAATCAGCCGGTTTCTCTGAAGGGTCTCAAAGCTGCCGGTGCTAAGCTGGGTCAAGATGTGCTAAAATGTGACAATGCCACGGAGATTGTTGCTGTTGATCACGGAACAGGTCTGCCATTGCGCTGCACGAAATTCTGAAAAAAGGAAAAAAGAATTGTGATTATTGATTATTAATTTTTTGTTTCTTTTGAAATACATAGCTGTGTAATTTGTTCTTTTGCTTTATTTTGTTGATACAAAATTTGTTGGGAGAGATCAAAATCTGTGGAGGAAAGGGAAGAAGAATTTGCTGTTGAGGAACTTGGGATTGGGATTGTGTGAAGTGAATCAATGTAGCCACAAAGTGGCTCTCATAAATCTGAATTGTTGTCTCCTAAGCAAAAGGAAACAAACAAAACAAATGCATGTTCCGCTCCTAAATCTTAATTCATGGGAATCTTGTGTCTCTCATCTCTCTTCACATATTATTCATGTAATACTACAATTCATTTAATACGATGCATCTTAATGTAATGTTTCTCAAAAATGCTTGGTTAGTCATTTTGATATTGTTCCAAATAGGGAAAAAAAAAAAAAAAAAAAAAAGAAGAAAAATTGTTACCACATTAGTGTGACAAAATGTGACTGCCAAAGGATAACGATTGCACACTTACAAAGGAATAACTGATTTTCAAATGCAACAAAAACAAAATTGACCTGTGACCTAAAGAAAGAATCAAGCCAAGCCACAAATTGATGCATACATTAGCCACGAACATCATGAAACACAATTTTAGTTGTTCGACTTTTGATAGACGTGTGACACATCTCCAAAACCCTAAATGTTGTTGCATTCATTAGAAATTAAGGAGTACTTGTTAAATTAACATCAGAAAATGGATGGGTTGGTGCAATAAGCAAATCCCATAGAAGCAAAGCAAAAATAATAAAAAAAATATATATCACATGAGATAATGGGATATGAATTGCTACTAGTATTGAATCCTATTCATGCGTCTCTTTGTCTCTTAGGTAACCTATCACTTTTTATTTTATGAGTGGATAATTGTGCTCTTGATCTATCAAGGTATTGGAATCTAGTCTATTTTCTATTCGTGTAAGATCACCAAATTAACGCGTCTACGTAATGTATTTAAACAGAAGACTTAGTGATAATCAATAAATAAGAGATAATGACACAGGAGATCAGCTTTCGATGTGATTTTTGCAAACTTTGTCAAATTTTTTCTTTCTAAATGTATTATTTGGAAGTTTATGACGAGATGTACGCATTTCATCAAATTTTTTCAAGATTCATACAACTACAATACAAAGAAAGCATGTGTCACTGTTAACACCATGAAGTAATGGACATGGCAGGCAAATTTCTATTGAATTTGGGTCCATGTAGATTTGGACATACTTGCATACACTGGCTTGTTTTTATTTCTTTCTTGATTTGTTTTATAATTTAGTACGATTTTCATCGTTCTTTAATCAATTTGAGTATTATTGTGGCTGTCACAAACCTGTTGCCGTCAAATTAGGTGTGCAAACATCGACAGTCATATAATTACCATATATTTGTTTGTAAATAAAAAAACTTTTATAGTTTTTAAATTATTAGATGCCCATTCGCCAACGCCATGTTATTTGAAATACATATTTGGAATGAACTTGAAAGCATTGGTATTAATTATCCTGCTTTGATCATTAATACTTTTTTTTTTTTTAATAACTAAAAAGAGTAAATGCTTACCAGCCTTGGGTTTGTGAACTTTTTATTTTGGTTCAGACTTTAATGCAATGTTATTATCCTACTTCATTCGTAACGTCGAAACTAAATTAATTATTACCAAAAACGTAATTAGCTTAATAATTAAAAGTGTTACCGTGGCACACAATGACTGGTTCAGAAAACGGGTGAACAAACATACCGCTAACCACTACGGAGCTACCCGCAAATTCAACAAAAAAAAAAAAGAAGTCGGGGCAATATGGTAAAAATGAAAATTCACTTTTTGTTTTTTTTTTTTTTGGAATTTCAGCCCACAACTAACACCAGGTGGCTCTCTTCTCTGCCATGTTGTGATAAAAACCTTTATAATAACACCCGTCTCTCTCCGTGCTTTCTCTCTTACAGTGCTTTCTCTCTCACAAGATCGACACTGAAAAAGCTTGTGAGTATCCAACCCTAAAACTCTCAATTTTTTGTTAATTTTTCCGTCATTAATGATATTTTCCTTGATTACTGGAGTTGATTTCAGTTCTTGTATCGAATTCTGTAATGTGATTTTAATCTTTTGCTTTGTGCTTGTTAATGACGCATTTCTATGGAATTTTTATTAGTTGATCTCTGTTATGGAGGTCACATTACTGGCTGTGAACTTTGTGTTACCATTTAAAAACGAACGAAATTTTACCATACGCAGATCAAGTGTTGAAATGCAGTAATTTAGCGTTTGAATTGCTTAATTTTGTTCACTGTTTCTAGTTGAGTGTGCGTTTGGCTGTCCGGAGTTCTTTGTTTTCTAGTTTGTTTGGAGTAGACTTGCTCTTATTTGCTTGGATAGCATCTTCAATACTGTGTTGTCATTTTTGGTTTGGAATCTATGTTGTCTTCTGATATATTACAATGAATCGTTATGAAGATTCCTTGGCAAGAACTTTGTGAAATGTATATTTTTATCTGTCTTTCCGTTTTCTTTTGTACTGACTAGTGAGTTTGTTACATTTGCTCCACCGATAGTAAACCAGTTCTCCTTATTGGTGTTTACTCTGATTGTTAGCTCAATTGTCGGGCTTCTGTATGTGACTATTATTTTCTTTTAAATTTCAAACACTTGTGGTATGGATCTCTTTTTACACAATGACACAAGTTATATGGATTGACACTTTGGAGAAATTACATTTAGCAAATGTAAGAAACTTGTGATTTTAATCCAATATGCTAACGTGCTACGCTTGGCTTTGAATGTATCACATTTTTCAGGGTTCATGCTTTGCTGAAGAGAATATTTACCTGCTTGAAGCAGATAATGATATATTTGCTCCAAGAGCTGCCCAAGCAAGTGTTTTATTTTTTTGGACATCTGACCTTGTGAATTGGGTGTCAGAAATTATACAAAATGGGAACTATAAACCGCAGGTTTAAATTACTTCTATACTTCTAATAGATTTGCTTATGTAAACTTGTGATATAAATCCTTGTTTTTAATCTTCTAGCATACTTGTGAATCTGGCATTTGAAAACTGCTGATTTATTGAGGTCAATTTGCTTGTAGTAGGCCTGTTGTGCCAACATCATCTAATTCAAATTTCATTTTTTGCTTTTCAGTGGTGTTCTTAAAAGAACAAATGATGGTGGTAGGATTATCCTCACAACAATTCTAGGAGTTCTCTTTGGTTTTTTTGTTGGTATATCGTTTCAATCCATTTCTTTTTCTAAGGTACATTTGCCTCCATAAGTTTGTAGCTATGTTGCAGTTCATACCTATAGTCAATGTTGATTCTTTTTTGACTCTTGCAGATTCGCCTTCCATCAAGCCTTACTACATCACTTGAGGTAGATGTAAAAGAGGAAAATATGCATCAGAAAAGTGAAAATATAAGTGAATCTCCTGCTTCTAATGGAACTATTCCTGGGGTACATATAATGCTTCCTTTTTGTTCCTATACTTGATATGATTATGATGTTTGTTCCAAAGATTTACCTCATTCTGCAGAGCTGTGATTCATTGCATTCTTTGTCTATTTTATTTATCATTTACAAAAAAAATAATTCAATAACACTCAACTTTGTTGGCTAGTTTTGTTTCTTGTCTGACACCCTGAACAATATTGTGCTACATGCCAAGTAAATGTATATCTTCAAAGGTGATACTCAGATTGTTTAGTCTTAAATTTTTAGGCCAACAAAATTCTTTTGTTCAGTGGCAATTTTCTCAAGTAGATTTTAATTTTTGACTTGGTTATTTGGCTTTTATTAGCTGGTGCCACCTTCCTGTGTTGAAGTAAGGATCTGTAATTCATCAACTTGATTTAATATGAGAACTTGCTTGTGTTCGTAGTCAGTGTTCCCCAGATATATGTTTCTATGAACCCTTCTGGAGCAGATCAATTACCACCAGGAAATTTTGTGTCAGATTCCAACTTTCACTTCCGCTGACCAATCACAAATTATTGTGTTGTATGCCAAATAAAATGTATATGAAAAGCAATAATCAAATTGTTTATCTCAAATTCTTAGGCCAATAAAGTATACTTTTGTTTTCTGGTAATTTGTGTTGAGTGTGCATATATATATATATATATATATATTTTTACTAGATCATTTTGGCTTTCATTTAATTCTTTGTGGTTGTTGACGATGCAATAAAGCTTTAGTTTTAGTTCGGTCTGATAACTTGTGTCCTTATCTGTTGTCCGCCAGTATGATCGAACAAATCCTCCTGGAACAGAGTTATAATCGCCAAAACTTGTCATATACCAACTAAAGCTTAAAGTAAAGCTGTTTCAAAATCCCTTGGCAAGCGTCAAAATCTGATTTTACTTGCAATGTTTTGTTATGTACCAAATAAAACTTGAAGTAATTCTTAAAATTTTATTATTATAAATTCCTAGGCAATAAAGCATAATTTATTCAGGTCTACCTTTCCTCGGTAGGTTATTTCTTGACTATATTTTTTGCTCCTATATATTTCTCTTTGGCTGCTGGTGTTGCAGTAAAGCCATATATTTGTCATCTTATACAATAAACTTTGTTTTGATTACTTTCGGTAATTTGCCTGTGTATTTATCTGCTGATCCCCAGATATATGTTTCAACAAATCCTCGTGGAGCAGAGTTACTACCACCAGGAATTGTTGTGTCAGAATCTGATTTTTATTTGCGCAGATTGTGGGGTGAACCTAGTGAGGTACAATATACGATTGTTATAAGGTTATGACTGGTTACTTTTGAGACTTTTAATAGCTTACCATTATGATGGACAGCTCTAATTATGGAATACTTAAAGCATGCATTTTGTGGGACTCAATATGGGTGCCTCATATCCTTGCATGGACAACTGAGATTTATGAAGTCTTTGTAATACCATCAAGAGAATATGCTTTCTTTCCAGCCATATTAATTCTGATTCACTTGGATCTAAATTATGAAGTCCATTTAAAATATTCTAGATGCATAGCTAATTGAAAGCTCATATATTAGTCCTTGTTTTCCTTAAATTGCATTTCAGACATGTGAGCATGTTCACAACAAGGAGTGCAATAGAGAATCTCCTAGTTTAATCTCATTTCTGATCATGCTTGTAGATTAGTTTTCTTTTTTATGGGAATTTTCTCATATTAAATGTCCTGAAATCTGCAGGATCTAAAGAAAAAGCCAAAGTACCTGCTGACATTGACAGTTGGTTTGAATCAGCAGAAAAATATTAATACAATGGTTAAAAAGGTTTATACTAATGAACCTTCATTCTTTGTTTTCAATTAATGAATTTTCCTCGTGGGCTTCTGAGATTCTGTGGTTCTTATAAATTTTGGTAGTTTTCTGAGGATTTCCAAATTTTGCTTTTTCATTATGATGGACGGACAAGTGAATGGGATGAATTTGAGTGGTCAAAGAGCACGATCCATGTTAGTGTGAGGAGACAAACAAAGTGGTGAGATTTAATGTCTTATGTGTAGTCTTGAATTCTAATCTTTTAGTTCTTTTAGCATTAAGGCTATCTGTTGCATTAGTTGAGATTTATTATCAGGCAGGAAGGTGATAAGTCTTTAATCATTGATGTTTTCTAATTTGTACTCGTTTCATAGGTGGTATGCAAAAAGGTTTTTGCATCCTGACATTGTGGCTGCTTATGAATATATTTTTATCTGGGATGAAGATCTTGGAGTTGAACACTTCAATGGGGAGAAGTAAGTTCTATTTAACAGTTATGGTTTCTGAAATTTGATCAAACTTAACATTTAAATTCTTCTTTCTAATTTCTCCATATGAATAACCAGGTATATTGAGTTGGTTAAAAAACATGGTCTAGAGATCTCCCAACCTGGTCTTGAGCCCAATAACGGATTGACGTGGCAGATGACAAAAAGGAGGGGTGACCGAGAGGTTCACAAGTAGGTTTTATAGCTCTGTGCATGTGTTTTAGTGGATTTGCAATATACATATATATACATCTCTCTCTCTCTCTCTCTCTCTCTCTCTCTCTCTATATATATATATATATATATATATATATACACAGATAAACAGACAGACTAGACAGACAGGCAGATAGGCAGATAGAGAGAGAGAGAGAGAGAGAGAGACTAGATATTGCTGAACCATTTATTTAGTATCAATTTTTAACAAAGTACTTGTTTCTTAATTCATGAACAGGATTACCGAAGAGAAACCAGGCTGGTGTAGTGACCCACATTTGCCTCCATGTGCTGCGTATGCTTTCTCTCTTCCCTTTTTCTCTGCCTGCTTGTGAGATTGTGCAAATGCATGTAGGTTTAATGTAGAACACTTAGACTCGGATATGTATGGGAATTGTTATGCCAAACACTTGAAGCACCACCTTTGTGATAGTTTCACTTGGCATGTTCAACAATTATGCTTAATTATAGCATTTAACTCTTCATTTTTCTGTTTGTCTGTTTAATATCCCTTGCTTTCTTTCAGCTTTGTGGAAATTATGGCCCCTGTATTTTCTCGGGAAGCTTGGCGTTGTGTGTGGCATATGATTCAGGTATGATGATTTCATGCAAGTGTCCAGGTTAATTATAAATGTGTGCATGGTTATATACATCCATGCATTTAGATAGATGGTCAACACAAACATGATGGGTTGATGCACTTGTAAATGGTCTTTACAATTGAATGAGATACATCAATCTTCCAAACAATAAATTAGAGACATCATTCTCTTCAAAATATTTGGTGAGGGGAGGAGTTGTGAAGGACTTGGCCTGATATGAACAAATAAGAATAGCTGCCATCGGCTATTGTGAATGACTTCTTGAATAAGTCAACAGGATAGGAAAAGGCAATGTAAGCAGTATTAGCATAGCTCTTGCCTCGAGTGAATGTGATCTCTTGTTAGTGCTTTTTCATATTCCAACAACTCTTAACAAAATGCAAAATTTTCTGCTTGTAGAATGACTTGGTGCACGGATGGGGATTAGATTTTGCTCTAAGAAGATGTGTAGAGGTTAGTGATCTTTCTAATTGTGATCATACTTACATATTTTTGTTTGTATTTATGCATGCATATGTGGATGGATGTAAATGGATATGTGTGTAATCATTCATATTTTCGTTAGGGTATAAGGAGATGAGTGATGACAATAGTTCTTGTAGTTACACATGTCAAGACCAAGATGTTTTAAGACTTTTGCTCATCCAAATTAATGCTCAGTCAATATATTAATCTATGGCAAGTGACCCATCTTTAAAAGGTTCCACAATGTCACATGCCCAAAGTAAGACAGAGTTGGGCCATGTGAATGTCCGGATAGCTTACTCATTTTACTCAACCTTAAGACAAAGTTGTGCCACGTAATGCAACCCTAATACTATTTTAGAATATTAGCTAAAATTTTCCCACCTCTATACATTGATTTTGTAATAAATCAATCTACCCCTACGGAATTTGTATTACTTCTGTGAAAATCCTAAACTAGGCAGAGCAACTATCTGCTTCAATTAGCACGTGGGACCTAGATGCTTTATATTCAAGACCGGTATGTTCCTCTTTAGCTGCTGTCAGCTGATGCCACTAGAATTCTCACTGCACACCCTATGTAGATTTATTATATTAATCTATCCTTTGTAGAAGATGTCATGAGGCAACTTTCTTTTTGGTGGGGGTGGGGGTGGGGGTGGGGGGTTTGGGTTTACCATGATTACTTTCTTCGATAATTATTTATGCATATCATCTGGAGGCTTGTTCTTATAAATGCATTGTTTAACTTGGTTTAGTTTAGAAAACACTATTAATTTTATTTTCGGCATTCTGTATTCCTGGCAGGCTTGTGTCAGCCAAATCTCTGTATTTCTATAATCACCTTGACACCTTTTATTTGATTTGAATTATCATAATTGTTTTTCTCTACAGCCTGCACATGAAAAGATTGGCGTGGTTGATTCACAGTGGATCATTCATCAAGTCATTCCTTCACTTGGGAGTCAGGTGAGTCATCTCCAACTTGTCAAATATTTGAATACTATGGAGGGTTGCATGATTTACTATTTCATATTATACTCTGTGTGGTGGATACTGCTGGTTGCATTATATACCAAATCAAATTTACTTTGTGTTTGTGCGTGTGTAAGATCCGTAAATGTGCTTGTAGGGATCTGAGCTTGCAATTTTTATAAATAGAGAAACCATGCTGATGGAAGATAAAGCTTTGAGAAAATGGTTGTTTGGATTTCTGTAGGTTAGGCGGAGCTGTAAATGTGGTTGCATGCAGTGATAAAAATGAATTTGATGTGGTCAGCATTATGATTTTTTGTATTTATAAAGTAATAGCAGCACATAGTTCCATAGGAAGCTACATTGATTTTAGAGCTGAAAAAGGTCTTCTGGTGTCTGGTTTTACTTGAGGGTGGCAAGACATAGGATGGAAACTTTCATTCTCTCATTACAGCTAGTTACAATGTTGTTGGCTCCACATTATGATGTTTGCGATTCCCTTGCTTCATTTATATGCAACACATTCTCTTGTTCTCATTACCATTTTGTAAAATTTCAGGGCCAGGCAGAGAAGGGGAAAGCTCCATGGGAAGGAGTATGTATATTTACAACATTATCATTATTTTATTTTATTTTTTTAGATTTCCGCAAACCCAAGCCCCACCCCATCCCACCTCATGCACAAATACGACACTCCAACGTAGGTGGAAGGTGAATTGATCTCTTGACCTCTTGCTTCCATAACAAGAGGCCAAACCAACTAGTCTATTCCCCTTGTGGACTATTGATGTTATAGTTATGCTAATTAATGATTTTGAAATGATGTTGAACATATTTTCTCAATATAAATTCCATTGTTTTCAGCCAAACCATTGATTGTTTCATTTCTAAATTCTAATGTCAATCAGCCTTAAATATTTAGATTCTGCGTGCTTTTCCCTTTTAATTTTCTGTCTTCTCTTTACTCGCAGGTGAGAGCAAGATGCAAAAATGAGTGGTCCTTATTCCAGAGTCGGCTCGCCAATGCGGACAAGGCTTATTTTGCTGAGGTGGGGAAGGGATAAGTTTATGCACATTTCTCTCCCTTCTCCTTTGTATATTTTGTCCCATTTTACTTTGCCTTGGGGGGTGTTTTACAGCTCAATCCTTCATGCGGTGTTTAGCTCAAGGTTGTGAGCTCATTTTCTGAGCCCACATTTTGTGTATTTTACAGATGCTGGTAGTTATACAAGGGAAGAGAAATGTTTACCTCATGATTTTGCTTCTCCTTTTGCCTATTCTTCTCCTTGGTCGGCTTTCCTGCTGTTTAAATTTGGATTAGAACTTGATCATGATTCATTTGAATAGAAGGATGACTAGTTTTCATATCTAAAGAAGGTGAGACGATTCATCTAATTGTTGGCTTTCTGCCCCTTTTGATTGATTATACGTCTCTTGCCATAAAAGCTGTATACGTCATAATGAAATTATCTAACCAATAGGAAGCTTCAATTATTATGTAGGCCTGACAAACAATGTTGTGGCTTTAGGGTTCGTTATTGCCAAGTAAAATCCTTACCATTTAATGATGTAGGTTACAACGAAAATTAGCGTTTTGAGTTTGCAGTCTACTTATGGCACATATTCATGCTAATCTGAATCCAACATGGTAACATTTCATATTAATAGCAGCGGAAAAGGAAACGAAGTTTCAAAATAGAATGTAATGTAGAATATTGTGCCATTCGGAATTTGAAAACCACTCAATTAGAAAGTGCCATGTATTTGTATCTAACATATATAACTGTTATAAGATTGCAACGGACGGATATTCCTAACGAATACAAGAAGTTGCCGTTTCTGTTGTCTGGTAATGTGCGGCGGAACTACTCAACATGAGTCGTCAGCATTTGCGTTACTCTCTCTGTTGTCGATTTGTCTGTCTTACCATATAATAGATGAGAGTTTTCTGTGAATTGATAAGCTTTCTCTCACTCGGCTCTAGTGGTTTTTGAATTGTTGATACTTGAGGACTGGAGTATCTACTCGCACCTTATAGATTTAGGTAACAATGTTCCACAATCCTTGTTGGACAAACATTTGGAATTTTGAATGGAGCAAAGTAGCTACACTTCGTGAGTTCTGAATTTCTGAAAGCTCTAACCACGGTAAGAAGCAAAACATCGATGATATTTTCTGGGCAAAGTGCGGCCACCTAGGATCCGGTGCAGAGAATGAGCTAACTCCTCGTAGTTAGAAATACTCGTTAATATGAGAAGCAAAATTGAAGAACATTTTGATCATGAGTTGCACGTTCAATTATCAAAAGCTTTTGGATTAAATTTAAGAGTTGGGTAATAAATTATGTAAATAGTTGCATCAAAATTATTTACCAAAAAAAAATCCCAAAAATATTATATATGTTATTACTTGATACTCTAAATTCAATTTGATTTTGGTTCAAATTGAATTTCAAATCAAACTAAAGTTATTAATTTTAATTTAATTCAAACTTAATCGAATTAAATTAATAATAATAATAAATTTAATTGAATTGATAAATATTAATTTGACTTGATTTAATTTGATCTCAAATTGAAAAAAAAAATAGGTAAATTTAGTTCAACTTAATTTATATTAAATTTAAATTAATTATTATAATATAAATAAAAAAATCAATAAATTTATATTTATGCCCAGCTAAAATATAATTATTTTGATTTCAATTTTTGTATTTTACGTTTTTGGTTTCCTAATAAAGTCGAGCCAAATTGTAAGAGAGCGAAAGATGTTGAGAAATTAAGTTGCTGGTTGGTGATGGCGATGTTCAAAGTAGGGCCAAGAAGTAGAACAATAACAATGCCTATATTTGTAGTGAAATTGAAGTCATCTCATCACCGAACACACAAACTGGTTATGAGATTGAGGTTGGCAAAGCCTCATTGCTTGCAGAGGCAGATATCTCATTTTCACATTATTTTTTAAAAAAAAAAACCAAGAAATGTTCGTTTCACCTTCCTTTCTTGTGTGCTAAGCCTTCCATTAATTGCCTGTGTGAGCTGGTAAAACAATTGCTTACATAATTCACAAGAAAAGCTTTGGACTAAAACACCCTTTTTTTTCAATAAAATCAACGGTTCCTAATGATTCAGTTGTTAATTTCACAACGGAAAACAAAATATTACATAAGAAAATTGGATGTGATCGATCGTCATCTTCAGGAGTATGCAACTGTAATGTATCTTCTGGAAGTGAACGAACCACGTGAGAGTTTTAGAAATATACGTACATACATATATATATATATATATATATTCGGCTTTTGTTTATAACTAAAGGCGTTTGGCACCAACCTCTCTGCAATCAAAAATAAAAGGGTGTTCGCCAATATTCTACATTCTCATACAAGCCACGATCCCTACACCCTCTCTCTCACACACACACAGCTTTCCATTGATTTCCCGACTGGCTGGATTCTGGTGATTTTCGTGGAGTTTTAGGAGCCCTGTGTGTGGCTTCTACAGTCATTCCCACGGTGGTCTGAAGTTTTTCCGGGCTCCTAAAACTCTAAGCCTTCGGATTTTTTGAGGTAAGCTGGCATGTCCACCTTCTAATTTTATTGGAAAACCAAAGTTAAGCTTTCTAGATAGTTACGCATGAACCTACATTGATCCGTAAATCATTTGCGTTTGTTGTTTTGACAATGTATTCATTTCAAGAAGAATTTATTGCCAAATAAGAATTAGATGTTTACTGAAATTAGATTTATACAGTTTCTAGTATTAGGTTGATCAGTAAACAATAATTTCTCTTTGATAGTATCATGCGATCAAATTCACTCTTAACAATCAAGCTTCGAGTTTTAGAATTTTAAGAAGTACCAACACCCATACGAAAAAAATAAATTATGTGACGGTGTGCCCTCGGTGTGATAAAAAATAAATAAATAAAAAACATAAGAAGTATACTTCTTATAAGATTAATATAAGAAAATATAGCCATCTGGGTATCCTTAAACTATGGCAATGATTATGAAGGTATACATCAGCAAGAATTAATAACTATTTCAATGATCAAATTTGTTAGCAACAAGATTTCATGATGTTACTTTGAATTGAGGTTGAGCTGGATTTTAAAATTGGCTGCAGATTCAACGACAAATTTATGTAATTGACCGAAAATGAAGATGGGAGATATGTCGAGCTTTCAGCTGGGTGTTATTGGTGCGCTGTTTCTTTCAGTGGCATCATCTGTCTCTATTGTTATATGCAACAAAGCTTTAATGAGCAACCTTGGCTTCCCTTTTGGTGATCAATCAATCTCAGGACTCTCTGTTAATTATTTTTAAAGTTTGATGATGAATAATATCATCTGTTCTTTCTAATTGTTCAATATTTTCCCGATTGGTAAACAGCAACAACTTTGACTAGTTGGCATCTGATGGTAACATTCTGCACACTTCATGCTGCACAAAGATTCAATTTGTTTGAGAACAAGTCGGTTGACATGAAAACAGTCATGCTATTTGGTATTCTTAATGGCATTTCAATTGGACTTCTCAACTTAAGCCTTGGATTCAACTCCGTTGGATTCTATCAGGTGCACATACTTAGAGATTATTCTAGTTTTTGAATGATATTAGTATGCATATTAACTCTTTTGGGTGGTTAATTTGATGGCAGATGACAAAACTTGCTATTATACCATTCACTGTGTTATTGGAAACCATTTTCCTGAAAAAGCAATTCAGGTTTGAGATATATGTTTATTTATGCATGCAAATGCAAGAGATTAAATATTGGTTACATGCAATTTTGCAAACAGGCTTTCTTCTCCAAGATTATTGTTGTTGAACCTCATTTTATTTATTAATTAATTGCAGCCAGAAGATAAAATTATCTTTGCTTATGTTACTGATGGGGGTTGGCATTGCCTCTGTGACTGATCTCCAGCTCAATATGGTTGGGACAATCCTCTCTCTGCTTGCCATTGCAACCACCTGCGTTGGTCAAATTGTATCCTTTTTTAAACTGCTAGCATTCCTAAATATATGCAATTTTTTTTTAAGCAAAAAAAAATATATAGATACATTTATTGATAATGATTCGTTTCACGGTAATCATGTGAGTCTAATGAGATAATAATCAAAGGGCTGCATGAGTATGAATTAATCTTAACTTAATGATTGAAATCCAGCTGACAAACACAATACAAAAGAGGTTGAATGTGTCTTCCACACAGCTGCTATATCAGTCTGCTCCATTCCAAGCCGCTGTTCTTTTTGTCTCAGGCCCTTTAGTTGATCAGCTCCTTACCAAGCAAAATGTCTTCGCCTACAAATATTCTCCTATTGTCTTGGTAAATAAATAAATACATACATACATATATATATATATATATAAACAAGAGACCTCGTACACCCATATATATGCTCTCTATTCAAATTAAATATGTTTAACAAAATTTCCCACAACATTTATAGCCTAATTTCATTCAAAATTCTTGCAGGCTTTTATCATTCTTTCATGTCTAATAGCAGTATCTGTCAACTTCAGTACATTTTTGGTGATTGGCAAGACATCACCTGTTACATATCAAGTGCTTGGCCACCTTAAAACCTGTCTTGTTCTTGGCTTCGGCTACACATTGCTCCATGATCCATTCACAGAAAGAAACATCATTGGAATTTTAGTTGCAATTTTTGGAATGGTATTGTATTCATATTTCTGCTCTCAGGAGAATAAAAAGAAACAATCCGGAGACCTCTCGTTAAACTCCCAGGTAATACACGCACACACTCTCTCTTCCCTAGCTATAAACTTTACGTTTTTGCAGATGGGAAACTGAAAATCCGTATGCTATATTTGGTTATTCAGATGAAAGATCATAAGGATACGACAGCACTTTTGGCTCATCATCAGGATAAGGAAGGTCATGAAGTTAAGAAAGCAACCAAGGATTCTCTTGTTTGAGTGATGAAAGCTGAAATTACGTGTTGAGGTTTCTTGTATGACTATCTTCTTTCCTTTACACTTTGGTTGAGTGTAAATGGATTTCATTCTTTAAATAAGCCCTCTTCTTTCTTCCAATTAGCGTTGTCATTCAAATGGGATTATTGTAAGATAAATACGGTGCTCAAATTATCAATTGTTTTTACATGTTTCTTCCAAGTAATGCAGAAAGCAAATTCATTCAATAAACCATTCCAATAATCCCATTTTGCTTAGCAATTTAACTAGGGATTCAAGTTTTGACTAAACTCATAGTTATCTATCTATGTTCAAATTCCGAAATCAGCCAACTTAATACCTGGAGTCCAACTTAATTCGTTTTGTTGATTATGGTTCAGCAAATCATATCACCGCAAGAATGAGAATTTCATGGCTGTAGGGACATGTTATGAAATCAAATCAAAATGATTTGGCATTTTCACATTTTAGGTATGATATCAATATACTTAAAAAGAAGATGAAGGTCTCCTTTTTCGTCATTTTTTCATATCTAAATCCCATGTCATTTTATTGTAATCTAAAACCATATGAACACCATGTTTCAAGAGTCTTGACGTTTATTGGTGTCATAAAAGAATTCGTTCTCTTGTAATTGTACATTTGGATATCAATGTATAAGAAAGATATTGTAAGAAACTATAAATTATAAATCATACTATCACATGACACACCTTTTATTTTTGGACCAAATTTTCATCACCAAATGAAACTGCGCTATTTGATGAGTTAGATCCTTAAAATCATATATTGAAGTTACAGGTTACAAGAGAATTTCACTCTTATAATTACACCACCAAAAAAAATAAAATACACTTTTCTACTAATGTATATTTAATTCATAAAATTTTAATTATATGCAAATAAATTTTAATAACTTATAGTTTATTATAAATAAAAATAATTAAAATGTCTTATAAATATAATTGTTTAAAATTTTATAATTAAAATTAAATAGTTTTGTTTTCGTTTAAAATAAAATAAATAAATACTTAGAGTAAGATTATTTTACAACTTATCACAATTAATCAAATAAAATATTTTGATATTTATTTTAAAAAAATAAAACTAGAGATAAAATAATGTTACTATTCGTAAAAATTAATTGAAATAAACATTAATATTTTTGCTTAAAAAAATAGACCATGAAAGGTCTTGAGTTAATATGGAATGAATTATTTTTGTGGTTTTTATTAATTTATTAACATAAATTACTACTATTTTGCATCCAATAAATTAAAATATTAAAAGGTTTGGTTAAAAAGGATACTATTGTTTGTAAAATTCAAATAATTGAACAAAATAAAAATATTTATATTCTTTAATAATGAAAAATTAATAGTTCTATTAACTAATAAATTATTATAACTAAATATACTTAGAAGAATATTAAAAATATAATCTCTTTTCCACAAATTAATATGGCAAGATAATATTGTTTGAATAAAAATTTAATAGTCAATCCAATTAATAAGAAAAGAAAACGCTATGACAATTATACAACAATACTGCATATAGTTCTATACAATAATTTGTTTAGAGAGTTTGTATTATTATACTACCAATAGACCTACAAAAAATACTTAAGTTGATATATATTAAATTATTCTGCAAGTTTTGATAATTAATCAAAATTATATATTTTTTTAAAAAATAACAATTTTAAATTTTAAAAAATAATTATACTGTAATTGAATGTAATTTAATTTTATAAGTTACAAAATAATTCATTTTTTATATTTATTTTTTCAATGTTTAAAAAAATTGATTATAAGAAGTTATAAAATAATTTCATTTTATGTGTTTATTTAATTTTTTATATTTAAATAAAAACAAAAATATTTTATGTTGAATCTTATCTTATTGGGTATATTAATTAGTTTTTTATTTTTAAAATAAAAATAATAGTTATTAAGATTTAGTTAAATATTATTAAAACTTTGGAGGATTTATTAGGATTTATGTGTATATAATTAAAATTTTATGAAGTGTGTGTGTGCTACTAGAAAGTGTGAGGGACTTTATGATTTTTTTTTTTTCCTTTATTAATTAAAATAAATTTAGGGTAAGGGAGATAGATGCAAATTTTTCTGCCATGAGAAGTTAAAAATAATTATGTACTGAAACATAATTATGCCATGAAGTTAAAAAAAAATAAAAATATAACTTTTGCCATGAGAAGTTTTACATATATATTTAGAATTTATTTAAAATGAGGTGTTATTTCTTTTAAATTATAGTTGTTATGCAATTGAATCACTAGATGTCAAGTATATTTGTAAAAATAAATGATTATTACTAAAAATAATATCATCATAATTTTAATGGTCATTACTTTTAAAGTTAGTTAAAAATTAAGAAGTACTGAATACAAGTTTAGTAAATTATTCAAAACAAGTTGAGCACTAACTAAATCAATTTTAATAACTTTATTTTTAAAATTATTTTATAAAATAGAGTATAAGTATGTTATTTAAAAAAATAAAAAATATAAAGTGGATTTACCATTACTCTATTAAATACTCTATTAAATATATTTTGTTATGTCCCACTCCAAATAAAAAAATTATGCGTCCCAATAAATAATTATCACCGTCGATGGAGATTCTCCAATGAGTCTTAATAATAAAATATTGTCATCGTAAATGCGAATCTTTCATACAATGAAGGGATATCACCGTAGATGCGAATCTTCAAAAATTGGCAGAATGAGAATATTAATCAAGGAAGTCTCATAATGGATGAATTTGACATTAAAAGAGGTGGATAAGGATATGATTGGATGGACGATAAGTCCCACTACAAATCATTTACTCTAAAAAAAAAAAAAGCACTAAAAATACCTTTATTTTTAATTTAAGTGAGATAACACTAATTCTTTCTCTTCTTAATGTTTTGAATTTTTATTTATTTTTGTGAAAAAATGTGTTAATAATAAAATACATACAATTTTTGCTAAAATAATTTTTAATGAAACAAATTTAAATAATAAATTGAGAGACTTAATTAAGTTTATTGTTTAACCTAAATTTATAATTTTCAATCTCCCAAAAGATAAGATGAAATAATTTAGTTTTGTTAATTTTATTAAATAATTATGATTAATATTACATAAACGCGCACATGCACACACTTATGTATAAAATAATTATTAGCATGTGTTTTATTTCAATTTGAATAAAAATGATCCAAAATATTAATATTAAATTTTAGATGTTAGTTTAATCAAAATTTAAGTCATTTCATTAAAATTTATTTTATAATCTATTTATTTATGTTACAATTTTATGAAATTGTACAATGCTTGTGAGAAAAATTATTTGTATTAATTTATTTAATAATTAAATTTTAATTAACATAATATATTAATTAATCAAATGGAGCACCATGATACAAAAAGTGAGAGGGAAATATCACCCCTAATGACTCGCTATTGATATATTGTTGGAAAGCCCATGGGTTCATTTTTGTGGACTTCACTCCAACAACTTCATATCTTATTATTGAACACAAATTTTTTTTTTTAAAAAAATTAACACTAATTTACAACTTAAAAAAATAAAATAAAATATATATTCGGAAGTACTTAATTATTATTAAATGTTGGACCGGGTGGAAATCAAGATTGCCTCCCACGAATCCCCGTAAAAAGCGGTTGATCTATCGTCCGATTGTTTGCAAGTTCTGACCCAACCTTTGAGAGAGAGAGAGAGTGGACTTATTTTTTTTCATTCATTCATTCACTGCCATTTGCGAAAATGACATGTTCCTAAAGCTAAAAACGGCATTACTTAGCATTCACGGAATAATCAGCAAGGTAACCCACACGAAATGATGTTGTTATTATAATAAGACATGGAGTGCTTGTGGTAGTAACCACCAAATATGATTCATAATCTCCATGATTATCTTAAACTTATCATTTTATTTTTATAATTTTAAAATCTATCATTTAAAAATAAAAACTGTTATGATTAATATTTGACAATTCTTTTATAATTTTTTATAAAAAAATTTATATAAAGAGAAGAATGTATGGTATATGATTTTCAAACTTATTTTTTTTATTAATTATCATCAAATAAGAATTAAGAAAGTTTGAAAAATCTTTCTGTTGATTCAAATTTAATAACAAATAGTAATGACAAGAATTAAGTTTTCTTGCGTTATTTAAATTTTCGTAATTATTTTTAAACAATAGTTTTAGTTTCTAAGTTTATATTGGTATCAGAGCAAATTAATAATCTCTACCTTACTTAGTTTATCGAGTATTTTTGAAAAAAAACACGAAATAATAGTTATGAATTTATGAAGATTTTAATTTTTTTAATGCAACTTGAATTTGAATATTTTTTATGTAAATACATGTTATAAATCATTTTGACATTAGATTTATAATATTTTGAATGTAAAAAATATTGAAAACAACATAAAAAATAATTGAAAAAATGGCTGAATATATTTTCAAATCTGTGGGTTTACATTCGGATTAGATCGACCCGTCTGAAAGTTAAAAAAGACCCTTATCAATTGATGATATGTCAGTTTTATCTTAAATATATGGATGACATGTCATTTTTTGAAACATATGGATGACATGTCATTTTTTTAACTATATTCAGTTCTGCATTAATTGCACAAAATAATAAAATGCCAAGAATTGAACACATAATCTTTATGTCACCAAATTGCACCTTAACTGCTGGATTGATTGCTCACTTATTATATAACATGTTAATTAACAAATTTAATAATTTAATATTATTTTTAATGTTTTTACAATATTAAATTATACTATACAATTTATTAAAAAATTATTTTTATTTATTATGATTTTGGTCTAAATACATGTTTTATATACAATTTAGTCTTAAATTGAATTTAGATAATTTTAATTATGTATATTATTTAAATTTATTATATACAAATTTAAATTCAATTTAAATATTTGAATTTATGTATATTATTTATGTTATGTTATATGTATAGTTTGATTTAATTTTTATTATTTATATTAAACATATAATTTATATTTTATATATGCAATAATAATATTTATTTAATTTATGTATTTTTATTTTATGCATATATTATAAAAATAGTAATTAGTATACAAATTTATTTAAAAAATACATAAAATTTAAACAAATAAAAAATCACCATATTAAGTATTATTGTTATGCATGGTTGTAGTATTTTATTTACTTTTAATTACATGTTTGAAAAAATTCTGTCTAAAAAGGTTGAGTTTTAAGTGAGACTGCTTATGGCTCTCCAATCTTTTCTGAAAATTGACTTAGTGTGATTATTAGTTAAATAGATTACTCTATATTACCTATATAATAAATATAGAAATATTTTAGAGAAAATTTTTATAAAGCATAAACATTAAAATATGTTCATATATTGAAATGTCTTAGTGATTTATAAAAGTTAATATATTAAGAAGTAGATAAAATATCTCTAAATTAAATAAAATTTTATATTAAGTTAGGATCACATATAGTTTAAGATATTAATTATAATTAATTATATTAAATGTGATAAATTTTATTTCACATAAATTTTTATTATATTTATATGATTAATTAAGATAAAATATTATATTATTTTTTTTAATTTACCCACATGAGTTAAGAAATTAGATATAATATAATAATTTTATCATTAAAATCTGTGAATTTATTTGAATAAAATACTTAACCCACATGTAGTATTTTATATCATGTGATTCATATTTTATACATATTTTATCATTAAGATCTGTGAATCTATTTGAATAAAATATTTAATTTACAGGTAGTATTTTATATCATATGATTCATATTTTATACATATTTTATATTGATAAATATGATAATATTTAAATCTCAATAAAATTCATCATAAATATGTATTTTTATAGTATCATAACTTACGAATATATTTGATATCAACTTAAATATTTCTGAATTAGTTGGAGATAATTATAAGATATAAAAAGAAAAAGTATTATTATATTTATGGTGGCATGATATAAATTATACTATATGGAAAGACGAATCACCACTCATTATTGATACTAGTACTCCGACACAAATTAAGTTTTATGAACGTTAATAGCGATATAATCATCTTAGCATAATGTTCATAAAGACTAAAATTTCTACTAATATACGTGGTTCAGTCGCTCAACATGATGATGTCCATATTTTGATGAAAGTTATTGATGAATAGTTTGCGTTTTCATAAAAAGCACTAGCCAGTACTCTTATTATGCAATTCTCTTCCATAAAACTCACTAATATCATTAATGTGGAATAGCACATTATAAAGATAAGGAACATTACAGCTTAACTGAAAACTTTGGATATGACAATATTTGAATTTTTCCTTGTGCATTATATCTTAAATTCACTTTTACAACCATATGAACCCTTCAAAATTTCTTATAACACACATAAAAATAAATGATCAATTAATGAGTTATTGACTATGTGTGTTCGAGAAGAAAGGAGGTTGATCGCAGAGATGTGAGTGAATTTTCAAAGTGTACATTTAGCAACAAAAGAAAAAATTAAGAAAAAAGGGAAAGACAAAATACATATTTAAGCTAAAATAAAGAAAGAATTCAAATATTTTTTTTGTAAGAAAAAATGACATATAAATAAGGATTGCATTAAATTTCAGCAATGGTTTAATAAGAAAGGTATTTTCTTTTTTCTTATAAGTTATGAATCTAATATAGCTGAAATTTGTCATAACACATAGTGGATTAACTCTAGTTCTATAATTCACATTATGAATATTTTGCAGAACTTACAAAACTTAAGAAAACCAATAGGAGTTGAGCATTTTATCTATTCTAAAAATAAGATAAACTCAACTGTGGAAGTTATTGGAACATATAGTTTAGTTTTTAATAGTAGTTTTGTAATGAATTTAGAAAAGACATTTTATATTTTTAGTTTTTCTAGAAATTTAATTTCTATTTCTAAACTTGTACCCTATAAATATTCCTTCAATTTTTCAGATTTTTTTATGAAAATTTTTTATAAATCAAATTTTATTAGAAATGGTACATTGTTTGATGGTCTTTTTTATATTAATTAACAAAATAATACTTATTATAATACAATAGATACTCATACAAATGTAAAAAAGAAGTGTTATGAATAAAAATTTCTCTATGTTGTAGTATCAAATATTAAAACATATCTCCATAAAAAGTTTAGTAAATGATAAAATATTTAGTACTTTAAATTTTACTCATTTGAGACTTGTGTGCATTGTATAAAAAGTAAACAGATCAACAAGTCAAAAAAAAGTGTTAAAAGGAGTTTAGATTTATTAGAAATCATACATACAGACATTTATAGTTCTAGTATAAACTCATATGGTCATAAATATTTTATCATTTTTATTGATGATTATTCACGATTTATGTATCTTTACTTACTAAATATTAAAGATAAAGTATTAAATATTTTAAAATATTTAAAATTGAAGTAGAGAAATAATGCGGTAAGCAAATAAAAATCGTGAGATCTAATAGAGGTGGTAAATACTATAATAGATACACAGAGGATGGACAAACACCTAGGCCATTTGTGAGGTTTCTTAAAAAATATGAGATTATTACCTAATACACTATGCCTGATTCTCTAGATTAGAATAGTGTAGTAGAAAGAAGAAATCAAATATTATTAGACATGATGCGGAGTATGCTTAACAACTCCAAACTTCCTAAGTTCTTGTAAATATAAACTCTTAAAACAGCTGTGTACATATTAAACTAGGTTCCAAGTAAAGTAATTACTAAAACGCTATTTGAGTTATAGTGTTGAAAACTAAGTTTACAACATGTATGCGTTTGTAGTTATCCTTATAAAATAAAAATTTATAATTTGCAAGAGAAGAAATTAGATCTTAGGACCATTAATGGATATTTTATTGGATATTTAGAAAGGTCTAAAGAATACAGATTTTATTATCCATCATATCACATTAAGTTTGTGAAATTAAGAAGTGCTAAATTTCTTAAGAAGTGCTAAATTTCTTAAGAATGATTTGAATAGTGGGATGGATCAGCTCCAGAACAAAATTTTTGAGAATAATTATTCAAAATCGTCCACTTTAGATACTAAAGTAATTGTCATCAACAACATCCCTTCGATACAAATGAATGTTGATCAAATAATAGTTGATATTCAACTAAATGATAATCAAATTCTACAAACTTGTGATATTTTAATACATTATGTTGTTGAACAACCAGTTATATAACATATTCCTCAAGAAAATGTTGAAACAACATTAAGAAAATCTATTAGAATAAAAAGATCACCAATTTTTAGTGATTATATTATGTATTTGTAAGAGTCAGACTATAATATTAGAACTGTAAATGATCCAAAAATATTTTCACAAGTCAAAAGTTATCAACAATCTGATTTATGGTATAATACCATGAAAAATAAAATAAATTCTATGTTTATGAATAAATCTAAAATTTTGTTGATTTGCATAAAGAATTCAAACTCATAGGGTGTAAATGGATTTTTAAAACTAAAAAGAATTCATTAGACAACATTGAGAGATACAATATTAAACTTAGAGTCAAATGGTTCACTCAGAGAAAAGGATTCAATTACACAGAGATATTTTCTCCTGTATCTAAAAAAAATTTTTTCGTATTATTATAGCATTAGTAACTCATTTTGATTTAAAGTTACATCAAATGGATGTGAAAATGACATTTTTTAATAAAAATCAAGAAGTAGAGGTTTATATGAAACAACCTGAAGGATTCTCTTCTAATAAGGGTGAATATTTGGTTTGTAAGTTTAAAAAATTCATATATGAATTGAAAAAAAAACCTCCCAATAATGGTATTTAAAATTTTATGAAATTGTTTCTTTATTTAGTTTTGAAGAAAATATTATGGATCAATGTATATACTAGAAGGTTAGTGGGAGTAAAATTTATTTTCTTATTCTATATATAGGCGATATACTAGTTGTCACTAATAATAAAGTATTTCTACATGAAGTAAAATAATTTCTTCTTAGAAATTTTGATATAAAAGATATGAGTGAAACATCTTTTGTCATTAGTATTAAGATACATAGAGACAGACATAAGGGTATTTTAGGTTTGTTTTAGGAAACTTATATCAAAAAGGTTCTAGAAAGATTTCAAATGAAAAATTATTCTCCAAGTGTAGCACAAATTGTTAAGGAAGATAAGTTCAATTTGAACCAATGCCCTAAAAATAATATCGAAAAGGAACAAATGAATAACATTTTATACGCTTCAACTATTGAAAACATTATATATGCTCAAATTTGCACAAGATCTAACATAACTTTTGCAGTTAGAATATTGGAACAATATCAAAGTAATCCAAAAATGGACCACTAGAAAGTTACAAAGAAGATTTTAAGGTACCTTCAAAGAACCAAAGATTACATGTTTATGTATAGACGAACTGACAATTTATAAGTAGTTGGCTACTCAAATTCTGACTTCGCTGACTATGCTGATTCTAGAAAATCAATATTTGAATACATTTTTATGTTAGCCAGCAGAGCCGTATCTTGAAGAAGTACTAAACAATCATTTATTGTTACTTCCACTATGGAAATTGAGTTCGTTTCGTGTTTTTAAACTACCTCTCATGGAGTGTGGTTAAAGAATTTTATATTTAAATTTAAACTTGTGAATTCAATTTCTAAGCCATTGAAGATATATTGTGACAATTCAACAGCTATATTCTTGACTAAGAATAATAAAAACGAAAGTCGAAGTAAACACATCGATATTAAGTACTTAGCCATTAGAGAACGTATTAAGGAAAATAAAGTGGTCATTGATCACATCAGTACTGAATTAATGATTGTAAATTCTTTAACAAAAGATAAGTCACCATCAAAGTTTAAGGATTATGTAGTTTATGTGGGACTTAATTCCATTATGTAAATTTACACATATTGATACTAATGAAACTCTATTTATATGATATTTTCTCATTATGGTATACACATTTATAATTGAGAAAAATCATTTATGATTAAATCTAATATAAATATGAGATTTATTCATTAAGTTAAGGTTATTAAAGAGAACCAATAATAAACATAAAGTTTATTCATAAATTTTCATATATGAAAAGGTAAATAAGAAACATAATATATTGTAATATATGAAAGAAAAGTTGTCAATTTGGATAACCTATCGCTATGATTTATATATTTATTTTTTAATTATGTGAATTTATGGATGTTATGAATCAAGTGGGAGAATGTGAGTAGTAGTAACCACTAAATGTAATTTATAACTCCCATGACTACTTTAAACTTACCATTTTGTTTTTATAACTCTAAAACTTGCCATTTGAAAGTGAAAACTATCATGATTAATATTTAATAACTCTTGTATAATTTTTTTATGAAAAATTTATATATAAAAAAAAAAATATATGGTAGATGGTTCCCAAACTTATTTTTTTCATTAACTACCATCAAGTAAAAATTAAGAGAGTTTGAAAAATTAAGATAGCAAATAACAATGATAAATGGTAAGTTTCTTTGAATTATTTAAATTTTCGCAATTGGTTTTAAATAATAGTTTTAGTTTCTAAATTTACATGAAGTGGATGATGGATGTATGCGGAAATGCAATCCTTAATGTTGTTTCCTACAAGAGAACAAAATGATATAATTTAACATATATATGTAATTAGACGACGGCAACAACAACAATAATAATAACTATATAATTTTAAAAATGATAAAGTTTGAATTTAAAAAATTTTGTGTTAAAAAATTTTAAATATGTTCTAAAGTTAAAAATATTTCAACTTTCATAAATATATATATATATATATATTAACAACTTTTTATGTAAGGATGAATTCAAAATATAATAATAAATTTAAAAAATAAATTATTATTTTAAATAAATTTAAAAAATATTTATACAAACATAGCATATATTATTGTAAAAAAAAATATACATCCTAAATAATTATGTAAAAATAAGTTTGTTTAGATAGAATTTATTTTTATTTAAAATTAGTTTAAGTTAGGAATAAAATTTTTTATGGCTGTACAAAAATTTTATTTATATAATTATTACACACCAACATATATAATTATATATTTATATATGATTTGTATATTTGGTACTATTATAATTAGGTATGTTGTAGTGTAATAATTAATTAATTAATTACACTATTATATTATAATTAGAGAGGTTGGAGTTTGCAATAATTAATTTATTGTGTATTTTTTTTTTTTTTTTTTTTTTTAATGAAGGTCATCGGAGTTAGGAAAAAAAATAAGTGAGTGGGTTATCTCCATCTGGTGGAATAAAAAGAAATCATTGGTTAGAGGAGGTGGCGCTGTCCACTTGTCGTCCTCTGACTGGGACCCCGCAAGTTTCTCCCTTCTTTTTAAACTTCAAATAAATAAACAAACAATCCAACCAGTCAGTCAGTCAGTCATGTTATTATTAATTATTGTATTCTCTGAAGGTACAGCGCTCAATAATTTAAAAGTTTGGTACAATGCCAGAGGAATCTTGGCTTAATGCCTGCCTTGTCACAGCATCCACAGACTAAAGAAGGATTAATATTGTCAATTTCTAATCCAAATTGTTTCCTTATTTTCAGTGTGACCAAAAAAATTACCAAGGATTCGGTTATTTTAGGTCAAAGGGTAATGGGCATTAAGAAAGAATTTGGTTATATAATATGCTTTAAATTTTTAATTTTGAAATTATATGCCCAAGTGAAAGTTCGTTCAACCAAAGATTCCCCACTAAGTCTTCTACGTTGTAATGGAAAATACAACAACGACCTAACAAGATGTTCCTTTTACTTTATTTCTCTCACGGTCGTACCTATATTAAATTTTTGACATAACTACCCCTCTTATGCCTGTACTACTTTTTAAAAAAAAAATAACATTTGAAAAAAAAGAAATTACTACATAAATATTGATGAAGTATTTATCCTATTAATATCCAAAAGGGTTGCTTTTACAAATTCTATATGGAAATATTATTATTGATAAATGAGAAACACTTAAATGTTATCCTATATAATAATAATCATAATAATGATGTGTCCAAAGAATAAGAGAAAAGATCTATCCAAACATCCAATTGAAGGTGAGAGGGGCAAAAAAGTCAATTTGTGAATGAATAAATCGCCATTCAATCCATCTTTGTCTCATGCACTCATCCACCCACCCACCCAACCAAGTCTTTGATCTGAGCAAATTCAGTTACCATTGCTTTGACGGAGAGAACACAACACAACTCCATACAATACAGGAAAGCAGGAGACACAATACAGAAGGGAGAGAACATTTTCCTCGCCTTTGCCTTTGCCTTTGCCTTTTTCTTTTTCTTCTCTTTATTTTCCTTTCACTGGAAATTCACTTGTTTATTTTCATTTTTCCCACACTCATTTTCTTTATTCTTTTTACTCTGCCCTTCCATGGATTGAATCGTTCCTTCATTTACTAATTTTATTTTTTAACGATAAACAATTATTTTTTACTTTTAAAAAATAATAATAATTTTTTTGAGATGGATATGTCACAAATCAAGAACGAGGGAAGAATGGAGGGGTGGTTGTACTTGATTCGGTCGAATCGGATTGGGTTGCAGTATTCTAGAAAACGGTTTTTCGTTTTGGAAGATCATCTTCTTAAGAGCTTCAAGGCTGTGCCAGATTCAAAGAACGAGGTCGGTTCTTGCTTGTTTCTTTCCCTCTTACACTTTACTTGTGTTGCAATTTTACTCACGTTTTACGCGATTTTAGATTCTAGCCACTGTTCAAACAATTTGGTTAAGCTTTTCTCGAGTATTTGATAACGAATTTTCATGTGTGTGTGTGTGTGTGTGTGTGTGTGTGTGTGTGAATGCGTGCAACTGGTTATAGTTATCAGTTATCCTTTTTTTTTTTCACTATATTATGATTATAATAGGTCTAAAATGTAAGACTAGTAACTAGTTGAAGAACCCTGTCATACATTGGGGAACTTTGTAAAATATCAAATTGCAACAATTGAATTGGACGGAGATAATATACTTAAAAGTGTTTTGCTTAGCTACACGTAAACGGCTATAGAATAAGAGCACGCACTAATTAGCGAGCAGTGTTATTTCTTTGCTTTAGTAATACAAACGTGCACACAAATTATAATGAGGTACTTTTATACCCCATTAATTTGACATAAAATTTTGAATATGAATGTTACTTTATTTTTAGTGTTGCATTCTGTTTATTTAACAGATTTTCTGAGTTCATTTTCAAAGGGAATGTTTATTTGTTAATAGCTTCACAGTCCTTTTGTTTTTACAGATTTGAATTATTATCTAGCATGCAAACTAACGAGAAAAATCTTCATTTGCTTGTCAGGATCCTGTTAGAAGTGCAATTGTAGATTCCTGCATTCGGGTTATGGACAATGGGAGAGAGAGCATTCACAGAAAAGTACGTGAACGATGCTGTTCTGCATAGCAGTTATTTATGGTTGTTTATAGTTTTAATTGAGTTTGTGGTATTGATTCTTTTGTTTAAAAAATTTCTTTATTCCACTTGCAGGTATTCTTCATATTTACCCTTTATAATACATCTAATCATAATGATCAACTTAAGGTAAGGTAATCATCATATAAAGAATTGTTGAATTTTTGTAAAATTTTCGTGTATAATTTATGAAAGTTTATGTCATAGCTAGGAGCAAGCAGTCCCGAAGAAGCAGCAAAATGGATTCATGCATTTCAAGAAGCAGCTTTAAAGGTTACAAACATCTTTTTATTGTTAATGTACAGAAGAACTGTCTGTATCGTACTGCAGGAGACTAATGCTTCTATGTTATGCAGGGTGCTTCACACCAAGGGGATAATGTTGGTTATTCAAATAGCCCTTGGGAGTCTTTTAGGTATATTAAACATATTTCCCTTCAATTAACATTCTTTTTCAGCATATATTGTAACTTTTTAAGTTTCTGTTATTAGCCTTTTCACTAAAATAGTGTTGTTGAACTAGTCTGGGAAAAAGTTAAATGGCTATGAGCTATGGCTGATCTTTGTGGTCAAGAATGTTATCTTTGTATTATTGTGCCATGATGAACTTTCAGTTAATCCCAGATTTGTAATGCATGCAGATTGACCGGTTCCAGTAGGGTAAATCACACCAAGTCTATTGACTGGACTCTTTGTTCAGCGACACGCATGGAGCAAGTGACATCTGATGTCATTGCACCTTCACCTTGGACTATCTTTGGCTGTCAGAATGGTTCGTACAAGAATATTAATATGCTGTTTGATATAGCTCAAGTTGCATGCCTGAAAGTGAAATTTTAAATGTAATGCAGGTCTGCGGCTGTTTAAAGAAGGAAAAGATAGAGAATCTCATGGGAAGGTTGGTAACCTTTTCTTCTTCTTCTTCGTCTCCTTCTTCTTCTTTTCTTTTTGCTATTTACAGGTTCTAGATCAAATTTTTGAATTTGTTTATTCTGTCAGCAGTGGGATGATCATCCTGCAATAATGGCTGTGGGGGTGGTGGATGGGACTTCAGAAGCCATTTTCCAAACACTTATGTCTCTCGGTGCCTCAAGATCAGAGTAAGTTTGCTTCATATCACTTAAACTTGTGGTTGAGGTGATAACTTATATTCTAAACTTGCAATTAATAGCACCTTTCAACTTTGGCATTGCCTCATCAACTGATCCTTTTTTGAGACAAAAGTTTTATATCATTAAGCCAACTATGGTAGTGAGTAAGTTATCTGAGTTGAAAACTATACTTTTGTAGAAATTGAAACTTAAAATGGTGCTGTGTGATCACAAAAACTGCATGAAATTTGTGTGCTTAGTGACTATGTCCATAGAAAAAGATGATTGTGAGGGATTCTCCTGTAATGGATGTGTTTTACCAAGCTTGGAATCATACAATCTTGTAGTCCAGGACTTATATTGACTGAAATGCACTCAAGTTCATTGAAATCTGTTGTTGGGTGAATTATGAACCGCAGTTCTAGTCATATGACAGCTGTTCATTGCACCAATTTTTTATCCTTTAGTTGTGGACAATTGTAGCTTTAATTTATCAAGTAATTGGTCTATGTTAGTTAAAGATCTACACGTCTGATACCAAAAGTAATTTTTCAAATCTGCTTGCAGATGGGACTTCTGTTTCTACAAGGGCAGTGTGGTTGAACACCTTGATGGTCATACTGATATTATCCACAAACAGTTGTATAAGCATTGGTTAACCTGGTCAGATCCTAATCTTTAAATCTATACGATCACTTACATAAGTGCAGATGCCTAATAGTTTTCATTTAGTTGTAATCAATTCATCTACCCAATATAATTTGCAGGGGAATGAAACAAAGAGATCTCTTGTTGCATCGTTATTGGAGAAGGGAAGATGATGGAACATATGGTTGTAATGTTGTGAAGGAAATTCTCAGAAATTATATCACCATACCTAATTTTGAATCGGAAATAACCTTTTTTGGTTTATTCTATCACAGTTATACTCTACCATTCTGTGTTCCACAAGAAATGTCCTCCTCAGAAAGATTATGTTCGTGCCTGCCTTAAAAGTAATGTATGCTTAAATTTAATGAGAAAAATATTTGCTAGAGTTTGCCAGAGTTTGCCAGAGTTTGCCAGAGTTTGTTATGATGGCAAAACAAACATATAAAACTTGATAGCTGTTCGTATCTTGAACTAGTGATAAGCTGGGAATCTCTGTGGTCTGTCTTTTAAATGCTCTCATGTTTATCTATAGGAATGAATTGACATAAAATTGTATCGATGTTGAGGCCTGCTGTTTTAACTGACTATTATGTTGCTTCAGTATGATTTTAATAATGGTAATAATGGTTTTATTTTATTTTTACTGTCATTTACCTTTTCATCATTATCCATTTCATTTTTTTGGCCAATGTGTTGACTATGGTATTTTGCAATCCATTTGAATTAAGCTGTCCTTATTTTTGTGTTCTTTTGATTGATATATAGTTTTAATTACCAAGGGAAGAATAGGAGATAATATTCCACATTCTCTTCCAGGTGGGGGCTATGTTATTTCACCTCTAAACCAAGGGAAAAAATCAGTTGTAAAGCACATGCTTGCTATTGATTGGAAATACTGGAGATCTTATCTTCAACGTTCTTCTGCTCGATCTATTACCATCCGCATGCTTGGAAGAATTGCTGGTATTCTTGAACTGTTGCTGGAGCTTTATATATATCATTCATGTATTTATGTGATTTTCACAATCTTCTATGCAATGAATTGAGAAATACTATTTTCTTATTTGCAGCACTACGAGAGCTTTTTAGAGCAAAACAAGGAAGTTATTCTTCCTCTCATTTTTCATCTGGAGAGTTGAGTAGAACCAATGGGATACATCAAATGGAAGTTCAAACCCCAACAGAGGATGGGAAGACCAAAGAAAATATAAGTGAAGAAGTGGATAAAACCCCTTCCGAACATGCAAGCCTTGTCGGACTGAATGATGCTGCAGATGAATTCTTTGATGTTCCAGAACCATCAGACTATGACGATTTAGAAAATGGCTGGACGTCTGATTTTCGTCCAGAAATGAACTCTCAGGTACCAGATCTGTCAAAATAGTTCTTTCTTCTTCTCATTGATTAAGGGAAGTTGGAGTGGCCTTTAAGGGCATTTTGCATCAGTTACATCATCTAAGGTAACAAACTAGTTTTCTTTCAAATTTTGTCCCCACGAGTTGCAAATACATTCATCTGAAATACAATGAATTCTACCTCAAAAAACTGTTATATGATTGTTATGACTATCATCCTTGAACCTTCCTGTCTCTTCTTCCCTTCTTTCTCTCTCTTGTATGCACATACACGGACAGACATGAATACCTGTGGATATAAATATTCTTTTATATCCAGCTGTTATTTAATATGTTGATTTATAAATGTTGAGAAGTTTATCCTGTGGTATCCTGACAATTCTGTACTTGCTAATTTGATTCTTGTTGCCTCAATTATGCCGAGCTATCTGTGGATCCTAATTACTAGATAACTACCTTCATCATACATGATTTTACATCATTAAGTGTTTCTTATCGGGAAAAATAAAAAGGAAAAATGTTCAGTCCAGATGGAGGCAGCCTTGTTTACATACTTTTTCCAGCACTGCCAGCAGCTGCATATCTCATGTCAATCAGAGCATGACCAGCTACCCAACTCTCACCCCTTTAGTTTCTCTGTTCCCGTTGTCCGGTGGCTGCTTGAAAATTCCAAATATTGCTTTCTTGTCTTTCCTCACATGACTCAACGACATTGATGGTTGCAGGATACACGTCATCCGAAGTTATCAACAGCTGCTGGTTTTGTCAAAAAATTGCATGATCTTGCAGGTGAATCTGATTTGGGTTACCAATATTCTGCTCAAATGTTGAATTCATGGCAAAAGAAATTTGCTTCTGTTATAGCGGGATGTGATTTTCTTTCTTTCATGATCTGTTGATGTCAAGAGTGTTCTGTGCATCACAGTTCAGAAGAGGGGCTATGTGGACTTACAAGGTATGGCAAGGGAAGAAAATTTGTTGTGCTGCTATGGAACCACTCTTCAGAAGGATCCAACTTGTATGTCGACTTGCAGTTGGACATCAGCTGATCCCTCTACTTTCTTAATTCGTGGAAAGACTTACCTGCAAGATCGTCAAAAGGTATGAATTGCAAAATTTGTAATGAAAAAGCTGTCTTAAATATTGTACTTAAGTGTGCTGTTAGCATGTGGGATTTGACTACAATGTAAACACCACACACTTCATGTTGGATGCTATGAATGAGTAAAATTCATGGTACCATTGTTCAATTTGTTTTGGTGTTATTTCTGATAATAGTCCCAAATGCTTCAATGAGAATCGTAGTCTCTTGATATGCATTCTTATTCTTCCTTGTTACTATATTGTTTGTGTTCAGGTTAAGGCAAAGGGCACCTTGATGCAAATGGTTGCTGCAGATTGGCTAAAGTCTGACAAACGTGAAGATGACCTTGGAGGCCGTCCTGGGGGAATTGTTCAGGTTAATGATTAATTGTGTGTAAAAAATTATCTACCATTAGTAATATTGATTGTAGAAATTTACAAGCTTTATTCTACAGAAATATGCGGAGAAGGGTGGGCCGGAGTTTTTCTTTATTATAAACATACAGGTAATGTCAAATCAAGCAAGCCTTAACTTATAGTCTTCTTTAATGCTCAAACAAAATAAGCCTTAACCTATAACATACTAATTATGCATACAGAGTAATATAATTGTTTTATGAAACAGGTGCCTGGTTCAACAACATATAGCCTGGCTCTGTACTACATGATGACTACTCCTGTCAAGGACACGCCCTTGCTAGAAAGCTTTATAAAGGGGGATGATGCATATCGAAATTCAAGGTTTAAGCTCATACCATACATATCTAAGGTTTGTCAATATGATGACTTATGCACATTATCTGGTCTAGAACCTCATAGTATATTACTTGTATGATATTTGCATTGCCCAATAACCTCATTTCCGGTAGAAAATAGCCAAAAACAGAGAAACAATATACTTAACACTATTTACCCAACAAAAGAAAGGCTTTCTGCATTCTTAACTGGGGATTCCCTAGCTTCCATGTTACTTCGAAGTTTTTGTTTGATCTCTCTCTTTTTCTCCTCTTTATCCTTTAAGTTCCACGTTTTTCCATTTATCAAAGTTCTCAAACCTAAGGCTTGCAATGATCTCAATGCACCGATTTATTGCCCATAAACAGATTTATTGCCTGTAAACTGTGAAGAGCATAAGTGTTATTTTCCAGAAAGAGAGATCTTGCTGTATGCTGCACTGATATATTTCATTTAACATCTCTTATACTCCATGGCTCATATTTGTTTAAACTTATGTTCTCAGGGCTCATGGATAGTTAAGCAGAGTGTGGGAAAGAAAGCTTGCCTGATTGGTCAAGCTCTGGAAATTAACTATTTCCATGGGAGGAACTACTTGGAGGTAATATTGCGAGCATATGATATTTTTATGGTGGGAGAGAGTTGGAGGACAGGTTATGTTGAAATGTATTTTTTGGTGAAATTCATCTCTGTTCATGTATAACAATTGCTGGGAGTCGGCAATCCTTTAAGAGAGACAACTTGATAGGGTTTTAGTTGGACTGCCGAGGGTTTTTTTTTTTTTCTTTTTTTTTGTGTGAATAGGGTTTCACCTTTGTAAAATGATGATTCTAACATTTGCCAATGTAATTTCAGCTTGGGGTGGATATTGGATCGTCAACAGTTGCAAGAGGTGTTGTCAGTCTTGTTCTTGGTTACCTCAACAATCTGGTTATTGAGATGGCATTCTTGATACAGGTAAATCCACTTTATTGAACACTGTGGCAAAAGGTTCTTACAAGTTGTCATTTACTTTTATACTCCGGATCGAACTAGATAAAACCGGAAAGTCATTATCATGAATCAGCCTAGGCAGACTAAAACTTTCCCCCTCGTGCAGGTAGCTTATTTATTAACAAAAGAAGTATACATGTATAGAGACACAATGGGCCAAGTTACTGCTATTTAAAGTGAAAGTTAAATGGCACAAAAATACCAAATCGTCTATATATTTTGGTCTGACTTATTAGAGAGCTGATGAGGTTGCAACACTAGAGGCTACTCTTAACTTGAATTAACCGTGCAAATCCCACCTTTCATAATGATGTATCACTCCATGCATATTCTAAATTCTGATGTACTTTCACAGGCAAATACAGAAGAAGAACTCCCGGAATTTCTTCTGGGAACTTGCCGGTTGAATCATCTGGATGCAGCAAAAGCAGTGATGGTGAAGCCATGATTTTGTCTCCAACTTCACGACTTCTTCCTTGCAACCAGGTTCACTTAAGAACAATTTCATAAACAAACAAACGGGAATCAGGATGTGTATGCAAATATGATTCTTTGATTCAATGAAAATTGAAATTGGAAGTGTTCAATGGTGCCATGTATTTAACAAATCTTTGTACAGGTGTGATCAATAGTGCTTATATCTTTATTTTAACTAACAGATTATAATTTGTTTATTTTTAATGATTGCCACGATTTTGTTGGGTGGGGGTAGGACCCAAACGACTTCCCCGGTGAGGGTGGCTTAGACTCCTGTCTATCTCAACTAGAATTCGCCACATTTCTCAATGTCCAGTATTGAAATTGACAACTTGTGTCAGTCACACTACTGACAATATTTTATAATCTAGTGAAAATATGTACCCACCACACCACAACGGCAGCACACATTACGGTTTTCCCAACACTTATCCTCTGAATTCGGAATTATAATTCTTTTGTTTATTTTTAAATTTAAAACCCTTTTGATTTTTTTTTTTAAAAAAAATTATTTTTAAATAATTTGAAGGCTTTTAGCTATTTGGCAATTTTATAACTTTAAATCAAGCTTTAATATTCTTAATCCTTAATGTGGGATTTCTTTGACATATTATACAAAGTAATATATTATTTATATAAATGATTCTATAAATTTTAATGATAAATATAATCTCAATTGTTTTTTTTTTTGTTTAAATTATTGTCTGGTAATTATGTATAAAAATAATAGGTTGTTAATTGCAACCTTTTTTATTATTAAAGGAGGAAAGTATATTCTATATATATATATATATATATATATATATATAATTCTATAATTTAAGGCATTAGACATTCGCCAAATGATAATTTAGTTGGTTCATCAACGGTGCATGAAAATCATTTTGTATATTCTTTTACTAATTTACCCCCTCCCCGAAACGAACGATAATAAATAACATCCTTCTCCTCCTCCTCCTCCTTCCAATTCGTTAACATCGCTGTCTGGCTCTGTGTTCGGTTTTAGAACACAGATTCGGAAACCAAACCAAAATCAACTCTTTTCTACGTGGGGGTTCCCTCTGTGTGTGGGGCCATTTGGAAGAATTGTTGTCTGTTACAGTGGCAACTGTAGTGGAGGTAATTTATGAGCACGAGATCCCGAAACTTACCATGTTCCATTGTCCTTTTCTTTTTACTGTCTTCTTCTTGTTTTTGATTTTGCGTACGAAGTTATTTGTTTGGTGAATTCTTATTTTGTTTTGTCACTTGGCAGTCATTGGAGTAGGAAATAAGAAAATGAATCCTGCTCTGAAAATTGCTGTGTTGTTCATACTCCTCGGATTTGGTGCGTATAATAAATGTTTAATTTTTCATGCCTTTTTATTTTTTTTAATCTGGTTTCTATTTTTCAGATTATGTTTTCTGCATTAAAATTTAATGTCTGAAGAACGTACATGGTGATTCGGAAGGCCATTATTGTTATTGGAGAGTTGTAAAGATTATTTGTTAGTTGTATTATTACATTTTGGCCTGGTAGTGTTAAACGAAATATGAGATATTGTTAGAAAGATTACATTTTGCCTTTTATTAGTGACTGCCAACAATTGGGTTGGATTTAATCTAATAATCTCGTTTAACAAATGTAATTTCCAAAGTTTTTCTGGCCCACAGAAATCTTTCCCTATTCACCACTATTTGTTTTAGAACTGTTGCCAAAAGTGCAATATTGCAAACTTAGCATTGAGATCTAATACAGAGATGGAATAGGTTGTTTGTGAATGTACTGGGGCTACGGAGTTTGCTAACTATATGTTTTCTTCTGTTAATTCTTGATATGCAGTAGAATCCCCTTTCGAATTTTTTTTTTTTTCATTCAAAACAAAAAATGATCTCTGCGTGGCTATTACTGATGTTAATTTCTAGTTTCTGTGCCAGTAAATGCCTCTCCTACCAAAAAGGATTTTGGGCAATGTGAAAGAATTGTCAGGGAATGGGCACATTCTTCACTTGATCAAGAAGTGAAAGAAGATAAGCACACACTGCAAGATTTGTTATTTTTCCTACATGTCCCCAGAACCGGAGGGCGGACATACTTCCATTGGTAATTCCCTATGGATGCAATGCAGTTACCTAAAAACCACAGCCCAGCTTTTAATTATCACATTGATTCATAATTCTGGTAGTTTGTCACACATGCAGTCTTCTGAAGAAGTTGTACTCTGGCTTTTTGGAATGTCCTCGTTCTTATGACAAGCTGCGGTTCAATCCAAGGTCCTATGCCCTTGTTTGTGTTCAGTTGTTTATGCTAGAAACCTTTAACTAATATTCTTTTGTGGAGATGATATATCACCTAATCATTTGAACTTTCAGTAGCAATTCTTTTATTTCACAGTTTTTAACTAGGAATTTAGTTTTACATGAAGTGCATTGTTGAACTTGGTTGACAGCTATAGCGGCTGGAATGGTCCTCAAAGATAGAGAGAAAACCTCTCTGAAAAGGAGAGATATTTTACTTATGATCATATATTTGTATAGAAAATTAAGCTGGTAGCGTCAGTGATTGGTAGAGAGAAGTGGATTGTTACATGATGCAACCATTGGCTTTTATACTCAGATCTGGTTTTTCTAGTAAGAATAATGATTGGAACTGAAAAAAGCAGAAAAAGCACTATTTAGGACTGAAAGGATCTGGTGGAATTTTACCAACACACTTTTGTCTTATACTTTTAAATGGATTTCTTTTCTTTAAAGTTGAAGATGGATTATCTCTTTGGAATATTTTTACATTGGAGATGAGAAGCATAACTGTTGCTCAAGTGCTTCCGCTAAGTTAACTTGCAAGCTACTAAGTTTCTTTTCGCAAAAGTTTGGAGAAGAACAAAATATTCAGACCAGTTTCTCACATAGCTGAACTATGGCTATATTTTTGTCTTGAACAAGAATTATCATAAATTATCAATTAATTTTGCTTGTTGGTGGAGCTTCAATTGATCTGATTTCTATAATTTATGCAGAAAAACAAACTGCAGGTTATTAGCTACTCATGATGACTATAGCATCATCTCCAAGCTTCCCAGAGAGAAAACATCAGTGCTGACAGTACTTAGGAATCCTATTGATCGTATCTTTAGCATCTATGAATTTTCAGTAGAAGTAGCTGCAAGATTTTTGGTGCATCCTAACTTAACTTCTGCAACTGGAATGACTAAACGTATACGCTCTAAGAATAATGGAGTTAGCACCCTGGATATATGGCCCTGGAAATATTTGGTTCCACGGATGAGAGAAGACCTATTTGCTCGGGTATGTTTCTCTTGTATATTTCTGCTGGATGTCTTGTAACACAAAAGTCTTTTCCCTCCTTACACTGTAATGCTATTTGATTCTCGTTTGCTTCACCTAATGGTCCATAATTAATCCTTGGTTATCCCCGTTGTCTCATCTTTGGTTTTTTGTCCCCTTGTGATAATGTCTCATAGAAGATATAAATTTATGTACATACAGAAAGGAAGGCTTTCTGGATGATCAGATGGCTGAATCATGGATTCCATAGAACATAGAAAACAATGAATCATGAAACTTCTTTGATGCGGAAGTCCAAAGTGAAGAAAGAAGGCTTCTTGCTTCACCTAGGACTTTGGTGTCAAATGATGAACCATTCTATTGGTTTATACATAGATGCATACATTCATATATATATATATATATATATATATATATAAATTTATTTTTTACATTTTTTAATTGCTTTCTTTATTAATATAAAATTTTGTGTTATTAAAATGAATAAATAAATAAAGAGGAAGGAGGCAAACTCTATCCTGCAATTTTTTTTTTAATTTTTGTTCTCGTTTTTTTCCAAAATCCAATGTCTCTTCATTATATATCACTCATAAATATTAAAAATATTTATGAGTAGCCTTTCAGTTATGAACTGTTCATCCTAGAAATGTGTGATGTCTTGAAGAAAATGTAACCTTGTTTAGTGTTAGTAGTAATATTTTCATTGTTTCAAAGTTAATGTACTCGATATTTCAATCTCTCTCTCCCTCTCCTACTCTGCGGGCCATTTCTACAATCAAAGGGGATGAGTTCGCAGTGGAACATAATCCCTGTGGATTAAAAATGCTGTCTGTTTGTAGATTGCTATGTAATGACCTTGCAGTACAATTTTATCTTGTGGGAGAGGTAGCACTATTAGTACTTGTGATAAATTTTACATATTCTGCTATGATGGAACAGAGAGATGCCCAAAAAAAGAAGGGCTTAAGGCATGTCAACAGCAATTACTTGTACAACATGGAAGAAGTCGTAATGCCGTTACAGCAATACCTTAATGAACCGTTAACTTGGGACATTGTTCACAATGGAGCAACATTCCAGGTACTCTATCTTGTGGTATCTCATTATCGCATTGGGCTCTTGTTTACAATTTTCATTACTTCTATTTAGTCCGTGTTGGTCTCTTGTCTTTCAGAAATATTACTAAATGTGGGTTACAGATGTAGATGCTGATTTTCACTGAGTTTCTGAAAGAATTGTAGCCATAAAAATTGAATTCTCAAATTTCTGACCAACCATTTGCAAATGCAGGTTGCGGGGTTGACTAACAACTCATATTTAGCAGAAGCACATGAAGTACGCCATTGTGTACAGAAGTTTAAGATTCTTGGTGAACATGTGCTTCAAGTTGCAAAGGTAATTGAAAAAGGTATTTAGAGTCATGGATAAATTTATTTCATAATATTGTTTTTCTGATAATTGTTCTCCTTATGGTTGCAATCATGGTAGATACTTGTAAATCTTGCAGAGGAGGTTGGACAATATGCTATATGTTGGTCTCACTGAGAACCACAGAGAATCTGCAAAAATGTTCGGGAATGTGGTTGGTGCACAGGTCATCTCACAGGTAGCAGCATCAAACTCTAGAATAGAGGACCCATCAAAAGGCAATTCAGGTTAGTTTTTGAACAACATTTTCTGTTTACATTCCTTATGAACAACTGCCTCTTTACGGGCTTGCATTTGATGCAACAATATAGAGTCATTGAGTTCTGAGAAATTCAATGTTGTTAGACATGATAACTTAGACTAAAAACAGTGACCTCAAACAAATAGGAGTTCAACAGGTTAACTTTATTTGAGACCATTCGTTAAACATTAATGTCAAACACAACTTATCCAGAAACAAACTTGATTTACTGAAACTTTTGTTTATAAATACACAATGTCCCTTTAATATCATTGAGAAGCTTCCTTTAACAATTAATTTCAAACACCAATGCTCCGTTTGTCCATATGGTTTGTTGTGTCAGACTGCATCCTGTAACTTTGGTCTGTTGAATCATATTGGAACTACATCAGTTTAATTGAATCTGGTGAACAAAACCCAGATTTGGGTGTTGCATCTAACTCCAGTAATTTTTCTGCATTTACAATTTTCATCTTCACGTAACTCTTTATTAAATTCATCTGCCTGTGCTACAGAACAGGACTCTTCAATTTCAGATTCTGAGCCTGACAGTAACTACCACCAGGCATGCAGCATGGACCTTTGCATTTTAGTGAGACAATTGGCAATGATATATCAATCAACTGGAGTAGCGTTCTTACTGCATTTATTTTTCCTTTTACGGCTAACAGAATAGCACCTCAGACCAAAAAGCTACTGAGACCGAGAATGCTTCCACAGAAAATGATGAAGGAAGTAAGGAAAATGTAAGCCTCTATTCGTAATATAATTGTTTGCCCTACTGGTATAATCTATTCTGTTGTTTGGGGATTAAAATAAAATACAAATAAATTAATTTTCTTTGTTTCACTTTATTAGATGACTCTGGGAAAATTAATGGAAGATTACGAAGTATGCATTTCTTCATTGAGAAAATCCCAATCTCATCGACGTACAAATTCTTTTAAGAGAATCTCACTGGCAAACTTTTCTAAGGAGGTACATTAAGTCTTTTGAATATCAGTTGCTTATTTATGATCTTCTACATTATCCATTTGCTGAACGTGTGGATGTAATATTCCGGGAAAACTCTCTTTCACTTGCTTGTTACTGTCATTTTGACCAATGAATTTTTGCAGGCACGTTTGATGGTTCCAGAAGTAATTCTCAAGCAGATAAGATCACTTAACAACCTTGATTTAGAGTTGTATGAGTATGCTCAGGAAATCTTTGCAAAGCAAAGTGAACGTGCCATGCATAAAATGATTGGAACAGTGAGCCGCCCATTGTGTGAAATCTAATTCTCTAGTCTACATCCTTAGTATCATCCATCTATAAAGCATGTTTCTGTATCAACTGTTCACTTTTTATTTAAAGTTCTCTTTTATAATTTGTCTTGCTCACATTTACAGCTTTCCTTATCCGCATGATTGCCTTTATTCTTTTTTTTATTTTTTAAAATTCCCACATGGTGCAGGACAAAGTCAAAAGTTAAGTAATTAACTTTGTTTGGTCACCGCCAATGCTCTTTAAAGAAAATATCGTTTCTAGCGTGGTGTTGGTGGCTTAACTTAATCAGTAAATTCAATTTGCAGGATGGTCTGGAGAGCAAGTTGAGCGATTCCTACGGGGTGATGCTCTGGCAAGCCCTTTTATTTGTCATGTCCATTGTCTTTCTACTCTTCTTCTTTCTATTTTTAAATGCTAGAAGAAGAACATCAAAAGTTGAGATATGACTGATTGTTGTTCATTTTACATACTCTCTCTCTCTATATATATATACACTCACAGAGAGAGAAAGAGAGAGACCTCCCACACACAGAAGAGAAAGCATTTATATTTTTTGGTAAACGAAGGAATTTCAGGAATCAGTTTAGTGTCTTTCCATTCCATTGAATTCCAATATGGTTGTGTTGTGTGCTCTTTCTTCCTCTTGTATATTAATATTTAGGAGTTAAATAAAAACATAACCTGAGTTACAATCCAAGTGAAATGATTAAGTAGAGGTGATACAGACAAGAAAGACAGACAGACAAAGACAAGTTTGCTTGAGTTGCTCTTGAAATCCCTTTGCTTACAAGCTACATAGCCTGTCTGCTCTACCAAACTGTAGTAATACGATATTATATCACTCGATCATGATTTTATTTTCTAACAAATGAGATTTTATCTCCGCCTGCAATTCATGACCACAAGAGATGTCACGCACAAACTTACTTTCAAAATAACTGTCATTTTTATTTTGATCTTTACAACTTGGTAGTAAATGAACCCTTCTTATTGTAATGGAGTCAATTAAATTGAATGATAAAATGGTGGTAGCAAACAAAGTCTGAGGACAGTAGCATGTGCCACATGTAAGTGACGACTACTTAATAATTAGGACCCCATTTGCAACCGTAGAGTAATGTCAGTGACAACTATTTTTTCCATCTTCAACTTTCAGTTACTCTTATTCAATCAATCGTCGGTGCCCTTTCAAAATCCTTTTTCATACAAATAGTTTTATTCTACCTTTTCTTCTTCTTATTATTATTATTATTATATCCATTCACTGAGTTGATCCATGGTCTATCTCTCTCTCTCTCTCTCTCTCTCTCTCATGTATAATCTTTAGCATGATTTACGTTACGGTAGATCCTAATTAATTACAAAGCATAACAGGACAAATGCTATTTTTTCAAACTCTCTTAACCTTTAATTACTATTTAAAAGAGTGGTAATATTATTATAAATAGGATTTATTATTATTATTAATTACTATACAAAATTTACAAGGTTTTAAAACAAAAAAAAAAATTAACTCAATATGCAATTGTTTGATGAATTTACAAACAATTATTATTAACATTAATTTAGAATAAGATCATAGAGAGTTAAGTTTTTGATTAGTTTGTGATTTGGAAGGAAGTTTTTATAAATATAATATTACTTTAATAAATATAATAATGGATTCTAAATCTTGCAATCGTATCATAGAAGGGTATGACAGATGGACGCTGATTAATTGTCGGGCCCCCACAATAACCCCATGTGCTCGTTCTCATATTAAAACTTACTCTATTTACATTACAATTACATCCATACATACAACAAACAGACAAAAATCCCTAAAGTCTCCAACCAAGACACAGATTCAAAAAGGAGATAGGAATCTCACCCACAGCTTCTCAAAATGTCGGTGGATTTTTCCGCTGATTTCTAACATCTCTTACATCAAATTTCTTCCCTTTCTTTGGGTAATGTCACATTCATTCCTTCTTGATATGTTCATGAAAGGTTTGTTACTATATTCCTGTTTCAAAACCCTTACATTTTCTTTTATTTCAGGTGCATTCTCTGCATTTGTTGTCTGTTCTCTGTTTGGTTACTGACAAAATGACGGAGAAAGTTATGAAAATTTTAGTATCTGTTTAATGCTCTTCTGGGTTTTGTTTCCTGAAAGTAATTAGGATGACAGCCTACTTTCCACTGAGCTTTGATTTTCTGCCTCACATTGTCTCTGTTTTGTGTATGCCTGTCTGTTTGGTCACTGAGATATTGAAGGACAATGAAGAAAATTTCGAATAAAAGTTTAATGCCGACATGGACTTTTAAGAAAACGAACACCCACCTCATACTATGTTTCAAGTTATTGCCTTCTGATTTGGATTTTTTTTTTCCTTCATTTTCTCATTGGCCAAACGGGAATTATTTTTATTTATTTGTTTATTTATGGTAGTTGGACTGCTAGATTTGCTTCAGTAATTGTCGTTGGTCAAAACAGAAGTAACCACTTAAATCGACACGGTAATATTTTTTGAAAGTACAAGGATGTAGCCAATTTATACAATATAAAATAAATACGAATATTCTTTGCAATTAGGAAACATTCAACAATAGAAGAATATTCTAAAATTTGAGTCTGTCTTTGAACCAAAAATATTTTATACTACTACTAAAATGATTTATTGCAAATAAATGGCATGCATATATATGTAAATGCACGATTTGCTCTCCTAATCCATTGTATATGTCTTGATTTTTAAATTTCACTAGTTTTATTGAGATAGACATATTTAAGGAAACTTTTACCACCAGTAAATGTATGTTAAACACGATTGTGTTTAAACTTATATATGGCCAGAGTTTTACTTTAATTAGTATTCCTGTACCAAAATTTTGGATAGCTCTAACCAATGGCAATAGTTACATGCACGTATGTGGTCTTTCTTCCAAATGGGTGTATGTTTCTTAAGTTTGTAACTAACACAGTGTTTGTTTGGTTTTGTTCTTAAATGTACTTATAGATTGAAGAATAATATGATTAGTGATTCTTGGTTTACCGAGAATTTCACTGGCATTTCAGATGATTTCTTTGATTTTCCATTGGAAGACATAGAAGGAGTTGAAGATGAGAATGTAAACTTTCAAAACCTTGAGCCACCATTGGATATATGTTTATTTGAGGGATCAGAAAGTAACCCTATTTCGGTGAGTTTCTTAGTTACTGCTTCTACCTACATATTATCTGAATATTAAAGTGTTGTTTATTTGTAGTTATTATGATGTGCAAAAGGTTATATACTACTTATATACATTGTTTATATACGTTGGCATTGAAATAGTCTTGGTGTGGTCTTTGATTTCCAACCTAGTGCACACACAGGTATTTATGGATGATCAAGTGAACAAATAATTCACTTCTGTTTTGTTTATTTCTCTGAATTCAATTAAAAGGTAATATGTGGCCTTGAGAGGTCCATGCTTGCTAGCAAACGCATGCTATCAGGAGCTATAGCAATCTCTTTACTTTACCATCATCTTTGGCTTGACTTTAGATTCTGAATATATAAACCCCTTTGGATATTAGATTGAATGAGAATAGGGAATTCATTGAAGGAGAATAGGGAACTCAGGTGTATCATAGACAGAAGTGGGAAGGGAAAAGGTGTACAGACTTCTGTGCGCCAAATACGGTTGTATAAAAATTTTTGGCTATCCAACTCCTCTTTAATTCCTATTATAGTATTTTACAGTTGATCAAGTCAATTATTTAGCGAGGGACTAACATTTACCCTTCCTAGTGCTAGTTTCAAGGTTTTCCTTCAATGCCTTTATGTGCATGTAATTGGAGACTAGTCTTAACAGTATACTTAGAATATATAATTTGTTTAATTTTTCGCACATATTCATAAATTGCATTTGTATTTTCCTCGAAGCTTGGGGATGATTGATTGGTGGATGTGTAAATTTTGAATACTGGTTGTAACTTCAACTGTAAATATAACTATGGTGGTTTTGACCACTTCAAAGCACTTGCACCTGCAACTTTTTGAACCAATTCTTTGGGAAGGATGCTTGCTACAGATAAAAGAAGATTAATCTGAACAAAAAATTATTTTAGTATATCAAAGAGGTAAACAATTTGTCTGGCTTGGGGCCATAAATGAAGCTATTGACATCACTATGAGATCTTGAGACAATATCAAAGCAGAGGATTGCAAACAGAAGAAATGCACAGCGAAAGATGGTTTCCTCAACTGTGAGATAGGAGTTCAATGGCTGGTCTTCATGATAAGATACAGGATACAGAGTAGTGGAGAAATCTGCACAAGAAGTTGTTTGTTTGTGAGAGAGTGAATGCAAATTACTCTAAAATCTATGTATTGAAAATAAATATATAGGTTGTACTAGAGGCTTTGTATAATCTATATGTTGTGTTTGTTGGCCTCTATTAGTGAGAGAAAAAATATAACCCCTTTTCACTTCGTTTTTAGATCAAATGAGATGAAATTTTAATATGTTTTTAATTTCTAGTCAAGTGCTACAAATTTTTCTTTTTTCTCATCTGACCTTTTTCTAATTGTTCTTGCTTTTATCTTTTTTCAGGCTAACAGAGCTCCTCAACTGAAATCGCAGCCGAGCACTACTGATACATCCTCCTGTACAAACATTTGCCTCTCCAACAACTCTAATGGTGGCAAAGATTCCCGGTTGTTGCAGACTTCCAGTCCAATCTCTGTCCTTGAAAGCAGCAGCTTGTGCTCAACTGAAAAACCCACACCCATTATTCCTAAACTTGTCTTTGCAGTGAAGCGCCCTCGAAGCAAGCGTCGACGACCTGCAAGTTTGAATTCACTTTTTGTGGTCACTTACATAACCCCAACTTCCTCTGGTTCTGAGGAATATCATCCTTCAACTGCTTCTGAATCAGGGTCAGAAATCGATCTTACTGAGAAGTCTGCCCAGAAGAAACAGAAAAGGCAAAAAAACCTGACGATGCTCTCAGGTTCCAGAGAGTTCAAGAAACCATACGTTCAGCAAACTATTGTACCTAGAAAATGCATGCATTGTGAGGTGACAGAGACCCCACAATGGAGGGAAGGGCCTATGGGACCAAAGACCCTTTGTAATGCATGTGGGGTGCGCTACAGGTCTGGTCGCCTTGTTCCTGAGTACCGGCCTGCTGCAAGTCCTACCTTTATTCCATCAGTGCACTCCAACTCCCACAAGAGGATTATGGAGATGAGAAACAAGACTAGGCAGTAAACCACTATGGTTGTGACCTGCTGCAAGTCCCACTTTTTGTTGCATTATTGTACTCAGAACTAGAATTACCGAGAATTATGGAGATGAACAGAGTGAGGTAGTATACCACAGTGGTTCTGATGAATATTGTGCCACCAGGCATATTAGAAAATTCATTTGGGTAGCTTCTTGTTTGATTACTTTTAGGACAGCAAGCTTCCTATCTCGTTTCTCTTTGCTCTTTTTGATGTTTTGTCTTAGTAGATTAGTTTTGTACATCAATAGAATAAAAGGTAGTAAGCAGGATTAGGTGCCTGTGGTGAGCAGAGCACATGTTTGTCTTGTCATTAGGGAAAGCAATAGAATATCTTAATTAGGCAGAGAGAACGAGATTAGGTGTTCAAGTTAGTATTAGCAACTTTTATCTATCTCATGCCCTGGTAGTGCTTAATGTGCTTGTCCAATTATTTCCCCTGGACTGCCTTAGGTTAGGGGTGTCAGACCACAATATCATGTCTCTTTAAAAGTAGGCACTATTCTTACATGCAAATTTTTCTTATTTATTAAATATTTATATTGTTTGTAACTATTCCTTCTGCATATTTGCACTACCACTCCTCGGCCCTGAATATAATTACTTGCCCTTTTTGGAATGGAAGACAAAAGTTGTTCAGAAGAATGCTACTGCTGCAAGTTTTGACTTCATTATCTGATTGCACTAGAAATCTGGCAGGAAGGTCACAGAGAGGCAGTGTAAAAGCAAATCCATGCAGAAGGTTTGCTTCGGCAGAATTTTCTGCTTATCTTTCTGACTTGATATCTTTCCACGCAGAAGAAAGCGTAGTACTTTGTAGAGGTGGGAAAAGAAGTATTTCAGGAGGTGGTTACTGCAAGAAAATTCAAATTTTCTGCCCCGAATGACTGAAGCTTTGGTACAGAATTATAGTGACAGTAAGCTGAAGTCAGCATAAGTTGCTTTGATCGTGCGTTTGTTTCATCTTTGTATCCAAAGGTCCACTAGACAGTCAATAGAAATGAGACAGTCTGATCAATGAAGCAACCGTGGCTGCGACCATTCGCACTATCGCTAATTGAAATCCCGTGATAATTGATCTAACTAATGATGCTTCATAAAAGCAATTTTTCATGATTGATGATTGCTGATTATCTGCTTTACTTTTTCTTTGCTCTTGAATAACTTTACGAAATGAAATCTGCTGTGAGTAGAGATTAGATAGAGCATAAAGATAAAGGTTTAGACTCAAATATGTTGTGCTAATTCTATACTCTGTTGTTGATATCCTGGTAGGAATTCTTTTGGAATCAGTTTGAAGTCTTTATACAATCGATTGTCGCGATACTGTTCTATTTTTACGGTTCGTGGAAGGAAGAAGCAGCAGCAGCTATGTCTTTTAGTTTAATACAAATTTCAGGTAACTCCAAGCTACGGCAGCAAGGAAAATGGTGTTTTATGTATCATATTTGATGCCATGCCATGCTCCCAAAGCTAGCCACGATATTTAGACCTTTTGATTTCTATTTTTTCCCTAATGCATTATCAAAGCGCTTCTATTTCCGATTCCAACTCCTGTGACAACCGTAATGTTTTGTACATCCTTGTACATAACAATCAACAATAGGCTGGTCCAAGTCCAATTGCAATCCAACCCAAAAGCAAGTTTGAGGCCAGAAAATATATTGAATCCATCCAATAGGCAAACAAAGCCTTAATCCGCAATACAAACAATATTGCCTCGTAATGTCATTGGCCGAGCACTTAGTATCAACTTAAAAAGACTAATTTATTAAGAAATGCTACCCATTCATCTTATAAACTCAAGACTAATCTCATATTCTGTCTAACGTGGGATATGATGTTTTTACTCACTTAATTACATTATACTCTCGTCATAGTCAAACTTATTTACCATAGACCCACCTAGCTCATATTGCCTATCGCTTCATTCACTTGTCATTAACTTAAAAAGACTAATATATTAAGAAGTGTTGCCTACTTGTCTTATAAACTCAAAACTAATATCATATTTTATTTAACGTGGGACATAATATTTTCACTCATCTAATTATATGACATCTTCGTTTACAGTTAAATCCATTTATTATGGGTCAATTTAATTCATATTTTTCATCTCCTCATTTTTTAATAGACCCACATTCCACCTAACAATCTTTATTATGACACAAAGTGTAAGTGTTTGGGGATCTAAATGCAAACGGGAATTTAAGTATATTCAAATACCATTTGTCACAACTTAAGCACTTGTCATCAACTTAAAAGACTAATCTATTAGAATATGCTATCTATTCACTTTTATAAACTCAAAACCAACCCTATATTCTATTTAACGCGGAACATAATATTTTCACTTATCTAATCATGTGATGCTCTTATCTTTTCATTCTTTGAAGAATCCTTATCTCACGTGATAATTTCTTATTAGAGTGTAAAGTGCAAGTATTTAAAGACATGCGAATAAAAACTTTAGTATACTTTGATACTACTTATCATGGTCCAAGTGTTTACTGTCAATTTAAAATAATAACCTATCAAGTGATATTATCTACTTGTCCTTATAAATTTAATAGTAATTTATGTTCTATCTAACATGAAATGTGACACTAAATTATTCCTACATCCAACCTCTAGAGTAACTAGTAAGCTCAAAAGTGAAGTGCATAGTTTTTACTCCCACAAAGTGCTTTTTCAAAGATATATTACCATGAGAAGAAAGAAAAGGTTCTACACTTATTTCTTGACATTGTCTTGGCTGTTCATTGCAATTTTGTAGATAAAAAAATTGTGGAAATTATCCAACTTGAAACTAAACCCATGTGGTGTGGTAGTGGTAGTGGTAGACCTCCCATACCGAACTTCTGGTAAATACACATGGCATGCCACACAAACTCAATCAGTCAATCCATTTCAGATTGATTCACCTTCCTAAGTTGTAACTACACAGATATACCAAAGAACACTTTTGGTACCTTAATTATAAATTAGTTGAAAATAATTGTGATCATTTTTGTTTAAAAAACTATACTATTGTTCAAACCCAACATGTTCTTTTTAGCAAATCCCAAAAGTAGTATGTTTTATTTTTTACAGTTGTCAGATTTCGGATAGACGGCTTTGTTTGCTTGCCTTTTTCTGCAGTAAAAGCACCTCGCCCTCCCCCATCTCATTCCTACACGTGCCACAAGAAGTAACATGAACCTCTTTTTCTCATTTAAATTAATAAGAAAATAATATGTAGTATATTTAATAATAAATAATTTTAATTATATTTTAAATTTTTTAATTTATATTATAAAATATAAAATTAATTTAAAATTTTTATTAAAATATAATTTTAATTATTTATTATTAAATATGTGTATTTTTATTTAATTTTTAAAAAAAATTCAAATCCAAGTAACATGACATAGCAGCTCTTGTTATGTTTGGGCAGTCTCTTACTGTATCTGAGGACGTAACGACAGAGATTCCTGGCCTGTCTCTGCTCTTCCCGGTCGGTCCCAGTCCAACCATTCATTGTAACGTCCCATCATCACCGTCAACAAGGTCCACATCTTTAATCATCTAGGGTTTTAAAACTCATTCAATACTCCATTCATTTTCCGACTCGTATACATCCACGGGATGCCAGGTCAACCCGTACGAAACACTACCATTATGCGGTCGTTTTCTAGCTGTCAAAAAAACAAATAAATAAATAAATAATATTAGTACAAACAATAATGCGCACGAGGCGCATGATAGCAAAGGACAGTGGGGAAGTGTTTTTTCTGTTGCAGTCGGTGTCAGGTGGGTTGTCGTTTTGTAAAGTAAGGGTTGTTGCCTAAACTGCGGCTAGGCTGGGTCGGATTAAATCGGCGATGTTTTCAAGTAGGGTGGCAACAGGAAGGAGTTTAATTGACAAGCTGTTAGACTTAGGTTATGAAAATAAAAGGTCAGGCCATGATGATTATGCCAACCGAGATGTAACTATTAAGCTTAGCTGTCTAATGATTTTGATTTTGAGTCCGAATGTAATTATATATATATATATATCTAAATTTTAATTTAAATTTTTTTTAAGCAAAAATTGGATTGGTGATCATTTTTAATTAAGATAATTTTTTAAAAAAAAATTATTAAAATTGATTAAACCGAATAGCCTCCAAAGTTAAGGAAGGATCTTAAAGGAATAGTTGATTAGGAAGATTGCAAGAGGCATTGCACATGGTTGTTGTTGAGGATCAATTTTAAAAGAACCATCACTAGTAAGAAAACCCAAAACATTAAATAACATTTTGAAATGGAAAATGTTTGCCGTAACCATCACAAAACTAGTGGGAAATAGTCTAGATTTGGCATAAAAGATAAAACTAGCTTTATATCTATCTATATATATAAAACTTTAATTGAATTAGTTACAGTGAAATGATAATAATTATAGTGACATGAAATTTTAGTTGTAAAGTCATGCATTAATTAGGATGATGTAATGTGTCCATAGCAATGTTGATAGTTTACCAATCTGGTTAACTCTCAATCTAGGTTTTGCTACAATACTTTGTATTTATTATATATTTAATTTTTTAAATTTGTATATTAATTAATCATTTTAAATCTAATGTTTGTGATTCAAAATCTTTTATATTATATATTTTAAATTTTACTTCAATTATTTTACTTTTAAAATTTTATATTATTTATTTTAAATTTTATATTAATTATTTTTAAATTTTTATTTTATATTTTAAAATTTACGTTAAAGAATATAAAATATATTTTAATTAATCAAATCACTCAAATCTTTTTCTTCTTAATAGAGATTTTTTCATTGTAGGATTTCTTACCTTCTTTTTTGGGCAACACTTTGCGTGAGTTGGTTTAATGACCAATGTCGGGGTATTGATGCTGTTATTCCACCAAAACCTTTCAATTCATTCTTTATATGTCTGTATTTCATTATATATTACCATGCGAACTTAAAAATGCATGGTTTTTGTTGAGGTTGCCTTTTGTTTTGATGGGTAGCTCTTTCACTTTGTTTTATTTGTTTTGGTTTGTTTCTTTGTTTGACAAGAAGTTACAAAACAAAAAAAAAACACTAAATATATGTATTTTTATTAATATTTAGAATATAAAATACATTTTCTTTTTCAAAAATTCTTTAATGGAAGGGGAAAAAATTATATATATTTTGAGATATTTCTCATTTAAATCTCAACTCTTAAATAATAAATTTTATATTTTAATATATTTTTTTTATATCAATAAAATAAAATATTTTTTAAAAAAATTAAAATAAACTCGTTTTAAAAGTAGTTGAGTTTAGAATATTGTGCAATAATTTGGTTAGTTGAGTTTAGAATATCGTGCAATAATTTGGTTCATTAGTGGGGGAGGGAGGGGAGGATTAAGAGGAAATTTTCCTAATAGAAGAGGACCAAGATGAACACACCTTTGATGTACTAGTTATCCATTGATTTTAAAGTCATTGCTTAGGTAATTTTTTTATTTAATTTATTTAATTTTAATACGAGAAATTATTATTTTAAATTTAAAAACTTGGGACATCTAACAGAGAGATGAATTGTTGTTTTAGATATGATATGGTTACCTTCAAGTAAGGAGAATTTATGTCTTAAAAGGAATAAAAATATAAGCCCGAAGCTTGCATTAGATTTGTAAGAATTTCTCAAATTGAAATGGTATTTAGATAAAAAGAGTGTTGGCATGGCTTCATTATCATTCTCTATGTTCCAAATGAAAGAAATCAAGTACTACAAAATAATTAAGTTCTAAATGAAAATATAAAATATTTTTAAATTTTTAATTGAATCTTATTTTTGTTCAAATTTTTGAACATTGTTTATTTTGTGGCTTTAAATTTTAAAATAAATCGTGTCATTTTATGTTATAATATTATTTTTAATTTTTTTATATTTTTTAAACAAATCAAGTAACGCAATTGATGCATTATATTTCATTTAAATTCATAAATAATACGGACAGCCACTTTGTTAATTTAGCTAAATTTTATAATCGTTTATATTTTTCATTAAAAGTATGACAACATAACATCACTTTAGTCATTTTAACGTCCTTTTGATAATAAAAAGAAAGAAATATTCAAGGCCCAGGCCCACCTTTGTCTGAGAGAGGCCCCTTCATTACCTGGTTACTAGCAGGCATCTCTTTGCTTGAAGGTGCGAATGATGTCGTTTTTGGTTAATATTGGAAGACTCCATCAACAAAACGACATGTCAGGTAAAGACGGGACTCAACCTTGTAAAAAGCAAACACTTCGGGTCATCGTTGGGGACTATCTTCCTTTTACTCGTCGCCCCCAACCAATTCGGTCGCCGATTTCACCCTCTTCGCAAAACTCGCCCCGCTCCCTTTCAGCGCGTGAATTCATTGTACCATCATACGTCAATTAATTAATTAATTAATTATTTATTTTTCTGTGTGGGTGGGGGGGTTTGTGCATTTCCATAGTTTTAGCTCTACTAATGTAATGCATATTCATTGCAACAACAAATTTGGCAACATTTGAAATTCATAAATCCTGTTTTCCTGGCAAGTTTCCTTGTTTATCTCCACCACCACTACTGCCATTGGTTATTGCAAAGCTTCTGAATTGGCTTGATTTGATTGCACACATTATCGGCAATTACTAGCATTCAGCAGCACGCGCCTAGAAGAAAGAAAGAAAGAAAGAAAGAAAGAAAGAAATTAAGAAACAGCAGGAACAGAACGCAGACCTGACGACTGCTGATGAGTTGGTCTGGTCAGTATCCAGTCCAATGGGCTGCCTACTTAACTGTGATTAGTCTGACAGTACAGAAATGCTAACCATGGTTAATTGTTTGTCTGGTTATTGTGACTGGACTGCTTCGATTTCAGAGCAGTAAGCATGCAGCAAATAATGTATCACCAGTTCTCCTTATTTATTAATCTATTTTTTTTTATTGGGTCATTTTATCGAGCAGTATCTGTGCATGGAAATCGCGATATTTTAATTTAGCCAGCAATAAATTCTCTTGTCTAATAAATTAATAACATCTTTTTTTGTTTAGTTTAAGATTCCTGTGTTTGTTTTGTTTTGCTTCTGGAGAGAGACAATTTAAGTTTGAGATCTCAACAAAACAAAAGATAAAAAGTGGAGGTTATAGTAAGAGAATCGGAGAGCTATAAAAATCTCTGAAACAGATGATTCCGTGGACATCTGCTTACCAGATACTGTTTGCTATCATCTGATTTCCGATTAAAGTCTCGCTTCTCCGTGCATGGAAAATTTAAAACAGAGAGACCCTGTTACAAAATCTGCAAACTTTGGGTTCTAAATATAGAAGGAGAAGATCAAGAAAACCCAAAGAAGAGTTTGCATTTCAGGCTCTCTGTTCTCTTTTAATTGTTTTTGAAGGGTGAATTTGGCGATTTTTGCTTATCTGAAGCTGTGTTTTTAATCTTCGAAGAGCTGTTATGTCTATGTAGCGAATGTTAGAAAGGTTTTTATTCTTTTTTTTTTTTTAAGTGATAAAATTGCAAACTTTGAAAGAAAGAGAGGTTTTTTGGAGAGGTTTAAATTTGAAGGGTTCTGTTGCAATTAAACAAAGGCAAAGATAGTTTTTCAACGAGTTTGTTTTGTCTTCTCAGCATTTTGTTTTAGCTTTCTTTTTCCACTCTTTTGCTCATATTTGATTCTAAGTATTTTGGTCGCTCATTTACAGCATTTCGTAGAAGCCAAATCAAATCTTGAAGCTTGAAGCAGTTATTTCTTAGAAAACATAGAAGATAAAGACAACCAAAGAAGCCACCAAATGAAGGAGGTTGAGAAGAGCATTGATCCACAACTGTGGCACGCGTGTGCAGGATCCATGGTGCAAATCCCTCCATTGAACTCAGCAGTGTTTTACTTCCCTCAAGGCCACGCTGAGCATTCTCTTGACTCTGTCAATTTTCCTTCTTCACCAATCCCGTCTCTCATTCTTTGCCGGGTCACTTCACTTAAATTTTTAGCTGATTCTGAAACTGATGAAGTGTATGCAAAGATAAGGCTGGTTCCTATACCAGCTACTGAGATTGATTTTGAAGACAATAATTTGAGTTTAAATTCTGTTGGGTCGGATAGCGAGTCAGAAAAGCCAGCATCTTTTGCTAAAACGTTGACACAATCTGATGCTAATAATGGGGGTGGGTTTTCTGTACCAAGATATTGTGCTGAGACAATTTTTCCGCGGTTGGACTACACTGCCGATCCCCCCGTGCAGACTGTTGTGGCTAAAGATGTTCATGGAGAGATTTGGAAGTTTAGACATATTTATAGAGGGACACCCAGAAGGCATTTGTTGACTACTGGGTGGAGCACCTTTGTTAACCGAAAGAAACTCGTTGCTGGTGATTCTATTGTGTTCTTGAGAGCTCAAAATGGGGATCTATGTGTAGGGATAAGGAGAGCAAAGAAAGGAGTTGGGAATGGAAATGACTCTCTATCTTCAGGGTGGAGCTCAAATTATGGAAGTTATGTTACTATTAATCCTTATGGAGGGTTTTCTTGTTTCTTCAAAGAAGAAGAGAACAAGATGGTGAGAAATGGGAATATGAATCTAAATTCCTGTGGGAGTTTCAATTCCAGTGGAAATTTGAGGGGTAATGGAGGAAGAGTGAAACCTGAGATGGTTTTGGAGGCGGTGGCACTAGCTGCTACTGGGAAGCCATTTGAGGTTGTTTATTATCCCCGTGCAAGCACACCAGAGTTTTGCGTTAAGGCGTCTGCTGTGAGGGCGGCAATGAGTGTCCATTGGCACTGTGGAATGAGGTTCAAGATGGCTTTTGAAACAGAGGATTCTTCAAGAATAAGTTGGTTCATGGGGACTATATCATCTGTTCAGGTCGCAGATCCCATACGCTGGCCTAAATCACCATGGCGACTTCTCCAGGTACGATTCTGTAATTTGATTTGTTTCTTTTTATAACATGTTGAATTGTTAATATTTCAAAATGAGCAGCTGTTGTTTGATATTTTTAAGCTTGTGATTCTGTTGGACAGGTGAACAGAATTTGAGTTGCTTGATATTCTTTAGTGAAATGTTAGACTTCTTTGTTAGCGTGATTTTCCGGTTTGTACCCTAGTGTGAATTGGTCGGGTTAAGTTATTTTCTTATAGACAGAAGTGCATTTCGGCTAAGCTGCTCACTGCTTTGCAGTACTAATTATCCTTCATCAATTTATCAATCCTCCCTTCAAGTCTGTATATGCCCTAGTAAACTTGTTGTCTTATTTGCTTTGGAATTTAGATATTTTCTCGCATTCATCTGATGTTCATTTCTTCTTCTTTCTTCACATGCTATGGCTGTAAACTTTAACTGAAATGCCAACTAATTGTTTCTCTTAACACAGATTTCTGGCACGACTTTTGTGGAATTCAGTAGCCATCTTTATCTTTGTCTTTGTCATTATATTTCATGGCAGTATTACTGAACAATATTATTTTCAATTTTAGAATGTATTTTCACTCAAATAGAAAATGCCAAATATCCTAAATTGTTTGTACCTGCTCATTCCAGCTGAAGGAATATCATCCTCATCTTCACTCACAGGAGTCAGATGCATTGCACTCTACCCTGAGTTTCAATTGCATAACAAAAATCATCGATTTGTTTTGTGGTTTTTAAGAAACTGAACTTACAGTCAAATATTATCCTGTGGATTTGTTCAATGTTGTAGAAATTATGCATGTGGTTCTTAGACTTCTAATTAAAAGAAATGTTTATACGTATAGAAATTACATGATATTTTCCTTAAGCATGATGGAAGAAACTTGTTTATAGCTTATCTTCCTATTTATTATCACGATTTGAGATGCCTTTTATTGTATGCACATTAATTATGCTTCTCATAGCTGAATTGTTGTTTTAGGTTCTGAGATTTTGGTTCCTAAGTACTTTCTTTCCTTCAGAATTTAGTTTCTTTCTGTTCCAATTATTTTTCAGGTTCAAATTATTAAATGGTTAATAAATACTATATCTTATGGCTTCTATAAAATGCACTTCATTTTCCAAATTTTTGCTAACTGTACCTCTTCATGTTGGTTTCTGATTTGTTTCAAACCAACATAAAATTAAATCATTTAATGTCAAGACTCCTTTAGTCCTTGTTGCACCACCTACTTACATCCCTTTTCAAATCTGTTTTCAGGTAACATGGGATGAGCCAGATTTGCTACAAAACGTGAAACGCATCAGCCCATGGTTGATTGAACTGGTATCAAACATGCCTACCTTCCACCTCTCACCATTTTCACCACTAAGAAAGAAGTTGCGGCTCCCGCAACAATTAGACTTTCCTCTTGATGGCCAATTCTCAATGCCGTCATTTTCAGGCAACCACCTTGGGTCCAGCAGCCCCTTGTGCTGTCTATCTGACAACACTTCTGCAGGCATACAGGGAGCCAGGCATGCTCAAATTGGAATATCTTTATCAGATTTCCATCCTAACAACAAACTGCAGTCAGGGCTGTTTCTGTCCAGTTTACAGCTGTTGAATCCAAATTCTAGAGTTTCTGATGGCATCTTGACAAGCCACACAAACAGCAATGAGAATTTATCTTGCTTGCTGACAATGGGGAATTCTAGTCAGAATTTGGAGAAATCTGATACCGTGAAAAAACACCAGTTTTTACTCTTTGGTCAACCAATACTCACTGAGCAACAGATCTCTCATAGCTGTTCCAGCGATGTCAATTCACAAGTTTTCAGGAAAAATCTTTCGAATGGGAGCTCAGGTAGATTGAAAGCATCTTCTGATGGTTTAGGATCCACTCGTGAGCAGCAAATGTCACCGGAAAAGTCTTCTAGTTCTGAATTTTTCTGGAACCGAGGTATACAAGCAGTTGAACCATGCCTTGATACTGGTCACTGCAAGGTGTTCATGGAGTCAGAGGATGTTGGACGAACTCTTGACCTCTCAGTTCTGGGTTCTTATGAAGAGCTGTATCGGAGGCTGGCCACCATGTTTGGAATAGAAAGATCAGAGATGTTAAGCCACGTGCTCTATCAAGATGCATCTGGTGCTGTTAAGCAAACTGGAGATGAACCATTCAGGTATCATTTGTGTAAATTTATTTATTTAGTATTTATTATCTCTTGTTCTTTCACATTTTGCAGTTTGGCCTCATAAATCTCTCTGACTATCTCAGTTTTCATTGCATTGCAGTGATTTTATGATAACAGCAAAAAGGTTGATGATTCTAATGGGTTCAGGCAGTGACAGAGTTAGAAGGTTAGAGTAAAAATGATGCTGCCTTTTGTTTTTAGTAGTTATTTTATCTGCATACACAAAATCTACCTCATTCTCCTTCCTTCATGTCACAAACAATTAAGTGCTGAAAAGATGATTTTGGCAATTTTGTATCAATCTTTATTGGCAATGCATACTTCTCAATTGCCGTATGAAAATTGTGGTATTGAGTTGAATTTTGAAAAGAAAGAAATTTATATTCAGTTGGGAAGTTTATTCTGGAAATTTGTTGGATATAATTGATTAAAGTCAAATAATGTTGATTTGTAGGACATGGATCACAGGGATGCGGACTCTGGAGAATGGACTAGATGCTTCCAATAAGACAGGTCCCTTAAGCATATTTGCATAGTTATGTTTGCAGTTGAGAGTGGATGTTGAAAAACATGAATGGATGTTAAGAATTTATTAGTTGTTCACTTAATATAGTTAGTGGAAACAGGATTTGCTTGTGGTATGCTATTTATATATTTGACTGGATATTGATGCTTAATATTATTATATTACTATGCAAAGTTGTTGTTATTATTATTATTATTATTATTATTATTATTATTATTATGATGCCATGTTTTGTCTTCCACAAGTATATTCATTTAGGACTCTAGTTATGCTTGTTAATTCCCATGTTTGTTGCACAGCAGATGGAAGTTCTGATTTATAATGTATAGAGAGGATAACATATTCTAGGTGATGGGTCATTTCAAGCTTGTTTCTTTTACAGTATGTTGAAAGAAAGTAACATTAATTAGCATGTATTGTTTTGTTATCCAAGAATCGAAGTATCAATGATTATAATTTGAAATTTAAAAAGAAAAAAAAAGTTTTATTGGATCTCCATTATATATTTTAACCTACCACCTTATCATGTCATACAAGTTTTGACAAAACAAGCTGCTTGTGCTCCATTATTATTAGATTCCAGCGTCTGCATGTTAGCTTGAAGCAAACAAAGATAAGTTCACACATGACCTGAGGAAGAATCCAACTCAACTTATGGCCAAATAATTCCACCCACTCACTCATTTTTCAATTATTATCTGTAAAATTCATAATATATAGCAATGCATGATGATTCACAGCTGTTGTCTATGGCTTGGAATTACACTATTTGGTGGGGCTTGTTTTATTTGAAGGAATCTAAGTGTTTTTTTTTTTCCTCTTTTGTGGCGCGGGGGTTACTGTACTTGTTTTGTTTGCTAATCAATGCCCTAGCAAAAACTTAAATTGAATACTAAATAGGTAGGTGGTGGTGTTTGTAATATCCGTGTGACAGATTTTTGGTAAATTGTTGACCATAATAATAATAAAATCTTTGCATGACTGAATGTGAATTGTGTTCTGTTGTTGTATTTATCAATGGGACAAGATCAAGTCTTATTGCTTTGGGATCTGAAAACCAAGTGTTTAATTGGGATCTGAAAATCCGGAAAACATGAACAGTGTCTGACTGCTCGTTCAGTTTGACGAAGGCTAAGCTGGGTCTGGTCTGGACTGAACTCTTTCTTAACCCTGCAAAATTCTCTCTTTGAGAGAGAAATATTTTGGGATGAGGGAGACCTGTCTACCTACCCTTACATCGTGCAAAGGTTAGTAGTAATGAATTCATTTCCCCAAATGGTCAATGGTTTTGGTTGACGTTAAGGGCCTTGCCGAACGTATGGGGCAAATGCAAATGCAAATGCAATGGAAACCAAAGAAGAAGCATCATGTACTCTTCTTTGTTTGTTTGATTGTTTGTTCCAAAGCATTCATCATTTCAATATATTTTTGTTAATGTTTTCAGTTCCAACCCTTAATTTGTGGGATCCGGGTGGGTTCTCTCCCACGTTTTTATCTGAATCCGTAGAAAAATACAAAGCGCTATCAATGATGCGGTTTAAATGTTGTTTGAACTATAATATTAATATAAATCCAAATGTAAATCACTTTGAGACACAAGTTGAATAACCAAGATCCAAGAACCACACCAGGGGGAGAGCAAGTTATTTGAACAGAGTGTACAACACCCAATTGCCAACAAGCTTAGAGAGAGAAAGAGATAGCCAATTAAGTAAGATAATTTTCCTTCCCTTTTTAAACTTAATATGATAAAATTATTTAATTAATAAATTAAAAAAAAATAATCTTATAATTTAATTATTTATTTATCAAATTTATTTTTTTAATTTTTTTTATTTAACATCAAATTTTTTTTCTTTTTATTAATTGAATAATTATACTAATTAATATAACTAATGTGGTGCGACTATTATACTTAGAGCTCTCTCGCAAACTTAAGTTTAACATGATTATTTCAATTATTTCTTTCATTGGTGATTTTAGAGAAATTATTTTTCTTTTAAAGAAAAGTTGAAAAATGCATTTGTAGATCATATTTGTTATATTTTTCCATTAAAAATATTCTAAGCATTTTATAGTTCTTGGATACATTCTCATTTTTAATTATATTACAAAAGTGCTCTTCAAAATTATTATTATTAACTTAAAAAAAGATTATTTATGTTATTCCCTCTATGTTTTTTTTTGTGTTTATTCTATGTAAATACATAGGTTCATTTTGAAATTACTAAGATTGTTAAAATTACTATTTTTAAAATCTAAATTGAATTGCAATGAATAATTAGAAAAATGTTTTTGTTTTTATCCAATAAATGGGATTTTTCAATAATATCCGCAATGTTTGAACAAAAAAAGTGCTTTAGTTGTATGATTTGCAAAAATAGTTAATTAGATCCTTAATGCTTCAATCAACTTGCAAAAATTTATTTAAGTGAACTAACTACCGTTAACATTCATTTAATGTGGAAAGGCTACTATAGTAATTACCCAAATATAGTTTCTTAGATAAAATTATTATTTTTTTTAAAAAAAATTCTAAAATGATTAATCGCTGTTATTGATCATATTTAAAATAAAAATAAATGTTTTTGTCTTTATTAAAGTCATTTAAAAAAGTATAATTTCAGTCTATTTTTTTATTTTATTATAAAATTAAAAGAAAACATATAACTTATTATTAAAAAAAAAATTCATCTATATAAAAATAAATCAAGATTTTTTTTAATTATTTTATTATAAGTAAAAGTTATTTGAATCATTTTTTTTTAAAAAAAAATTAAAGGACAAAAGGTGCTTTTCTTTAATATTAAAAATTAGTAGTATGAAATATACAAGTAAAGTGATTTTTTTTTAATTTTTTTAAAACAATGGGGATGTTTTTTGATACATTTCCTTAAATAAATGATTATTTTATGATTGATTAATTTAAAAAGAAATTAAATAGAGAAAAAAAGGTCATAGACAAGGGTGACGTACTTGCCTTGACTTGTATTGGTTTGGGCAGGAAGTCATCAGCACAAACGACAGAGATTTGGTGACGTGGCTTGAAATCTCCGTTCGTGCGGTGATTGCTTCCTTGTCATTTACCCTAACGCTCGCTGGATTTTCGGTTCCTTTTAAGTAGGCTGTGTACGTTCTACATCTTCTCCCCCTGTTCACTTTTTTACTTTTTGCCCCGCTGGGTTTGAAGATTCGACTTCTCGCATGCAGAGAAATGATAAAATCTTTCATCGTGAGAATTTCAACTCGATATATAATTAATAATAGCCCACGACCCCAACAATTGTAAAATTGTTAAGTTGGAAGGTAAAATTGTTTGTTAGTTTTTTTATTTTTTAATTTATATTTAAAATATTCTGTAAGTATAAATCGAACCACCCTATTCACAATAAATTTTGAAGTCCACTAAAAAAATGTATTCTGTTTAAACAGATATTTATATATATATATATATATTCTATTGATAAAATTATTTATCGATTTTATTAGGTCATATATAAATTTCGAAAGAATTGGTTGGGATAATGATATGTTTGTGACCATTAAGTAGTCTACAGTAGACACATGTGATGAGAAAGGGTGTTAATTAGGGTAGGGTGGCTGCTAAAATGTGAAAGAAATGGCGTCAATCTGAGTTGGCCAAGTGACGCATACCCAGTTGAAAAGGACGAGGAATGGCCGTCTTATGAATACAAGTAAGAGGAGTATGTCCACAAGTTTCGTCATGAATTGTCAGTAAAATTGTTTGGTGTTACGTCTTTTCTCCAACTCCCGTGTACGGGTTTGCTTACTTATCTATGGGCGTAATAAAACATGTGTGTTGTACACATTAAAAGTGAAACTAAACGCAAAGCTGTTGCTGCTGCTGCTGCTGGTCCATAATTCTTCTTTTCTTCCTAAGAATGGCATTACAGACAGGCTACACCAATCCTATACATAGATCAACATAGGAAAGAAATAGAAATAACAGTATCTGGAAATCAGGTTGGTTTATGCAGTTGAGAGATTGTTTGTCATTTTCATTCAAAGGGGAATGCATGAAGAAGAGATGAGGATGAGAAAGTGAAAGGGAATGGTGTACTATCATATTGCTGTCACTGATACTAATGAATTTTGGGCATCCATCAATTCTCAAAATTTTACATGCAATTATTATCCATGATGCCAACTAGATATCTGGCTAAGTGGGAATAGCCAAAACATCATCATGAATATAGTTGCTAGCTGTCAAAATATATGGTGGTGTTGTGGACAGAGCAATCACAACCACAACCACCTTCTCGTGATTCTGACGGCTCCTGTTTTTGGTTTATAACTGAAATATAGCAATATAATAGTTGTCAATAATTATAAAAACATTACCCACCAGATGTAGGATAAGGAAAAAGTTAAATCCAATTTTAGCTACTGGACCCTGATGGATCGATCGCAATAAAGAGCAACGTTAGAACAATCATACATGGACCTGGCCATGTATATTGTAACCCACAAAATTTAATAAACAACTCTGGTGCCACCAGATAAAGTACATCAAGTTCTCATTGATTTTCACCATATCATTCATATTCTTTCGTATGTCCCCACATTTCAATTGATTAATGGAGAATTCGGTGCCAACTTCAAAGCATGCCATCTGCTTCTATCAGTTGTTGCTCCTGCAAAAGTTGCAATTTAAGAAACAATTTTATTGTGCTGCGAAAGGAATTGAGGATTACAAATAATACACTCCTAATCCTCTAGATGAGGCCAAGAAAGCTACCAATTCTGGAAGCACTAGAACCCACGTTATTGAACTCATAGCACATTCTGTAAAAGCAGAATAAAAAAGGAAAAATTGTCATCTTTATCAGATGTAAAATACAAAAACATAGAGTAAAAAATTTATAACAGTACTTTTTACCTTTTATTACAAAACTAGCGTTCATGGGGTGCCACCCAGACTACCTCTGGGAAAAGGAATCGGTATGTTATAGCAAGGGCAAGAGTGACAATTCTCGAAACAAGAACATTGCCCAATGTTTAATTTTTCATTAACTGTCTATAGCAGCAATTTTTGAAGAGAGACCGGCCCTGATAAATTACTTGTTATAGAGTCTGATTGCAACACTTTGAAGCCAAAATCAGTTAAAAAAAAAAATTGCATATATGCAATAGCACGCTACTCTCGTGATTACATGATTTTCAGTATATCAAAGGCCTTACATATGTAACTAAATGCTGTGTGAACTGGGCAACAGAGATATGCACGAGAAGTCCCAATTAAGCAACAAGAAAGAAAAATCTGAGAAAACATCAACCAAGCTAAATGCAGTTATATTAAGAATTCAATCTACTGCAGTGACCATAGATCGCCAACAAAATGAGAAAAACTTTTCTCAAGGAAATCTAACAGTAAACGTCAATCAGTATGTATGAAATTTTAAGAATTTGGTGAAGTAAAATGACTATAGATTACACCAAAAAAAAAAAGAGATAAAAACTCTTGCAATTTAGAGACAACACCGTAACAAGAACTAGATAAGCAGGGACAGTATAAGTTGCACAGATTACAGATGACTAACCAACACACAAGCACTTTTCAACATTAAATGTTGTCCACATGTTTAAACAAAGTACATTTGTGTCCCATTAACATATAACACACAACAATGATGGTGGACAACTCCGTTGTTTCCTGAGAAACAAGGCATTCAACTCCCCATCAGTTGAAACACACACCTCAGTTCCACATGCAGCTTGGTATGTATAAATCATCAGACCTGTAAACTCAAAGTACACAACATATAAGAATATGACAAATATGCACCCCATTAGCTGCATATGTATGCCTGACATCAAGCAGAAGATTCTGGACGCAATGTGCAAGCACACAATATGTTATATGCTAATATAATTGTAACAGACATAAATAAGTGCTTAAAGTGATCCACCATAATTAAGCTTAACTTACCACAACTAAACTAAGTTATTAGGCGTATTTGCAAATGCTTTTATTAGAAGTACCTCCAGCAAACCAACTGACAATGCTCCAGTATCAAGAGCTTCTTCAGAAAGTACTCGTTCCCTCCAAAATGCTCTCTTGAGTATTTCAGTCAAACAATACAGAGCAGAAAATGGAAGGCCTAATTGCTACAAAAAAGTATAAAAAACTCTTGCAGTCAAAGTGCCAAAAGCAAACATTAGAAGGTTTCAGAGCCATTTCAAATAGTTAAAAGCGCCTTTTTTTGTTCCCAATTTGTAGGATTTGATAGCTATATATGAAACTTTTAAATGATTTTTGTAGAAACACTTAAGAGGGCCTTTCTTTAAAACATTTCTTAGATAAGAAAAACACTTAAAATGTTTTTCAAATAAACAGCTAATAGATACTTCTTCATAAATTATTTTTGAGTTCTTTTGTATGAAGGCTTTCGTCACTCTCACTTTCTCCAGAGCACTCTGTATTGTGCAACCTACATGTTAGAGATTTCGGAAACAAAAGAATTTTTACCCAGCACAATTACAATCAAATCGTTGCGTGCAAAACTATTCAAAACTACCAAAACTATCATGTACCCATTACATTAATCATCAAGATAAAGACAAAATAAACAAATAAGTAAACAATAGCGACTTCATCCTTTCAGAACCGAATGAGAACTTGAGGTCTGGCTGAAGTGCTTAAAGTAAATTTTAAAAATATTATTAATTAAAAATTATATACATAAAATTATTTTATTTATTTTATTATTTTAATTAATCAATTAATAGTGCTTTATATTAATTTTATAAAAATTTACATATATAAATAATTTTGTTAAATTTTAAAAGAAGTATTTCAAAATATTTTAAATAATAAATATAAATAAATAGCACAACATACATAACTAACAATGAATAAGTGAGTAAGAATTTGATTCTGTTTCTTAATTTGTACATAAAAAAGCTAATGTATGAAATTATATTAAATAAGTTTATAACTATAACACTGCAGTAAATTTATACATCAAAATCATTTTGTCAATCATGGCATTCATCCCCTTTATTCTTCCGCCCAAAGCATTTCGCTGTTTTTCTTAAAAAGGTTAAAAAAAAAATTTCCCCAAGTCACTGTGCATGTGTGCACGTGTACTTTTATTTAACTTTAAAAACAAAATAAATGAAATCTTTACCTACCTTCAAAAACTCAATGAATAAAATAGCATTCCACTGCTCTTATTGTATATTTTATTTATGGTCATAATCCCAGTTGACTTTTAAAACACAACAAAAATGCAATCAAAGTATTTTCTAAACACATTTTTTTTTTATTTTACAACTAATATTTGTTACCTTTTAACTTGTCCTATTCTAAAACAAATATAAACTAAAATAAAATCACAATACGTCCCATATCAAACATTGTCTTAGTTACCTTCCACTGCAGTTGTGATCATGAAGGAACTCTTTCCCTGTTGACAAAAGATAATCAAACAAAGGAATAACCTAAACTATCATCACAAGAGGCAATAACTCTGAATGCAAATTGCAGACTCAAAATCCGTAGTGCACTAATAGACAAAATTCGAAACAGTTAATCCTACATCAGAAACTCGGAAGGAAACAAAAATTATTTCCAGCCGGGAAAATATGAATGGGATGAACATGGCAGATCTCATAATAAATCAGTGACAATAACAAAACCTTAAATAATAAACAATATGAGTGACAACTAATAGAAGCAACAACAATAACACAACCTACAGTTCAATCCCATATGCAAAACAAAAATATACTGTACAGGATACATTTGTTGCATAAACCCTTGCCAACAAAAAGTTATCTGGTTCGAGGATCCAACTTTCTCAAACCGCCAGCCTAAACAGGGTCCAACAACCATCACTCAAGAACTGCTACCTCTTGATCGACCCTCCAATAGTTTGCATCATTGAACTCCTTCATTCCAGCCCCACCTTTATCGGTATTCTCCTTTTCAGGCACCTTTGGGATAATGGTCTTCTTTAATGGCCCAGCTTCCCCAACTATTCCCTCCTTCAGAGCCTGTTCCATTGCTTTCTCAGTACCCTCCAATTCTACACCCACAAATTCTACATCCTCTTCAAACAATGAGGGGACTGCAACGGATTTTTGACTCCCATCACTGCTCACCAATCCACCATTAGATTCCATGGATTTTGAGGAACCATTTGGAAGTATGGATTCTGCAATTGATGGTGAACTAGCAGCATCAGAAGCCACCACCTCGCTATGACTGGCAGGATTAACATCAGAAGTATCTTGATTGATAAATGGATTCAGACCTGACCCACCGACTCGCAAATCTGATGATCCTTCCCATCCCTCCCATTCTGGTAAAGGCCTGGCTGCAAATAAGTCTACATTGTCAGGTGTGTCAAATCTGAAGAAGCCCATATCATGAGAAGCATTTGCCTTCTCATTTTGATTCAAGTTTCCACTGCCACTCCCAGAAAAAGTGTTCAAATAGCTTGCGTTTGAAGTGGACATGCCATTGACAGAACCTTTGCTTTCAGTCAACTCATCATCTTCTCCAACCACCACTTCATCATCACTGCTGCTGTTACCACCGTTAGCAGTTCCATTTAAGTGTATCTCATCCATCATCTCAGAGTGTGATGTGCTCACAGGTGCATTACCAATTTTGTCATTTTGGAAGGCAAACCAGTTTGAATTTGTGAATAGACTGCTGCAATAAGAAAGCATTAAAAATTTTATCACTAGCCCTGCAACATGACTTATTAAAGAGAAAAAGTAAATATCCCCAGCACATTAAGCTTGACCATTTTGAGTTGCTACTTTTGAAATACAATTTTTCACATCAAAGCAAAGACCATCAATCAAAAACTCTTGGCAGACCTGTAAAATGAAAACTTCCATTATAAGAATTGGTTAAAGTCACCAATTTTCTTAAGTTGATTACTTTAACACCATGGCTCCATATCACTTCTAAATAATTCGACATGGCTTGTAGCCAGAGTTAGATAACCAATAGACACCATTAAGCCTTGACTTTGTTTCTGCACCAAAGACCATGCATTCCTATACATTGCAGGTTCAATTTGAAAAACACAGCTTTGGTGTTTTCTGATTTCCCACGTGCTAGAGGGAAAAAGAAAGGAGCATGTGTACCATGCTGTACCCAAATAGTGAAAACAGAACACATGACCTAAGTCTGTGCAAGCCAAGGTAACAATGGAATCTAAAATTCGAGGAACTTCATGTCTTAATGCAAACATCCACAAAAAGAACTTCATATGTTAAGGTCAAAATTAGACCCACAGGAAGTTAACTGCCTCTTTATAGTGTTTTTTCGAAGGGGTGAGGTTCAAACATTGAGACTGGCAATTAACAAATAAATGAATCTATTTACTCCTTGCATTTCTTTATAGCAGAATCAAATTATTGCATGCTAATGAAAATAAGAAATTTTGGGTGTCCAAACTATTTACTCATCTTATGAGTAAAAACTTGTACACCAAATCAAACATTTATATCCATAATGTCAATATAAACCATAACAGTGTCTTGAAACTTACCTTCCTTGGTCATCACCAAGCCGCAGGGATGATATTACAACTTCAGCAGATTCATCATCAAAGTATACATCCTGAATACCATGAAGCAGATTTTATATCATGTGATAATTTAAAAAGGTTCCTGTTTATCTGTAATTATCTAATCAACTCACACCTTACTCGTCCTAATCTAACTATAATATACCGGGCAACTTATCTTCAACTACAATGAACTAAAACATAATAACTATTACCTCATCATCACGATCAAGGGCTCCGTGGTCCTACAAGAAGGATGAAAGAATCATAACTCAGCAATTACAGTTAAGAGAAGGCATGAGAGCTCAAAATTATGAGTGTGTCCATGTATACCCCTTCAGTATCCTCATTCCCATATATTTTGTATCTAAAAGCCTGATTTATGTTATTTGCAAAAGCTGCAACATCGTAATCTCTGTCATGAAGGTCATCATCATCACTATCTCTTGTCCTATCTTGCAATGCTGTTGGGCGTCTGCATATGACAAAAATTAGAAGACCTGTTTAATATAGTAATTATAATATGAAATTTAGCAAAACCTGCTTCAGGTTTCGGAGTCTCCCAGAGCAGTGATGTGCTATTGCAGCAGCAAGATTAAGAATTTAAAGAAATGAAAACATTCCCTACTTATGTGAATGCATAGCAAATATGAAGCAATAAATACCCGCATGCCCATTGGTAGACATTTTCAACTGTATTACGCTCATGCAAGACATTTGCTTGCCACTCATTCCACTCGCTGTTTTCCTATAGCGAACAAATCAATCAAGTAGCATAAGAATTCGTATTAGATACATTATAAGAAAACAATGATATTAGAAACAACTTAATAATTTCAACTGTCCATTTTATGAAGAGACAATATTGCTGGGAGCAAAAGGTACACGCTACAAAAGTACTTTATCATCCTCATACACTCATCAAAGTAGAAGACAAATTTGAGTAACATTTTAGCAATATTGTAATAGGAAGAATGGACTGAAGCATTTATTCCAGTAAGAATGCTAAACTTGAGTAACCCAAGACTACTTGAAATTTGATCAATTACCATACAATTGATCCTGTTACCAACCTGAAGACATGCTTGAATGCGGCTATTGCTACTACCAGATTGAACAAGCTTATTAGAAATCCTTGTAATGTGTCCAAGGTTTCCTGCCCGTGGTGCTCTCTTTCCAGAAGCAGGTAAAGTTGGCTGAAATACCAGGGAAAGTTCCCAAATTATCACAATTTTATATCAGTCAACAGAAAAAAGGACAGAGATAATTATCAATGCCATTACATGCTACTTCAGAAACATATGCTGCGTGAAACATTTCATATCCCTGGTTCAACAAAGAAAATCAGAAACATATAAAATGGCTAGAGACAGTCACTCCTACATTATTATTTCTTCCATCTTCTTCTCAAACATTTAGTTTGAAGCATGTAAATACATAAATATGAAATTCACATCAATAATCATGTTCCACTGGTATGACAATTCTGCAAGAAATAACTTATCATGTATGCAAATTCATCTAACTAGTCAGGATATCTATCTACCTTATCAGACTCGCCCGAGAGAACGGAGTTTTTATCCGCTTGTAGAATCTTTCCAATCAAATCACATTCTCGAAGAAGGTGATCCACCATGGCATCACTCTTGCTTTCCAGGCAAGAAAATATAATGCTCTCCACATGGTGATGCAATGCATTATTGTATGGGTACCTGCATTAATATCAACAGCACCAGACATATGTGTTCTAATCAAACAGAACAAAAATTCATCTCTCCAAGTACAAGATCAAGTTTCTTCCATGTGACAACTTGAACTACTTACTTCCATGATCAAAATCACCAAACAAAGTAAAAATCACTAAATAAAACAAAAGCTTACTCAAAGAAGAGATCAAGAATTCTTTGAATGGTTCCTGAGCTGACCAACTCCTTCTCTGCAGCTTCATTGCCTGTTCTCATTAGTACAGCAATGAACTCCACAATCTGAAATTCTCAATGAAGGAATTTGAAATTAAAATAATTTGGAGATTTATGAGATAAAAATAATGTTTCAGGTCAAAATACATTTTCAACTTGGGAACATGCACTTTTTGCCAACAGCAAACAAGTGCAGGAGCACCCTTGTTCAAATTGACAGATTTTTAGAATAACATCCAAATCTATAGTCTATCCCTCCCAAAATTCTGTAAAGAAGAGATTGGGTTCTACATGTCTCGATGTATGCCAAATGGACAAAAGGCAACCTTTAGGCGATGCTTCCCTAGAGGCGGTCTCAGTTCTCCATATGTCGTTGGCAAAAACTTCTCATCAGATGAAACATTTAGAAGCATAAGCAAGTCGCCTACAACGCAAGACAAAAAATCTTTAATATCATGGATGTCAAAGGAATTTTAGACATCTATTAGAAATACAAAGAGATCCTTCTGTCAACTTTTGTTGGATTTTGTTACACAACTATAACACCAGAGGTATAAAGAAAAGTTTTCATTTGAAGAAATAGAAGGCACTCTTCATATACGACACCGTAATGTATACACCCATATCTATAAAATTCAGCAAAGCAGGCGAATCTCACCCACGTACTGGGCAAACCACCTATGCAAAATCTCAATAAAGTATATGTCCATGTACAAGTTATTGAAGAACTGAAAGACAAACAGAATTTAGATGCAGCATTTCCAGCAATCAAGTATGACACTGATAAATGGTGGAAAGGATTTCCTCCAGATAAACACAATTTTCTATATAAAATGAATATTCAACAATATCATCAAGACATCAACTGATACCATTTAAGTGCATAACAATAATTTTAACATAAACAGAATTCTCATAGCTTGTGATTTACTCACAAAGCTTAGGCAGCATTGCACAAATCGTCTCTGGATTTACAGGGATCGGAGACTCATAAATATGTTGACCCTGAAAAGAATGCATAAAAGGACAAGAAATTGCTGATCTTTTTGGATCCAAAAAAGCGATGCACACAGAAAGTGAGTGGACAAGGCTAGATTTCGAATGTGAACCCTCCAATGCATGACTAAATATCCTTGCAATGAAACTGCATAGGAAAACAAATAGCAAAACCACTTACAAAGACAGATGGAACGAAGTAAAAGATATAGTGATTTGATTGAACGACAAAGCAGTAAATATTAATGAGGAAATTAAAATCTAGCATACCTTGGACTAGAGAGTTTAGTGGCCAAGGCTGATGGGGTGTTTCGAGTTATTGCACACAGAGTTTCTGCTGCATTGGGATGAACTTCCGATGGGCTCTGAACCATAGGAAAATTAGTTAGTTCACCACAAATATGCAAGCATAATTATTACAATTCTAATTTCAATGAAAACTTATCTCGCACTAATCATTTGAAATTATTTTATTCATTTAACTATTTGTTTCTAATTCCCATAAGGAATCCTTGTTCTGGAAAAATCATTCCCTGACTGTTTGTTCAGATAATGTTTTAGCTCTTCTTTGGGAAAGTAAAGGAAAAAGAGGTACAAGAAGGTGTACTACCACTAAATTGCGAAGTATAACATAATGAAAAAGGCTTTGTACATGTGGAGATATGGCAACACTTAAAAAGATCAATTCCTAATAAAAGTTAATCAAATGGAGCTAACTAAGCCATCATTCAAACCCATTAATCAGTACAAGGAAGACAAAGTCAAAGATGGTTTCAAAAATTCTGGCAGTTTTGATCTTTTACGACATTTACCCATGCAGTAATATTTGTTTTAAATGGGCAAAAGGTAACCTTGCCTTTTTGAAAGAAAGATAAAATCTTTTCCTAACAAACTCAAGGGTATCTGCTAACCAGATTTCTGGCAGCTACAATGGCACATAAAGAGATTAGCAGCTAAATAAGACAGTGGGAGTTACTGCCTCAACTATATAATCTACCTAATAAAGCCACATTGATAACAACTGAATATTCTAAAATCTTTTGATGGTAGAATAGTACAAATTTCACTTACAGATGGACTCAATTTGTCCACAATCATTTCAAGCAAATTGCTGTCAGCTAGCCACTGCATCACATCCATAAAATTGGGATATACATGATCATCAGCACCTACCAACCGAACCAAGACCTGCAGAAGATCATCACAAATTGAATCTCGACTGCACGTACTATGCAAAGAAACATTTTAAATACAGAAACCACTGTTGAACTCAAAACTTTAAAAGCTGAAAATGAAATCTCAACAGCCTACCTCCATGATGGACGTGATCCCAATCAAATCAACCAATTGGCAAAAAACATCTGGATGAACCTGTTAAAAATCGAATGACTTTAAGTCAAAACAGATTTGCAGTACATATGAGAGCAAAAGATCAATGTATTGACAACACTCCACAATGAATAAAGACTGGACAAAACAAATACTTATGTAACAAAAAGAAAATGGCACTAGCCATATCTTATGGTCTTACCTCAGACTCAATCCAAAGGCAGAGAAGAGACCTTAATGAAATAGATAATTCAGAGCTTGGGAAAGGGTTAGCACTCATCATAATCGTAAATAAGGAATGTGATTTTCTAAAACTCTTTTGCCTTAAATATTTGAACTGAGAGTACTCTAATTGTCATTCATTTTGGTTAATATATTTCAAAATAAGACACTTCAGACAAATAAGCAAAGAACAAGGCTATGACCACACAGTGGCAAGTGAAGTCAAAGGTGCCTCATTAACAAGAACATTTGTGCACACATAAAATGTTGTCAATGATAATACTGCACTGAGGTATGACAAGTGTGAAAGCATGGGCAATGCTCATAAATAAAGGCTTGAACTAAAGTATTAAGCCTAGAGCTGACTTAATATTGGACTAAGGGAAAAACATGGCACAATTCAGAGCAACAGGTCAAACAACAGAACTTTCAATAACCACCATCATCAGAAACCTATTAAAAGATCACAGAATAAAAGAACTTGTTCCATCTTTATCACAAAGAAAATAAAAGAAGCCATAACAACAAATTCAGCATAAAGGTAATCAGATATCATTACTTGAACATAGTTCATCAGCGGTACTGTCATCCGCAACATAAGGCACATGACGACCTAAAATGCCACACCAAATAGCATTTATCAAGAAAAATAAGAGAGTTTAAACAAAAAATCCAAGCATAAGTTAAAAAATGAAATTGGCCATGAAACATTACATAATCCCAAATTAAAGAACTACCTTGCTGAAATAACCAGCCAACAAGGCACTATGAGGACGTTTTGGTTCCAAGAAGGAGAAAAGTAAGTTCATCAGCTGCAATAGTGAGAAAACACGAGTAAAATCATAGCCATGAGCCAATGCCACAACAACTTAAGCAAACCCAGCAACAAATGAGCCAATACAGAGAAAGCAAGTCATACCTCCTCTTCCTCCACCAATGTCTTAAGAATAACATCGATTTCACATGTAAATATCTCACAAGCGATGAAGGGAAATCTAAACATCATGAAAAAAATTTGCCTCAGAATACAAAACAAGAGAAACTTCAAGGAGGTCAGTTTCCCTCAGATCAGAGTAACAAACTTAAATGCTCGTTTGCTGTCAGCATCCTCTGGAGCTTCTTCAACTATATACCGCAACAACTGCTCCACTTGGCCTCTATCTTGTAAACTGCATGTAGCAATACATAATGAATATCATCATCAAGATCTGCTTCTACGTTAAACAGTCTAAAATGAGTAAAGTTCATATTAGCAAATCAACTTCGAGTAAATTGTATAATAGACGAAGCAAACCAATATAAAGGATATGGAACATTAGTGCATGATGAAAAGCCAAGGCCAGCATGAACATAGAAAAGAAATTACAAATTGATAAGACGACTGTTCAAAGCTTTGCATTCTTGGATTATCTCTTCCTCATCCAGCAGCTCCTCCAACGTATAATTTTCCTTGTCTAATACTGCTTCCACCTTAAAAAAAAAAAGGAAAAAAATAAAAAGGTTCAGAGACATGAAAACAACAAAGTCAAATGCTCGCACAAAATTAAGAACCGCCAATTTTTATCCACAAACAGTGATAAACACCTGAATAAACCTATGCTCACTTACAATATTGGCAGCAATCTCATAGAACAGCGTGATTGACAGATAATTTCAAACAAATGCATAACGAAAAGTGCATGAGCCTAGTTTTCAATACTAAATCCCATCTTTTAGTGAGGTAACGAGCAAGTATATAATGCCAGCGTTACAAAGCAAATCAAGTCCAGGCGATGTTCAGTCTACAAGAAAATTTAATCAATATCAATTAGTAATAAGCTACTATACTAAACATCGATCAGTCCAAAGCAATTACTAGTGAACATTATCAACATGCTAAAACGACAATTCATTGCTCAATAAATGATAACAACTATATTAATTGTCAATTAAGAAACAACACTCTTGATGGTTAAACACGTGTAAATTTAAACAGATAAAATTAGTTTACCATAAAAAAATTCAAAAACAACATAGAAAAAGCACCTAATTAGCACATTCACAAGCTTAAATTTACCAAAAACCAGCAACAAGAGAAATGAAATTAGGCACAAATTGACTTACAGGAGAAGAGGCGGAGAGAGCCGGGAGCTTCCAAAACATGACGACGAAAGACAAGTATACAAGGGATTCAACAGAGGTGGAAGCAAGAGCAGCGCAGATCTGTGAGTGCTGAGAGTGCGAGCAAATCTAAGTATTTTGAAAAGAACAGAGAGGACAGCTAGATTCCAGGGAAGAATAACAATAGATTGGTAGAGCTGCCAAACCCTAATTTTGGTAGACTGCGAGATCGAAAACTTAAAGATCGAGACGAGAAAAGAGAGCGAGTCCAAAAATTTCGTAGCAGCTGCGAGCGAAGAAGTGTTAAAAAAAAAAAAAAAAAAGAAGGAATAAAAGCAGAGGCTATTTGTCTATTGCTGTGCTGACAGAGGGGCGGAAAAGTACAAATGTGGTACTCCGGATTTCACAATAACATTTTTTATATTTATATATATATATATTTTATGTTATGTATGTTATGCTGATGCTGCATGCATGCATGTATGTATGTTCGGGTGTGTGGGTACAGTAAGGGGTGATTGAGATACGTTTTAAAGTGCACCGCAATTTCAAAAGAGAGAGGTGAAAAGTTTTAGGGTAAAATTTCGCCATTTATTTTATTTTTAAATTTATAAACTTCAATCATTTGAGAAATCACCCTCTAGAATACATATCTCATTCATTTTTAAGGTAGTAATTGTATTGAAAGGAATTTAAACTTTTAAGAGAGTTTGAAGTTTTTGAAATTCGCATTGCATGTTTCATTGATTTAAATTAAACCATTAATTCTTAATTATAATTTGAACTAAACATAATAGTAATAATCAAATGAGCCATAAATTATAACCAATCTTAAATTAGATAATTAATTAATTTTTAAAAATAAATAAATTTTAGAAATTTTAATGGTATTATCAATGTTAAAAATAATCACCGATGATGATGGTTTGGCTATGGCCACACGTGCTGTGTGGTTACAGTGCCGTTTGAAGTGGGCCAAAATGCAAAACTTTTTTTTTCCTAGAAAAAAAAAAGGCTTTGCTTTTTATTAAAATTAGCTTCAGGGTGAAAGAGTCTGTGACGTTTCATCGTTATTGACTATTTCTTAAATTAGTCAAATACTTTGGCGATTAGATTGAAGCTATCAGTCAACTTATCAAAACAGTGTGCAATGATCCAACCAATGACGTTTCAAATACGATGAAAGTCGTGTGAGCGTGGTACAAAGAACTCGTCATGACATGGTCCGCCTCCGCACACGTACGAGTATAAAATTCCGAAAGCACCCCGTCTATCTGCATACTTCCCGGTACAAAGTTGCTTATTTGCTGTCCCGTGTTTTCTTCTAAAATTAAATAACTTGAGAAAATAAAAGAAGGTGAGTGAAACCGCCCACACGCATTCGCCTTTCTCGAGTGACAGGTTCAGGTGTTGCTGTTGGCCGGTGCAATCGGAGCCAGTGATGATAAACAATATTAGAGGGAGAAAGTTAACAAAAATAATCTTTTTTTCAAAAAAAAAAAAAGAGTAAAGCTGGCAATAATAATTAAGTGTCGTCAAAGGGTAATAAGAAAGGGAACTTCATCATTTTAGTCACAAAATATTACTCCACCTTCTTCATTACCCTCGCTTTTTCTTTAAAAACGATATTCGTCAATTCTACATATATAATTAGATGTGCGTGATATATTATGTTCTTTTTTAAATTAAAAAAAAATCTAATTTTTTGTCAGATTGAATATACGAGAAGATGACTCATAATTTTATAATATATTTATTACTAATCTTTTGTTGTTGAACCAATATGAGATTGCTTTTCTTTCTATAAAGATGCATTTACCTTAAAAGTTTCAGCACTTTTGAACTTGATTAAAAAAATAAATAAATAAAAGTAAAAAGTAAAATATGATACTTGATAATAAGTTATAAAGAATGATTATCTGAGTCCTTTTAATTCATTACAAATTAACATAGTCCAATTCACATTGTTAAATAAATTAAAAAAAAAAACTAATACTTTGATTTGATAATTGATCCGCATATTTAATTGATGCCTAGAAAAGATTATTGAGAAAATTAGTGAAATCTCATTTTAAAGGAAAATAAAATCTACTCTAAAAATTTAATAATTATAATAATAATGTTGTACATGTTCTAGCATACATTGTCACATTTATTGTATATGTAACCTTTCATCAAATATGTTGAAGGTGCCTAAGAATAGGATTAGCAATTTTATCTGTAAATTTGTCAATCTACTAGTATCCAACTTTAATGGAACATGTTTGGTATACCTCTTAGTAGGTTTACAACAAATCTAAGAAAAAAAATAAAAGTCCCTAATGAATTTAGTATGAATGTAGATAAATATTCAAGGATATTTGTTTAAGGTACACAGGGATATTTAGTTTTGATTTACACACACACACACACACACACACACACATATATGATATCTAACCAATTTAATAAATTACTACTTATTATATCTATCCAATTTGATAAATTACTACTATAAGTTCATGTTAGAATGTTTTTAGTTGATGAAAGTTACTTTAAAAAAAAATAAAAATAAAGCTAAAGTGATTTTGGCCATTCTCTCGTTTCTAATAAAATGCACATAAATCTAGTACATACAAGTTAGTGATCAGAATATGTACAAATAAAATTTCTATCAAGATCCCTTTTCATCACTTGTAGTTAAATAACTGAAAATGATTCACAAATTCAATTACAATTTTTCAAACTTTGTACATAAAATAAAACAATGAAAGCACCAAAATAACACTTAATATGTCATGTACTTAGAATTAGAGGTGTGTGATTCTAGAAAATTTTTAACAAAGTTTTCTTTACAATATGGGAACTCTCAAATTTTAAATTTGAAAAATTTTAAATTTCTATAACACTTACAATATCAATTATCGTAATAATAAATTTATCAAAATAGGAGCTTATAGCACCCATAATATCAAAGCATAATATATTATTCTAACTAAATACATACAATCTTTAATATAATTACAATTAAATATTATCATATGCTAGGAACATCAAAATATCATATTCTAACCTTTTCTACGTACAATATATATAGTAAATTTTTTTTTAATTAAAATATATTTAATTTGAAAGTAAAGTTGTTTTTTTTTTTTTTTATTTCCACTTAAACTCCAACTGCCTGAAAGAAAATTTAAAAAGTAAGTTGCAACTTAAAATCCAGTAAATTATCTAATATAAAAAAAGGTTTCTGAAAAAAATAAATTAATTATTAAGTTTTCAATTATTTCTATGGTAAATAAGCATAAAGCAATAATAACTATAATGAAACAACAAATAATTTATTTATTATTATGTACCACTCATAACTTTAAAGCACTATTTATTGTTAGGGATTACTATCTAAAAAGTATATAGTTTGTGTATTTTTGGAGTTTTATATTCAAAAATCGCTACCCATGACTTCAATTTGAAAGTTTTTACTGTAAAATTAAAATCATATCCATAGTTACCAGTGTTAAATAAAAATTTTTACACTATTATATAATCTAAACATACACAATATTAACAAAATAATTTATCCATGTCATTTCAACAATATTTCATAAACAACAAAAGCATAAATTAATTATAGTATTATAGTTAAATTCTTTCAAAATTTATACAAATACAACAAAATAATAATATGCTATTTGAATATTAATCACCAAAATCATACTTTCAAAAGAAAAAAAAATTAACAATTTTAAAATGTAAATATGCATTACTTTTCAATATTTATTTTAATATAAAAAAATCTACATACTTTAAATAAATTTATCTTATATTTACAATAACAAGTACAAAATTTTATTTTTTAATTTTCAAAATACTAAAATACTTAATTATATATAAATTACCTACTTGCACTAAAATAAAGTCAACTTCACTATGACTCCATTAAATTCTCTTTCTTTTTATTATCACCACCTAATATCATTTTATAAAAATAATATATAATTACTAAGATAAAGTTGTAACTTGTATTGTTTGTATTAAAATATAAATTAATCCCTAAAAATATTTACAATCCAAAATAAAAAATTTTGTATTTTATAATTTGATACTAAAATATAAGAAATTTTATTATAACCCAAAAATATTTTTATAAAAGTAAATAAGTCCTCATAATTTATAAAATAAAATTCTATAGATTTTATATTTTTATTGTAATTGAAAATTTTAACCTTTGTTTTTTTTCAATTTTTTTATAAATTTTAAGAAATTTTTCAGTGAAATTATTAAATTTAATTACAAAAACTTATTGATTATGAATTTAAGAACTCAAAATAATAGAATTTCTAAAATTCCAACTTACCAAGATAAAAACCCAAAAATTTTCATTCAAATTCAACATTTTCTCTCACTAAAATATAAATATTTTCTTTTCAAAACAAAACCTAAAGAGAAATTTACCTAAAAATCTCTTCTTTTTTTGTTCCAAATTCCTCATCTTTATTTCTCTAATTATTCTTCTTCCTCCTTTCTTTTTCTTTCTCTTTTCTTCTCGACTCTTCTAAATTCTTCTTCTTTACCCTTCGTTTAACAAACTTAAACTTACCTACACATGCTTAAACTTATATATGCATGGGCTAAAAATGTAAGGGCCAAATAAGAATGGGCTTAAAGAGAAATAAAAATGGACTTGGGTTATGGATATTTCATAATATTTCTTTTGCATATGTGTGTGTAAAAAGATTTAGCTTTTGAATTAATATTTTTTATAATAATATTTTATTAAAAAAGAAGAGAAAAAATGGTTACATATGTGAACTGGAGAACTTGATAGCATTGTTTTATATTTAGTTTTCAAGAGTTGACTAGTTGACACTTAACATCTTTCTTGCACTTATAATTAAAAAAAAAAAGAAAATTTTTATATTTAGTTTTCAACACTATATGCCTTACCTATGTTTGATGTTATTTTCTAAATGGTGTTTTTGAATTTATTTTTTAAAATAAAATAATATTATTTTTTAAACTTGAATATATATGTATGTATGTATGTGCATATGTAATAATTTAATTATATTTTTTATTGATTATATTTTAAATAATTGAATTTTTAATTAAAAATATTTTTTATATATAAACTATGCTCTAAATTAAGTGATATTAAAGATAAAAATAATACAAATATAGTTAAAAAGATAAAAAAAAAAAATTGCTAAAAGTTTATAGATATTTGTACAGATTTAGTAAATATTAAGTATTTGTTTAAATAAATTTGGTAATAAAATATCAAATTCATAATAAATTTAATACAAGTTTGATACTAAATTTTTATAGTGAGTTTGGAGATATCCATTTCTAAAATTAAGTTTGTTGCTATCCTAACTTAAAATTCATAAGACGGTCTAACTTTGAAGATTACTAAATAACTTATGAAGACATTGAGAACATTGTAGATTTGGCTCACAAACACCTGTATAATGATAATAAAGGCACTGTATCTAGAAGCTTCTATATGCATAAGTTGATATTGAATTAACATTCTATATTTGTAAAGCATTTCTAGAATTATGGACGATATGAGGATTTTTTCTTGTTATAAAAGGTTTTAATAATTATATAAAATACATTTAGCATCTCATTCCAGACTGTTAAATGAGATTACACTTATATTTATCTTATCATTCATTAGACATAATAATTGTTAGAGTGGATAATGCAGATATAGATTTTGGAAGTTATTGATAATCTTTTTATGCTCTACAACAAAACAATTGAACATTTTAAATCAATTCAATTTTAAATAATTTTTTTACTTTCTCCTCATGATTCTACAATCAATTCTTACCTAAAGTGTATAAATACATATATAATAAATGGTTGTAGGTGTGAGAACCAAGCCATTCAATCAAAGTGTGCTTATTATTTGCTTATTGTATAATTTTGACTTTGTATTAAAGTAAAGAAAGACTAATGTTTGATCTTCAATCTAAACACAATAAGCTCCTGCATTCTCTTTTGAAATGACTAACTTGTTTTTCACCTTTATCGAAACACCATAAACAACGCCATGTATATGAATTCTCAACTAGTATCCCACAAATTTAATGGCTCTAACTTCATGTCATATAATAGAAAATTCATTATATTTCTAAAGAGTTATGACCTCATTAGTTTCATTGATAGAATAATAAACGTTCTTGTAAAAAGACTCTTAAATGGCTTTTCTCAGCATATATAGTATGGTATAGGAAAGACAAGTACATCTTCAACTAGTTGCTTGTGTTAATCTTGAAAAAGATTGTTGTAATCCTTTATAACTTGAAGACATTTAAGCAAATTTGAAATTATTTGTAAGCTAAATTTTCTTTAATGTATAGATCTTGCATTACTGTAATCAAGAGGCAACTTTAAACCCTTATATAAGCATTTAAAAGTTACTTTTTTAATCTTGAATAAGCCAAGAATTTGGCTGATTAGTTGACAGCTATAGGAAAATCAATGGATGATAAATATCTAATCATTTACATCATTAAAGATTTAAAACTTAACTTTACACTTTTATAACCTTATTTGACTTTACAACACATAAAAAGGACCTTTACTTTGATGATTTTTAAGTTAAATTACTAAGTTTTAACACCCTATTAGATGCTCAACACTTTCAATCAATAGACTCCCATTTTGCTTATACTTTTTCAAAGTATAAACTTTTTACTTTTCTTAAAAAGTCCAAATGGTAATGTATGAATCGCAGATCCCTTCATTTAAATTCTCCTTACCCAAATTTAATCATGCTAAAGGGACAAATATCTCTACTCAAATACCATAACTTGTTTGTTCTTTTATCAGTTGACCTATATGTTAAATTTGTGTAAAGTGAAAGCATAGTACTTTGCACTACTATCATCATTTTGATTTTTCATTTCAAGGTTAACTCCCTCCAATTGATGTAACAACCATGGTAACTAAAGCAAATAAAGCTTTTGATGATCAAGTTTGGTATACAGATAATGGAATCAATGCTCACATTAATACTAATGCTTCAATTCTCACCAATCAGCATGCTTATGAAGGTGTGATAATGTTATAATAGGTAATGGTATAGGTTTGAACATTAAACACATTGGAAATACTTTGCTTTCCATAAAAAAAAATCATATTTTTAACTTACTAATACTCTTCATTTTCCTATGCATTGACAAACTTTTTGTTTATAAACTGATTCTATATTGATGAAAACTATCATTTTATATTAACTAGAGATTTATTCTTTATAAAAGAGAATCAAAAGGGTAAAACACTAATGCAACATTAGGCTAAGCATGGATTATATTCGATCACCGGACATAATAATATCTCAAATAAATTTTAGTGTTTTACCACTAAATTAAAGGTCAAACCGCAATGGAAACTGACATAACAGGCTAAAACATCCATCTTAGTTTGTTTTAAATCATTTAATAAAGTCAAAATATATTTCAATTAGTGCTTCTACCAATAAACTTCATTTTGCAAGTATTATTCATTAGGCAAAGTGAAATAGTTACCTTTTCAAGAGTTTTCTCATCAGACCACCTAACCTTTAACTCTCACACATTACGATGTATGAATATCACCAATAGCTTCAATAGAAGGGTGTCACTTTTACGTTGTTTTCGTTGATGATTATTCTTGATTCTTATAGTTGTATCCATTTCACCATAAGTTCGATGTATTTGCTATTTTTGTTTGATATAAAGCTTTTGTAAAAAACTTATTTTTTTGTAAAATTAAGCAATTATAAACTGAAATAATAGAGAATCTATCTCAAATAAGTTTAAACAATTTTTATCTCAAAATGAGATCTTCCACTGGTTTACTTATCCTTACACATCTTAATAAAATGTCTTTGTCGAAATAAAACATTAACATATTCAAAAAATGAGACCTTTTTTACTTGTTAATGCACACTTATCAAATTTTTACTGGGTTGATGCTTTTTTTTTAAACTTTAGCTTACCTCATTAATCATCTACCAACAAAATTGTTGAAAAAAATATTTCACCTTATTTTATACTTAAAAAACTACCATCATATAATGACCTTAAAATTTTTGAGTGCTTTTGCTACCTTGTGCTTCAACCATATGAACAAAAATAAATTAGCTTATAGAAGCAACATGAACATATTTTTAGGTTAACAACAAAAGGTTAAAGTGTCATGAATCATGGTCCAGTAAAGTTTATGTTAGCAACAAAATTATTTGTAAAATAGATCTTTTTTCTAGCGCTTAAATCTAATTTAAACTCAAAATGTCCAATAAGTTCTATTATATCTAGTAAGTCTTCTAACATAAATTTATCTTCAGTATTTTTTTCGTCAATTATGTAATACTTACCTATACTTGAGACTAATTCAATCCAGCCATTTGAAACATGATCTTAGCATGCTCTTACACATTTTTTACTTGAGATTCAGAGGTCTTCAAATTTTGAATTTTCATCATGATATGAGTATAAAAAACTTGCTTCTCCAATTCAAAAAATTCAAAATGAGACATAACTAAACTAACTAACCACCATTATCATAGAACTTCACATTCTCTCAACTATTAGTCTTTCAAAAAATATATTAACTAAGCCACTACTTTTTTAACCATCATAAATTTTTACATGATTAAAGATAAGAAGTTTAAAACCAAAATAATTTATGGGTCTTAAAATTGTCTATTTCATTAATCATTCGTTACATGTATTATTCACTATGTATGATGAAATAGAACATACTTATTACATAAAGATAATATCCAATCCTAATTGGTGTGCTGCAATGGCAAGCGAGTTTAACCCTTTAATGGAAAATAGAATATGGTCTTCTTTATATCCAAGACCAATACATAAGAGTATTATTTGAAACAAATAAGTTTATAAGATCAAACGACAACCCGATGGAACTATTGATCAATATAAAACTTGTGTAGTGGTTAAAGAGTTTGATCGAAAGAATGAAATTGTTTATCATGAGATTTTGGCCACTGTGATTAAATTGACTACCATAAGAATGGTTTTGTCCTTTATAATAAGTCTTCATTGGTCAGTACAATAGTTTAATATATCTAATACCTTTTTACATGGCATTATGGATGAAGAAGTGTTCGTGGAGCAACCGTAAGGCTTTATTGATAATGCTAAATTTAACTTTATTTGTAAACTTCACATGTCACTTTATGAGCTTAAATAAGCCCTTCAAATATGGTTTTGATGATTATTTGAATAATGTTAAAATTAGGTTTCTTACAGTCTAAAGTTGATTACTCTCTATTTACTATGAATTTTAAGAATGTAAAGGTTTTTGTTTTAGTTTATATTAATAATATAATAATCACAAGATCTAACAATGTGATTATACATCAAATTTTAGAATAGTTAAAGGATGGCTTCTATAATAAAGATTTAGATGAATTGTTTTATTTTTAAGTGTCTAAGTATTTCAAAATGAGTATGGCTTACATTTAAGGCAAAGTAGGTATGTAATAGACTTGCTCAAAAAAATCAATGTTGCTGGTGCTAAACCTTTGTTAAGCCTTACTATTAATGAATCTTAAGTATTCGTCACTGAAGGCGTTTCTCTTACAAACCTGATCAGGTATTGACAGGTGGTAGAAGTTCTCTAATGTTACACAATCTCTTACCTTGATGTTGCCTATATTGTGAATTAGTTTTGTCGATTCATGAATTGTCTTAAAAAAATGACATTATACTTGAAAGGTATTATTAACTATAATCTCTTCTTTATTATTTTTGATATATCATTAACTGAGGTTTGTGACTCAGATTAGGCTAGCAATTTTAATGATAAAAAAAGTTGCAATGGTTATAACTATTTTTTAGGAAATAGTTTTATTTCATAAACTATCAAGAAATAAAATATTGTATCTAGGTCTAATACCGAGGCAAAGTATTATACAATGGCCTTTATAACTGTTGAAACATATTGGTGTTATGTGCTTCTTTATAAACTCAAAATTATTCTATCTTTTCTTTTAATTTTATAATGTGACAATGTTAAAGCCATAGCACTTGCATCCAATTTAGTTTTTCATGTAAGGACCAAGCATGTCGATATAGATTATCATTTAATTTGAAAAAATATAGTCAATGAAGACATCTAAGTTAGACATGTATCTGTAACTAAACCAATATACACATGTAATGTAATTACACAAAATAAATGGTTTACTTTCTAATATTCATGTGGCAAATCCTAGTATTATAGTATGTATATAATTTAATATTATAAATATGTATATACATTTAGTTGATAATTCTTGTCAAATCATGAATACAAATCAGTTACCTTTACATTTCTATAGTATCTACATGATCAAAAATTTAATCAAAGTACTACTTCCTACAATTTGAGAACATGATATTTTATGTGTTCTTCTTTTCTCAAGAGTAAAGGCGCAAAAATAGACTATAATCATACACATTTAAAAACGTAAATATCACATATTTATACATTACTATTTTTTATCTTCAATTTTAACTTAAATTATTAAAATTTAATTTATTTAGTAAAGTGACATTAATAAACTTAGTTCAATTTTTACATAATAGACTTAATTAAAATTCAAATAACTTAATGAATTCTAAACCCATTTAAAATTTTATATACATATATATATATATATATATTCACAATCTTAATGTGTGATCCAATATATTCTCGTAATATTAGCAGTAACACTAAACTCAAAATTTAGTGTTACGAGTAATGGGTGGTGTCTAATAATACATCATGACTATCCAAATGACGAGAATGTCAATAGTTTGACATCATTTTATCCGTGACTAATGTTGTTGTATAATTTAATCTTTTTGTCCCAAATATTTTAATTGAATACGAAATATAAAACGTGTTATCCTCATATAATTCAATTATGTTTCTTTGATATTTTAAATAGATTTATTCTATTAAATACAATTAATATCTTATATTAATTTATTTATGTATGACTATGTATTTTTTTAAAATCTCACTTAATAAAAAGGCCCAAAATATCACTCCCATTATATAGTAAGGACAAATTTTATCTTGATCATACGCATTACTCTAAATGAGTTATAACATATTTAATTATTTTTTTAGAGTTTATTTTATTACAGATGACGTTTGAAAATATCAAAATATATCATTCTATATATTAAAAATTATGATGATATCAAATTTAAGAATTACATATACCATTGCTTTTAAAATCGCTTATGACACTTATATAATGATCTACGTAGCATTCTTATTATGGATCGATTTAGTATATTAGTTCATTAACTTATATGCATGTGTTGACTTGATGTCTCATATCATAACACACATATGTTGTTATTAATCATTATATATACTATAATTTTCATGCATTATTGTTACCTTATTTACAATAATACTTTACTAACATATATAAGAATAGTATCAAACTAATTGAATTTACTATTATAAGAGTATTATTACATTTTATTAAATACATAGATATGTAACAATAAAATAATTAAATAAAATATATAAATCAAAATTTTATGATACAAATGTATCTAACATTTAAAATACTATTAAATTTAAGGTACACTAACAGTATTCACTCATAACCAAATAGTAGATGTGTTCATTAAGGGACATATTATAACACGGTTTCAATTTTTAAGGCAATAACTAATAATCTGTTATCTTTCTATTAGTTAATTAGAATCATGCAATAAATAAATAAGAATCACAATTTAATTGAATGACTTGGTTTTCACACCTATAACTTTGTATTGTATATGTATCTATGCACTTACAATAACAACCGTTTACACAAGTCTTGAGAAAAAAATAAAGGAGATACAACTATTTAGAATTAAATTGATTTAAAATGTTCAACATTTTTTTTATGGAGTATGGGGAAATTCTCAATATTCAACTGTTTTATTATGAAGTATGCAAAAGTTGTCAGTAATTTCTACAATCTGCATCTACATTATCCCCTTTAACAACAATGACTACAAATAACTAAGGCCTCTAAGGACTAAATGTAATGCTCAGCTCATTAAAACAATTGGGCCCAATTTTTTTTTTTTTAAATCTTGGCCCATGTGATTTAATATATATATATATATATGTGGATAAGTATGAAATTGGAATAAAGTTTGGCAGAAGGTTGTAAAAGCCCCAAGAAAAGAAAGAAAGAAAGAGAAAGAAAAGAAGAGAAAGAGAAGAAGAAGAAAAGAAAAAAAAAAAGAGAGAAGAAGAGAAGAGAAGAAGAAGAAGAAAGAGGAGGAGAAGAGGAATAAGAAAATAAAGATAAGATTTCCTCTTTATTCTTCATTTTAAGAAAAAAAATAGTTTATTTTAGTATAAGAATTATTAAAAATTAAAGAAACTAACTAGACTTTTGTTTTAATAACTTAATAGTTAAAATTATTACTGTTAGTCAAAATGCCTGTTGGGTATTATGAATCTTGATAAGATATGTCAAAATTGTCAAATTAATATAGGAGTCGCAAAATATCATTCGGGTTAGTGGTGATGGGAATGATGAATTATGATATAATCCTTAGAATAAATTGGTTATCATTTTTTAGTGCAACTATAAATTATCAGAAAAAGAAAATAACTATTACTCTTTTCTGTGGTAATAAATTTTATATTTTTAAATGTGTAAATAGTAGCCAACTTTATACTTATGTTGAGTATAAAAAGCATAAGGATTATTTGGGGTGAATAACTAATTTATGTTGTTAAGAGAGTAATGAGCTAGAAACACGACCCATTCTTGTAGTTGATGAATTTTCTAATATTTTTTCTGATGATTTACCTGATTTGCTACAAAAAAGAGAAAATAGACTTTATTAATGAGACATACCCTAGAACTTTTTCTATTTTAATAGCACCTTATAAAACAACTCTAACAGAATTCTGAGTGTTGAAAGAGTAGTTACATGACTTGTTGAATAAAGAGTTTATAAGACCTAATATCTCTCCTTGGGGTGTACCAATTTTGTTTACCAAGAAGAAAAATGGTAGCCTAAAACTATGCGTGGACTACAGACAACTGAATTATGTAACGATAAAGAATAAATATCCGTTACCTAAAATTGACGACTTTTTTGCTTAGTTATGTGGTTCTAAATATTTGTCAAAAATTGATTTTCGATCAGGCTATCATCAGCTAATGATTAGAGATAAAGATATTTCAAAAATTACTTTTCGTACTAGATATGGGCATTTTGAATTTGTGGTGATGCCATTTTGATTAACAAATGCACCTGTAGCGTTTGTGAATTTAATGTACCAAGTTTTTCGCCCATATCTTACCAAATTTGTAGTGGTATTTGTGGATAATATTTTAATTTACTCAAAGACACCAGAAGAGCATGAACAACACTTGAGGATTTTTTTACAAGTGTTGAGGGAGTATCAATTATATGCTAAACAGAGTAAATGTAAGTTTTGGATGATTGAAATAAAGTTTTAGAATATGTGGTGTTTGAAAAAAGTATTTCAGTTGATCTTACTAAAGTGAAAACAGTGTAAAATTAGAATAAGGCAAAAAGTATGATAGAGATAAGAAATTTTCTTGGGTTGGTAGAATATTATCATAAGTTTGTAAAAGATTTTTTTCGAATTATGACACCACTGACATGGTTAACAAGAAAAAGAGTGAAATTTGAATGGTGTGATAAATGTGAGCAAGCCTTTGTGGAATTCAAAGGACGGCTAACTTCTACTCTAATTTTTATTATTCCTGAGCATGATGTGGGGTATACTGTTTATTTTAATGCTTCAAAAGTGAGCATTGGTTGTGTTTTAATGCAAAGGGATAGAGTTGTAGTTTATAACTCACATTAGCTAAAGACACATAAATAGAATTACCTTGCTCATGACCTAGAATTTATAGCTATTGTATTTGCATTAAAAATACGGAGACAATACTTATATGGAGAAATGTTTGATGTATTCTCTGATCATAAAAACCTTCGATACTTATTCACTCACAAAGAATTGAATATGAAACAAATTAAGTGGATGGAGTTATTGCAGAATTATGATTTTATCATACATTATCATCATGAGAAAGCCAATATTATAACAGATGCATTAAGTAGAAAGTCCTAAGGTATGTTGGCTAGTTGATTCTGTCATGAGTGGAAGATCCATAAATAGTTGGAGAAATTTGATTTAAGAATCAGTGAGACCAAAAATCAACCTTACTTATTTAATTTAGTAGCCCAACCTATTATTGTTCAAAAAGTGATTGAAACTCAACAAAATGACCTTAAAGTGCAAGTAACACGTGCTAAATTAAAAATAGAGAGACAGTTAATAGATAGTCAATTGATTTGTTTGGAAATTTGAGGTTTGTAAGTAGACTTTTTGTGCCAATGGTGGAATCACTTAGAAATGATACTCTAAGTGAGGTTTATAAATCTAAATTTATTATTTATCCTGAGAGCATAAAAATGTACCAAATATTACGTAAGTAGTTTTGGTGAACATGAATGAACAAGAATGTGGCCAAATTTGTAGCTAAATATTTGGTATGTCAACAAGTTAAGGTAGAGCATAAAAAACTAGTGAGATTACATTAATCTCTCCCAGTGTCAAAATGAAAATGGGAGCATGTGACAATGAATTTTGTGAGGAAATTTCCCAAAACTTGAAAATGATATGATGATGTATGGGTTATTGTAAATAGACTAACAAAATCTACTCACTTCTTACCTGTTCAGAATAAAGATTCACTTAATGCCATAAGTAGATTATACATTCAGAAGATTGTAAGATTGCATTGAGTACCTCTATATATTATCTTTAATAGGGACCTATGATTTATATTTGGATTATGAAAAAAGTTACAGAAAGCTATAGGTACCAAGTTAAATTTTAGTACGGCCTAACATTTTCAAATAGATAGATAGTCTAAAAAGGTTATACAGATAGTGGAAAATATGTTCAGATCCTGTGTTTTGGATTTTCAGGACTCATGAGCTGAACATTTGCCTTTGGTATAATTCGCTTACAATAATAATTATCAATCTAGTATTGGAATGGCACCATTTGAAGTATTGTATGGAAGACTTTGTAGATCACTAGTATGTTATATAGAAGTTTGTAAAGTTTCATTAATTGGTCCTGAGTTGGTAAATGAGACTATTAAAAAAGTAAAATTAATCAAGTAACGATTTCTTATATCCTAAAGTTGTTAAAAGAGTTATGTGGACCATACGAAGAGACCATTAGAATTTGAGATAGGAGATTATGTGTTCTTAAAAATTAAGCCTTGACTTAGAATTACCAAATTTAAAAAGGGTGAAAAATTAGCTTCAAGATTCATTGACCCTTTTGAAAAATTGGAGCGAGTTGGTGAAGTGGCTTATAGATTAGCATTGCCACTCCAATTAACGAATGTTCATAATATTTTTCATGTTTCGATACTTAAAAAGTATCAGCCGGATCCTTCTCATGTTTTAGATTGGAGGAATCTTACCCTGACTGAAGATGACTCCTATGAAAAAAGTTCGATTCAAATTATTGATCGAAAAGAACAAATACTCCATAAAAGAATTCTTTCGTTGGTAAAAGTTTTGTGGTAACATTATAGAAAAGAAGAAACTATTTAAGAGCTCAAGTCTGAACTGTCAAGAAAATATCCTCATTTATTCCAAGACTAAAAGAATGCTTATTAAAATTTCGAGGACAAACTTTTTTTAACAGGGGAATGATTGTGATACCCAGCCCATTAAAACAATTGGGTCCCAATTTTTTTTTTAAAAACTTGGCCCTTGTGATTTAGTATATATAATGTGGATAAGTATGAAATTAAAATAAAGTTTGGTAGAAGGTTGTAGAAGCCCTGAAAAGAGAAAAGAAAGAAAGAGAAAGAAAAGAAAGAAAGAGAAGGAGAAGAAAAGACAAAAAAAAAAAAAAAAGAGAGAAGAAAAAAAGAAAAAGAAGATAAAGAAGAAGAATGAGGAGGAGAGGAATAAAAAAATAAATATAAGATTTCCTCTTTATTCTTCATTTTAAGAAAGAAATACTTTATTTTAGTATATAAATTATTGAAAATTCAAGAAAATAGCTAGATTTTTATTTTAATAGTTTAATAGTTAAAATTATTATTATGTTAAATTATTGGACTCAAAATTCATAAATTTTGAATTAAATTTGATAAATTGATCGAAATATTTTTCGAAAATTGTTAAAAAAATTAGATAAAAAAACTGTAAAATTTGATTGAGGGTGAAAATACGAGGATTACAAAAATTTTATTCAATTTTATAAATTAAAAATTTTATGTGCGAATAGTTAAAAATTTTAGGATGAAAATAACAATTCTTCTAATTTTAGGGTAAGATAGTAATTTTAATAATTTTAAACCTTAAGTATAAATATTTTTAGGTTATTTTTATAATTATTTATATTTTAAGGGGTATTTTTATAATTATTCATATTATAAAGATATTTTATAATTTACCAATTTTAATAATTTTTATTCTAAAAATTTAAAATTATAAAATTTTTAAACCAAACCTTACTTTGATTTTAAGTCGAAAATTTATTCATACTTTATTATAAGTAACATAAATTATTAGTTTATTTTAACAATTACGTATTGATTTTAAAAGTAATATCATGTGGTAGTTAGAAAGAGAGAAATTAGAGGAGTTAAAAAAAAAAATTACTAACGTCTTTTGATTTAGGTAGGTATTTCACATATAATTAAGTATTTTGGTATTTTGGTATTTTGAAAAACTGAAAAGTAAGATTTTATATTAAAATTTTATAAAAAATTATATTTCAATAATACGATTGCTGTTCTATTCAGTTTTGTATAAATTTTTCACGATTTAGTTATATTATTATTATTAAATTATATTTTCAATATTTACAATGCTATGAAATAATATGAAATAAGTTGTTTTGTTATTACTGTGTGTAATTGAATTGTGAAATAGTGTATGACTTTTATTTAGTATTAGTGACTATGAATTTGATTTTAATTCCACGGTGAAAATTTGTAAACTTAAAATTATGAGTGGCGATCTCTGAGTATAGAACCCCTAAAATCTGTAAGTTATACATTTCTTAGTTGACAGTCGCTGAAAATAGTACCTCAAAACTATATATTACACATAGTAATAGCTAATTTGAATTGTTGTCGTGTTATCATTATTCATGATTGTTTTTGTTTATTTACGCTATTTATAACTTGTTTAATTGAAAGTATAATTATTATTAAATTACTTGAAAAACTTCAATGATATGTGAATATTTACGAAATTTTAACTTATACTTTACTTTTCAGGTTTTATTGGAGTAGTAGGAGATAGGTGAACATGAACGAACCTTATCTTTTTAATTAAATAAATTTTAGAGGATTACTTTACTGTGTATATTATGTTTATTAAAATATTATAAAAAAAAATTGTTCATATACTATTAAATAAATATATTAAGTTTTGATGTGCTATATTATATTGTGACGATAGTTTGGAATTTTATGAAAAATATTGGGAGTGTTGTAGAATTTTTATACTTACAAGTCTATATAGATATTATTCATGTATAGTGGGGACTCTACTAAAATATTCACGATCTTATTTCTTCAGTTTTAAACTATCCTTTTAAATCCTAAATTACGAACCCTAATTTAGGAGGCATGACACTAAATCATTTTTAAACAATTCTCTTTCTCTAGTCTATGTTCTTAAACTTTAATAATATAAACATTTTCTTAAATACTTCATGTGTAAGTTCTTACTTTTCTCATGTTGCGCGAGTAAACTTGGCATTCAAGATTGCATAGATCAATGTTTCACAATGTTTAGCACTCAAGATCACATAGATTGATCATCTACACCATGATCATGACACTGAGCTTAAACATATTGATGTTCTTTGTATTAAATTCATATGTCATCTTATTTAAAAAATGCATTATAGTTATGGTATTTAAAATTAAATTGTGTGGTTTATTTGAAGGGAATATAAAATTATGTGTTTTTGTGTGTGTAAGAAAATCATAACATATATATGCAATAAATTATTTTTAGTTTCTTTTCTTAGATTCATATGATAAAACTCTAGCATTATTCGAAGGGAATATAAAATTATGTGTTTGTGTGTATGTAAGAAAACCAAAACATATATATGCAAAAAAATATTTTTGATTTCTTTTCTTGGATCCATGTGATAATATATATAAATATATATTATATATATAAATCAGATTTAAAAATACATACTTATATATGTTGACTGACTTATCAAACTATAAACACGAATTCGATCATGTGTTTTTATGGTATCCACATGACCAGGTAAAAATTGAAATGCCAGCTCCTTCACCTTTTGTATATGTGATAGCTATTTTTCTATATAGTTTTTTTTCTCAAAAGAAAAACAGGTCAAAGTTAAAAGAAAAAAAATTAGGCACAACACCAAAACATCAAATATTTATAATATTATTTTTGATTTTTGATTTAAAAACAAACCCATTAAGTTTGAACTTTTCATTATAAATTCAATCTAATTAATAAAGTTTATACTAACAAATTTGGCATAACTTTACATAATTAGTTTAACTAAATCTAATGTCTAAATATCATAAAAAGTTCTGGTCAAAACTAGAATTCTCCATTTATATCAAAATTTATCTCATAAATTTACACTCCCATTATTTTCGATATTAATATACAATCCAATAAGTTCTCATAATGTTAGTACTAAAATATAATTTTGGTATCACAAATAGTGAATGGTATCTAATAATACATCATAACTACCAAAGTGACGAAGATGTCAATAGTTTGACATCACTTTATCTGTAACTAACGTTGTAATATAATTTAATCCATTTATTTTAGATATCTGAATTTAACATGAGGCATGAAATGATGTTACCTTTGTATAGTTATATCTTCACATTTCTTTAATATCCTAAATAAACTTATTTAAATAAATACAATTCTTATCACATATTGACTTATTTGAATATGACCATATATTTCATAGTCTTACTCAATCAAAAAATTCAGAAATATCACTTTCAATCAAGACAAATCATATTTTGATAACACATATCTCTCTAGATGAGTAATGATATATCCAACTATTTTCTTTATAATTTATCATATTATAGATGATATTTGAAAATATCAAAATATATTAGTCTCAACATTGAGAATCATAATAATTTCAAGTGTAAAGATTACGTACACTATTATTATTATTATTATAAAAATTGCTTATGATACTCATATAATAATATATATAATATTTTCATAACGGGTCAGTATAGTATATTAGTTCATTAACTTATACTAATGTATTGATTTGATATTTCATACTATGATACAGAATTTGTAATCATTAGTTGCTATACATACTAGTTTCTATACATTATTGTTACTATATCCATAATAATATTTTATTAGAGATATTTAATAATAGTATTCAATTAATGGAATATACTACTTTAAAGGTATTATTATATTTATTAAATATATAAATTATGTAATAATAAAATAATATTAAATATGATAATGTATTGATATAAAAAATAAATATACTAAATATTTAAAATATACAATTAAAACTTAGGACATATACCAATAATGTGCATATATGACATTAGGAATGTAAGTGTGTAGTTGGCTTGAGTGATAAACATAGCTAACTATAATTTTTTAATATGAAGTTTTGGTATGGTAAATCTATGTACCTCTACATTTAAAAATATTTATTATTCGTAGCTTGAAATAAATATTTTAAAAATTTAAAATAATATCAAAATTTTAATAATTTAAATTTTTATTTTTAATTTCAAGTTTTTATAAAGACCGTATTAACAGAAAGAGTCCGAGTTCCGCACTGATTGTCATGTCTGGAGAACAAAATGAGAGACAATAGGTGGATGTTGTAATGAGTGAGTTCAGTGAGGCTACGCCACTGGTCAATGCAATCCAAAGGCCACCGAAGCATCGGCCTTAACGGAAGGCAAATGACCAATAAACGCATCATGCCAAAAAAAACAAGCACAAATAATTTATATGATTGTCTAAATATAGTTTTCTTCTTCTTCTTCTTCTTTTATGTATCAACAAATCTTATTCAATCAAAATTAGGTATCTCAAAACTTTTATATATATATATATATATATATATATATAGAGTATTATAATTTTGTAAAAGAAAATAACATTAATAATACATGCATCTTAGGGACAAATAAATAAACACAAAAATTGATAAAAGTTATTTTCAAAAACAAAAATAAATATATTACTCAAATTCAACTCACGATAAATTTACTTTCAATTGATGTAATGTTTTTAAGTATAAATTTAATATTTATAATATCACATATTAGTATAAAATGATAAAAATCACTAAATAATATAATGTTAATAATTTTTTTCTTTTCTAGTTGAATGAAGTAATTTGCAAAAATCATCAATCAAAATCTTAGCCTCAATCAATAACACCCACTCATATACTTAAGAAAAATATTATACTATTATGCAATTATAATTTAAGCATAAAAGTAAAATAATAATTTTTTTTTTTATTAACTTCTCAATCAACATGAGAAAAAGAAGCTTTTATGTTGTTTTCTAACTTTTATATTAACACATATTTTACATAGGCTCTAACTAACCAAATATTATATAACTAAAAAAAAAATTACATTTGAATTAAAATTTTTAACTCCTATTTATACTTTAGAGAGAAATCAATCTATTTAACATTTACAAATAATTAATTAAGCTATAATTACTCTCGTATTAACATAGATCAATAGCAAATTAATAATGTTACAGTAATTTTTGTATAAATTCATTTATAAAATTTGATGTAACTCTGTTAAATCTTTTATAATTTTAATAAAATAAATAATAATTTACAAAAAAAAAATTATAAGATACATGACAATAATACAGTTTTGTCATGTAATTTTGTATACGAAGAATTTGTACTTCTAATATTATTAATGTAAAAGAAGAAGAAGATATTTTAAGTGATAATTTTATGTTTTACAATCAATTAAATTAAAATGTAATCACATTTCATTGATTTATTAGCCCGTGATATATACGGAACAATATTCCATGAAACTAGACTACCGTAAGTTGCATTAAAGCATGGTAAATACCAAATAGACCCTTGTAAAATTCACTGCATATCGAGCACAACAGCCAATAGTGTCGCGAGTCGACCGTTCAGCAACCCGGGTTTGTAGACTTTTCTCTTTTGCTTTCTTTCTCTACTTTCATGTTTTTGGCCCCGTAATAATTCCATTAGGACACAAACTGACAGAGATCAATCCACAGTTTCAACATCGATTACGATTTGTCTGCCCTTTCATGACTGCTGCTGCTGCTGCTGCTGCATAATTTAGGTCAGATGCTATTATTATTGAGCTCATTTGTTCTATTGATATTGTTATTTAATTCTTTTTATTTGTTAGATCTTCACTTCTGTTTAATTCGAATCGTGATACTCTCATCCATGTAGTTTAGATTATCAATTTGGTTTCGATCACTGTTAAGGTTTCTCTCTTTTCCCATGTTTTGTTGTTCTCTCAGCTACCAAACAGAGGCTTATTACTGAATCGTGTGCTAGTGGGTACATTTAGATTTATTTAATTGCAGTATAAAAACATCAGTTGTTGATGATTTGATACCAATTTCAAACATGACCGGGAGATATATATATTTGGTGTAGAAAAATTGATGTCTAACCGTACACTGGAATTTGTATTATTTTAATCCGAATACGGGGATAAATGATAATTGTAAGAGAGAGTTAGGGATTGAAATTTGTGCTGGAGTTCCATTGACTGATTCGTGTTCTTTTAATCTGATACAGTGATAACGGGTTGATATTTAACAATTTGATACACAAATCAGAGAAGAGAGATTGAGGGACATGGAGCTATGAATTGAGGCTTGTAGTGATCAAGAGATGAATGTGAGCCATGCATCGGTTCACCCGGTGGAAGATCCTCCAACCACAGAAGGTGGGAATGCTCCAAGAGTGAGGATGAAGGAAATACAGGGCATGCCTGGGACGCCAGGTGGGCTCACTTTGCATGTGTGTCAATTGATCTTTGCAGTTGCTGCACTTGGCGTGATGGCAACCACTAGTGACTTTCCTTCGGTCACTGCTTTCTGGTAACATGCTTTTTCAATTCTATGAAGTTCACTTAGTTATATTATTGTATCAATGGAATCTAATATCTACAGTTTATTAAGTGGGTGAGGGCCTGGCAGCTAGTTTTAGAAATCCATTTTCATTTTAAAGATTCAATATTCTGTATTAGACTTAATCAGTATTTTACAAATAAGTAACCGGAATTTAGTTTCAAAATGATGTTTAAGAAAGATGGTCAGCAAGTCCTGAACTGCAGGTATAAACTCCGGACTGCTTTATTCTATTGGCATGGACAAGATGTTATAATTGAATATTCTGGCACTTGGTGAATGATATTATTTCACTGCTGCTTTTTGGTGGGTACATGCATTGCATTCTTCTTTCTTGGCAGTTTGGTGGGTTTGCTGGGGTAAATAACTTAAATCACTGGTCAATCTTCATGTAGAGGTAGAGCTGATATTTAATATATCTGTCTTCAATCATGTTTATATGAGTCTGCAGTACTCTAGACAAGTTTGTTTACTTATTGTAGATCTGAAATCTGCCATTAAATGTATAGGATTTGGCGGCATCCACTTTCATTCTAGACACGAGGTTAACTTCCTTTTCTTCCACACATAGGAGTATAAGTTTAGTATTTGTGCAGCCAAATCTATTGGCTGAGAATGTCTAAAATTTAGGTTAAGTTGTGTAGTTCAAATGTATAGTATATGTTGGTTGTCTTCTAAAAGCACATCCAAAGATGTTTGGATAGGAATTGTGGTAAAACAATCAATTTTCAGAATTCTTTAGGAGTTGGCTCTGCATGGTCTTGTCATTGCAAAAATGGGATGTGTAGGGTTGGGAGGGATCAGAATACTAGAGGAATGGAGAAGAGAATGACAAGGGTGTTACAGAAGTACATAAAGTCTTCAATTTAGCTTTCCTGAGGGAAAACTAATGTTTGGTATTGACTGATAATGCATCTGTGTTTAAGTACCTGATTCTGATTGTGATATCTCATGCATCTTGTGAATCTTTGTACAAATTCTTCGTTTTGTATTGACGAATGAACTATACTCCATCCGTATATGGAAGCATAATAGGGTGCTACTGAGTCATGTGAAGGTTGATCATTATGGTGCCACTAGTGACTATAACATGAAGTTGTGTTCTTATCATTGACCACCCCGCCAGATGTATTTGGTTACTTATTTATCAAGTACAATATGTCTTGTGCTATGTATTTGGCCAACTTTTACTTCCACTTTATAGCCACATTAGCTTGAAGCTGGCTGTATTTTGCATGCTTTTTGTGGCTAAATTATGATGCTAGGTTGGAGGTTGGTTTTGCCTTCCACTGGTTTGTACTTTGGATTATGGGCACATTGCCTTATTTGTGGGATTGGGCTTTCATGTAGTGATTGTGGCAAATAATAATACATGCCCATGAAGGCCTCCTACAGCACTCGGCAGTACTTTTGATAAATATAATGAAAATCATTTACGACAGTAGATTCCATATCTTTTCAGCCCTTAAGAGGAAGATAAAGCGCTTGCTTATTTGTTGCAGGATATTTCTAAGAAACCGAAGTACTTGTGAATATGCTGTATCTCCATACATTCTTAAGTTTCAACTAGGATTACAAAATGGATAAAGGATTAGCCTTTCCCTATGCCTCAAGATCTCAGGACTAGAAGAATCTGACACCTGAATTCACACTAGTAGCAAACACAATTACTCATGCCCTTTTTAACATGCTTTAACTATAGTGTGAAATTAGGGGAACTACTCAGCTGACTAAAATAAAATTGTTATCAGTTTCTTACTTTTATGTTTTCTTGTGTGTGCCATGTATTGGAAAGCTATCCCATATTCAACAGCTTTTGCTCATAATCATGTTGCTGACTCTGAATATGTATGTGATTGACCAAGTGAAGTGGTGGATTTTCAGTTTGAAATTTTATGATTCATGTCATGAAATGAAAACTTTTTTGATATTTGCTTCATCAGCTTCCTTGTTGCGGCTGCTGGCTTGCAGTGTTTGTGGAGCCTTTCTCTGGCCATCACGGACATTTATGCCCTTCTGGTGATGCGATCCTTGCAGAATAATAGAATTGTCAGTTTGTTCACTATTGGTGATGGGGTAAGATAAAACAGAGCAGTTATTGCAAAACTAAGTTGATGCAGTACATATCGACACCACCATTTATCTGATATCTTAATTGGTTTGGTTAATTCCCTAAATAATTTTTTCCTTCCATTGCTGGGTCTCTCAACATTATGCTATTTTAGCCAAAGTGACATGCAATTAGCAGTGCTCTATGGGACCATTGCCGAATAACTAGGGATGTGGCACTAAAGTAGTGGAGACATTTTGAACCGCTTGATTTTAGTTTTGATGCTTTTCCAAGAGATTTATTGATTTCTTTTTGGAAAAGGAAATTGAATTCAGCAATTCCATTTTATCAATTTGCTTTGCATTTCCAAATTGTGATGTTTACAGCTGAAGCTATGATTTTAAACCTCCTGTTTGACTCTCAATCTCAGAATTTGCTATAAATACTGAACTGAATGTTGCTCTAACACACACCGGAGTTTAAAAGGCAGGATGGAGCCAAGTCCCAATCAAGTTTGACTTTTTAGAAATCCTGCAACATTGTTCTCTTTTTTGTAATTTTTCTGGCAATTTATTATAAAAAGAACTTTCTTTTCCTTTTGCTTATACCTACAGTTCCTTTTTAGGGTGTGTCTTTCTGGCACAGACTTCCCTTTTTTTAGATCACCTGATATAAATTCCTGGTCAATTATGTATAGCAGGAATACGTAGACTTTACATATTCATTTGAACCTATTTTAACCATTTATGTACCAGTCGAAACTTATGATGTATTTGAACAGAATACCTTTGCATAAGCATGTAGCCACTCATCATGCTCATATATGCAGTTATTTATGCAAAGTTAGCAGCTGAGATAAAAAATGACCTGGATGTTTTTCTCCCTAAACAACCCCTACTCTTCTTTCTCCTCTGTTACATATTCTTTTTCCCATCGCTCACTTTACACTAGCTGTAGACATAGATTATGGCTTGTGAGTTTATTCATTAAATAAAATGGCTAAGTGAAGATTTGTCCTTTTCCATGCAGATAACATCTACTCTTACATTTGCTGCAGCGTGTGCTTCCGCTGGCATAACAGTTCTTATTGACAATGATCTTCAAAGTTGTTCCCGGAATCACTGTGCACAGTTTGAAACTGCAACTGCCATGGCCTTCATTAGCTGGTTTACTGCATTACCATCTTTCCTCTTAAATTTTTGGTCGTTGGCATCTCGATGAGAAGGTTGTAGCATGTAAAATCCAGAAAGAGGAACTGTGGGGTAATTCAGACTATTTCTCTTCTTTGGTGTTCGCAGATGCCCTAAAACTGAAACTCGGTTGTGTTCTCATGTGTAAAGCTTTTAAATTGGGCTGCTGAATGAATATCTGGTGTGGTGATTGTGGGTAGGTGACTGTCATTTCGATGGGAAACAGAATTTATTGAACTACTTTAGTGTAATTGAAAACAGTGACATGGAGTGTGTATGTGACATTTTAAAGCTATTCGATTGCTTTTTGAGTACCTGCTTCGAGGTAAATTTGGATGAAATTAAACAAGTAAAGAAGATGTGAAACTGCAAATGTGGATTGAATGGATGTGGTCCACCCGGTTAATGCAGAGGTTGCGATGGCCACGACAATTTTTATCAGCTTCCTTTATCCATAGGATAGAGTCGAATGAATCCTGCAACTCGAAATCTTACGAATTTGGCCCGACCATCACACAGTTACGATGTAACTTCATTGGTCTTTCTTCAGATTGGAGGTTCATTCGTATGAATGTTTATACATGGTTTGTAGTTATTTAATGCTGTAACATAATCTTCTACAGTGATCATTATTAATATTTAGGCACTAAACACAATCTCAAAATTTAGAAGTATACAGAAGGATGGATCTTCATTGGGCCTTGACCACCAAGCCTCTTAAAATATTTTATTTTATTTTAACCCCATTACTTACAGAGTGTTGCTCCTTCACCCCTATAATATAAGTAAATATTGTTGTATTCACGAAAACGACTCCTTAATGCTATTACGAGAGTCACACTCGGAATAGTGACAGAGAAGAAACGAACGATGATGGAACATTGTTTTCTTTATCTTTGGCACACCATATTATCTGAAAATGGTCATCCTCGACGGTTGCAAACTGAACACGATCAGAACAAAGCTAAACGCATCCCTTTAACTGCCTAATTCACGTGTCCGGTACAATAATAAAGCCCTTATCTAAATGTAATGTCCAACCCTCACAGAAAGCTGATTCATTGAACTTGGAAGTAGAATGTCCAGAGAAAATGATGAAGCAAGACTACTTCGCTGCAACGAAAAGTACGAAAAAATTGCAAAGCAGGTACATCATTAGCAAACAAGTAACCATTAATTATGTCTATAAATGAAGGCCATGATTACGAAGTTGATCAAGTTTAATATTATTGTTTACAGATGAAGCTGCTTGACGAGAAAACAGAATTAATGGACCCTGCTGCCAAACTGGAAAAGGTAATTTCCATAAAACGTTTTCTAAAACTTTTCCCGAAGGAACTGCTCAGCATATTATTTGGTTTTTGCATGCAGAACTCGGGAGTTGACGGCAGCAGTAATATTGGATCTGTGACTGTGCCTGATAATCGTGAAAACCTCAACCATGTTGTTGTCGAGACATCACAATGTGTCGACGATTTGAATGGTCAAGAAACTGCTAACAATGATCCCAAGTCTTCAAATCCATGATCGAGGGTAGCTCACAAAAAAGAATGCAACTGGGTCACATGAAGCTTCTTCAAATAATTGCTGTAGTTTGACATCTGTTGTATTGATGTCTGGCTATAGAAGAATTATATGTTTTATATATGCTTTGTTTTATGTTTCAAGGATTCTCATATCCATCCTTTATGCCTAATATAGTATGTACCAAAAATGTTTGATCGATAACTTAATAGTTTACCTTATTATCAATCCTTTCAATTGTACAAAATTCAATTTAAAATATGTTAATCGTATTGTGCGTTTGTAACAGTTTAAATATTTTTATAAATATTTGTCTTTACTTAAAGACTAATATTTATCAATCATTTACTTATTTATCTTTGATAAGTAATTCGAACAAATTTTTTAATTATATTTTTGCTATTAATCCACCATAATATTGATTAAAATAAAATTAATAATTTGAGTTGGATTAATGAATTTGCATGGGTTAGTTTTACTTTTAAACACTTGCATATGAGTAGGTGGGTAAATAACAAAAGTGGTTCACGTTGTTTGTTAGACGGAACTTTTATTTATGCGACAATCCCGTGTGTGTGCTAAGAAATTTAGTCGATAATTTTAAAATTTTTCACAATAAGAAGGTTTTCCCTTTTTTTATTTTTTTGCATAAAAAAAAAAACACACACACACACACACAAAAAATATCTACAAAGGTAAAAATGTTCCAAATTTTTTCTTATTTCTCTTCAAGAAAAAGAATACAATCTAATACTTTTAAATATTCACGTTACTAAATTCTTTTGAATTCATTTGTGATCTTTAAACTCTACACTATACTATTAATAAGTATATAACATAATTAACATCGTTGCTTATTTAAAACTCTTTAACCACTTAAATTTTGACACGTCATAGTTTGACCATATCCAATACTTGTTGAAGAAGTTTAAGAATTCCACTTTATTTATATCTCTAGAATTCAAGATCAACCAAATTCATTAGGAAAACCAATCTTTTCTTTGTCTTTCATCAAGATAAAATCTCCCTAAATTTGTGGACCACACGTAAGATGAGTGCACCTTATATCGAGCATTTTTAAGTTCACTTGCCACTGTCTTGAGTCTTCTAACTCTTAACTCGTGACTGTTTTCATCCACATCTTTCTCTGCAAACCGTCCTTTGTACAACCTAACTCCACATCTCTATTGTCTATACCATTTCCATTATATTTCATGTTACGAGCTCATTAGGTGTATTTCAATAAATTTGTCTATTGATATTATGATCAGATGACACTTTTGTATTGCCAAAACCCCTGCACAGTCCATCAAGCTCATACTTCGTTCCCTCATCTCAGTTTGTTAAGAGAGTACTTTACTTCTAAACTCTTTTGTGCCCCCAATGTTAAAGAGTTGAGACATAAACTTTTTGGATTATATGCACTATCAAATTAAGGGTATAACAAACCACCCTTATTAGAAAAGCCTAACATCCTTGTTGGAAGGGTGTCTAAGTACACTTTAACTTCATTTTGAATTATCGCAAAGAAGTGTCTCGTTTTTAGCTAACATCCGCTGCACTGCCACCTTTCTATAGAACCAAATATTTTGTTCTTCAATTATTCTTGCTTTGGTCTATAACTCAATGATCAAGGATCTTTTCTATCTCTTTGTCGAACAACTTGTAAATCACAAAAAAAACCCTCTTAACCTAGTAACCTACACCTTGTATCAGCATATTTCTTAATGCATCAAAATACCTTGGCCAAGTTGTTCGTTGCTCATGCTAGCATATTTTGTTTGTTTTATGAAAATCTATATGTCAGCAAACACTTCTTATTACTAGACTGTTTAGCCACCTTATGTGAAATGAATAGCTATTACCCCATCACCAACTTCACTAGACTCATTCTCATTATTGAGGAACAATGGATATTATAGCAAAATTAAACTTCATTAAACAACTCTACCCAATTCATTTAGCTTATCATCATATAATGTCGCAAGTACTCATCTAATAGTGCATTGACCTTCTCTGTATGTTCATTAGTCTAATAATGATTGGTAGTGAAAAATTTCAATTATGTCCTAATTAAATTGAATAGCATCATCCAAAATCTACTAGCAAAACGAGTATCTTTGTTGCTAATAATATATTGTAATATGCCAAAGTATTTGATTATATGCTTGTAAAAGAGCTTTCCAATCGTATTCACATTACAAGCATGAGGTACCAGTATGAACATTGCATACTTCAAAAATTGATCAATTACCACAAGGATCGATTTATACTCTTCCGTTTTTGCCATGCCCAAATCAAAATCCATCGACATTGATTGCCATGGTTTCTCCGAATTTGGTAATGGTTGTAGCAAACCTATGGGCCTATATTTCTTCATTTTGTACAGTTGACATACTAGACAAGTCTTGAAATACAACTATATGTCATCTTTTATATCAGGCCAGTAATATGAGCGCTCTAATAACATTATCATCCACTTAACCTCTGGATGCCCAGTCTACTGAGGGTCAAATATCTCTCGCAAAAGTAATTTTCTAAGGTCTTTACTATACAACTTACTATAACATGCATACACTAAATCATCTTTTATGTAAAACTTTTACATAACTCCTTTTCTGATCTCCTTGCAAAGTCGACAGTAAGTGATATCTTCTTCGATCTGTTATCTCACCTTGTTAAGGAAGTCCAATTTCAATAAAAATAAAACTGCAATGTAGCCCTCCATTTCCTTTTGATTAAGAGCATCCACTACCAAAATTTGCCTCATTGACTTATATACCCAAGTAAAATCAATCTCAACAAAGACCTCTTACCACCTTGCTTGCTTTGAAGATAGTTTTTTCTATGACTTGAAATACATATTAGCTATGTTATCCATATCACTACAAAACGCGTCCTGAAAAGATAATGCATTTGTCCTTAAACAACGGATCATTATCATTATCTACTTCTTATGAGTAGTATAATGCTATTTGCCATTCTTTAGCTTTCGACTCTCGTAAGTAATAGGATGGCCTTTTTGCATGAATACGCTACCAATGACCATGTCCAATGCATCCGTGCGCACTTCAAATGGTTTCTTAAAGTCTGGTAATTTCAATACTAGCTCACAACGCACTATTATTTTGATCTCCTCAAATGCCTGATAACACAACTTAATTCACTACTACTTATGATCTTTTCATAATAGGTTAATAAGCACTTACTTTTCGCAAGGAACTCTTAATAAACTTTAGATAATAGTTCACCAAACCTAAAAAAGATCATCATTTGGGTACCTTCTTTGGTGTAGTCCAATCAAGTATCACTTTGACTTTTTTCTTATTCATACAAATCTTGCCATGCCTAATCCAATATTTGAAGAACGTCATTTTTTTGGTCAATAAAACTTACATTTTTTCTTCTTGTTAAACATTTTATGTTTCTTCAACTTTAAGAACAATTTTTCACAAATGCTCAAGATGATTATAGTGTGTCTCACTATACACCATAATATTATTTAAATAAACAATCACAAACTCATCCAAAAATTCGTAGAGCACATTATTCATGTGATTGTAAAATATTACCAAAATATTGATAAGTCCAAATGGCATTATTAAGAACTTATATGAACTACAGCTAGTTACACATGCTATTTTTGCTTTATCTTCTTTAACAATTCTCACTTGCCAATAGCCTGCTTGTAAGTCTAGTTTCATAAAGTAAGATGAGCTACCTAATTGTTGAACAAGTTAGTAACATTAGAGACGAGAAACTTATTCTTCACTATAACCTTAGTTAGTATACGATAATCCATGCACATTTGTAGCAATCTTGTTTGTTTTGGAATAATTTTGGTATGCTATATAGAGCTTTCAAAAGTTGGATATACCCAACTTTTAACAATTCATTAAGTTGTTTCTACAACTTAGTTAATTTTAAAGGAGTCATTTGATAAAAAACTTGTGTAGGTAGTTTTGCACTAGGTTCTAACTCTATATGGTGATCAAATGTATGTCTAGGGGATAAATTTTTCAAGAGCTCAAATGGAATAATGTTAGCAAACTCATTTAGCACAACAGCATACTTAATCTTTATTAGCATCATAATGTAAGACATTTCTTATTTCTTAATAATTTTCTTAAACTAGATGGTCGTTTAGAATGACGGTTCAATCTTACCATTCTTTAAGAACTTACATAGCATGAACTCAGGAGTTTTCCTTATAAGGAACAAACTCTTTATTTGTGTCATCACATTTGCCATAGATCCCACCCAAAATTTAATTTCCAAAATCAAGTCAAAATTTTCGAGTAGAAAAATAAAGAATCAAACCTTCTCTTTCTAATTCACACCCTCAAAGAATTTATAGCAATGCCCTACACCACCACATCCAATGAATTCACAGCTCATACAGTACACAATGAACTTTCAACTTATAACCTAAGTTGTTACATCTCTCGTGTTGTAAAAAAAGTTGTTAGTAGCACTTGTATCTACCATCACTCTAATTTTTTTTTTCCTATTTACCTTCATTATCTTGTACATCAGACATCGATAAGAGTTATTTATTCGTAACATATTGTAATGTTACTGATATAAAAAGTTAAGCTTCAAAATATCTTTGTTAACTTTTAATGTCTCATCTTTAACAACAATGGGATTAAGCTTTTCACATTTTGGGCATTCTTTAACTCGATGAAAAACTGTCACAAATAAAGCATGCCAAGCCTTTCTTTTCCTCTTTCCTTAGTGATTCGCTACAGCCAAATTCTACCATGTCTTCTCTTCGACCATTACCTTTAAATGTACTAGTTTTTTCTTTTTACCCTTGATACTTTTATGTTCTATCGAAGTAATACCAAACTCATAATCCACCAAGTTATCTGCCATTATAATAACACTAGGTAAGTTTTTCACTACTTACTTTTGCAATTTCATCTATACCCATAGTTGCAATCTGTAGATGAAATTGAAAAGCTTGCTTTCATTTAATATGTTCTGGATGTTTAGTATCAATGAACTGAATTCCTTCACATACTTAAGCACTGTTCCTGAGTGCTTGAGTTTTTTAAGTCGTTCTCTTAAAAATCACCTTGCATTGCAAGGCAAAAATTGACTCTTTAATTCTTTCTTGAATGAATCCACATAATAATAAGTGATTGCATTGAATTTACATTCTCTTATAATCGAGTGTGCCACTTCAACTTCGCATATATACTCATAATAGTCACTTGCTCCTCTACAAGTATATGAACAGCCTTGAAATAATGCTTCATATCCTAAAAAGAGGTTTCTAACTCCTTTACATTTCGAGGGCCACTAAAACTCTTATGCTCAGGTACCTTGATCTTTGAAGGACTTACCTCCACTTGTGAAGTGTTGCTAAATGCTCACTTCAACAACCCAACTTCACTCTTTAGATCAATAATGTGTACCTTTACCATTCTTGCCATTGAAGCCATATCATCCATGGTTGTCTTATATTTCTTCGCAAACTTCTTAACAAACATACTCAACTGATGCAAAGATTGTTGATCTCGACATTATTGAGCTCTACTTAAACTGCCAAAGGTTTTGTATAGACAGGCTTAAACCTAATAATGCTCTTTAATTGTGCAACCTTATCCCTCAGTGTCTCCTTAGACATTCTTGTGTTAAAGAAATGTAATAAAAAAAAAGCCAAGAACTTGACTCTAATACCAAAATTGCCACAAAAGAATTTTGTTTATGTGGCAACTTTATGTGTGAATTAAGAAACTTAGCCAATAACCCCATAATTTTTCACAATAAGGAGGTTTTCCTTTTTTTATATTGTTGCATAAAAGAAAGTAAATATAATATTTACGAATACCAAACTTTCAACCTTTTTTTCTTATTTCTATTAAGAAAAAGAATATAACCTAATACTCTCAAAAATTTATCTCACTGAATTTCTCTGAATTCATTTATGATATTTAAACTCTAAATTATACTATTTATAAGTATATAGTACAACTAATATTTCTAGTTGTTTAAAATTCTCTAACCACTCAAATTTTGCTATATCTTAGTATGACCATATCCAATGCTTTTTGAAAATGTTATTTAAAACTTACACTTCATCCATATATATAAAATTCAGGATCAACCAAATTCGTTACGAAATTTGATCTTATCTTTATCTCTCATCAAGATAAGATCTCTTTGAATCTCGTGGACCCTTTATAGGATAAATGCACCCCGTATTGAACATTTTTGAATTTACTAGCCACTGTCTTAAGTCTTTTAACTCTCAAACTACGACTATTCTTACCTACATCTTCTTTTGTAAGCCACTTTTTGTACAACCAAACTCCACATCTCTATTGTCTATACCTTTTTTGTTACATAAAAGTGTTAAATGGACCGAGTCGATTCAACCCTTTAGACACCTTTACCGCTACATGTTATATTACGAGCCCATTGAATGTATATCGACAAGTGCATTTGCCAACATGATGATCACATGATACCTCTGTATCATCGGAGCCCATGCATAGTTTGTTACTCTTGTGCTTCATTCCCTCATCTTAGTCGGATAAAAGAGTATTTTATTTCTAAGCTCTTTCATGCCTTCAAAGTCTAAGAACTGAGACTCAAACCTCTTGAATTTTGCATGCCATCAAATTAAGAGTTTAACACCGCCCTTTAATGCATTTACGTAGAAGTGCAAGGACTTCTTTTTAACTCTTTTTAACTTGAGGAATTTGTTCTTATTCTTTAAAAATTTATTATTTTAATAACGTTTTATTTTTTAAGTATCATATCAATTTTAAATTTTATTAACTCAAGATTTGTCAAAATTAAATTAGATAATGATAAAATTTAATAAACTATTTAAAATTATATTATTTAATTAGTAAATATCATGTTAATTAAGATTAAAAAAATTATAATAATACTTGAGAACCATACATCTTTTATGAATATTATATTGTTAATTTTTTTCAATATTGAAAATAATATAACTAAGGTGAAACATCTTTTTCAGAAAAAAAAAAAAAAAAAAAAAAAAACTAGCTTTAAATGGATCAAGATCTTCGCTTTTTTTTTTTTTTAACCTTTAAACAAATAATAACAATTTACCTAATTAATAGTAAAGGGTTTAAATTGTATTTTACTCAAATTTATAAATTAATTTTATATTTTATAATATGAATTAAAAAAATTAAGTACAATTTGAACTGTTAATTATTACTTATATAATTTGTCGATACTTACTTAAATCTTTGATTTAAGTAAAAAAGGAAAAAAAGACCAGTAGAGGATCATGAATCCTAATCCATTTTAAAAATATTTCAAATTTTGTTCATAATAAGCAAAAAGTAAAAAATTAATAAATAATGATTACACAATTATTTTGACATTTTATTATTTCAAAAATTAATAGTGGTGTGTCAAAAAAATTGTTATTCTTTTTTAATAAAAAAAAAATTAGTTTTTCAAATGTTACAATAAAAAAAAATAAATCAAACCCCTTTCCAATCTAATGTAAGCTATGTTTGAACTCAAATTCCTTGTAGCACCTCAAAAAAATTTACTAATTAAAGTAATTGATACCCACAAAGCATTATTCTTTAAACGCATATGAATCACATTACAATCTTAAATTTTATGAATGAAAGTAACTAGGGCCTATAAAAAACTTGTTATTTAAACAAATAGGAATCATATTGCAATCTTAACTTTTATATGCTATTATAGTTTGATGTAATTTTCTAGTAATGATTGTAGGCCTTTTTTGTTTTTGGGTTTTGTTAAATGAAAGTGAAATTAAGGGTAATGTTCCAACACTTCTATTTATTCTAAAAATACAACAATTAAAAGCATTTGGTAAATATCTTTTTCTACTACTTGACAACTAATATTTGTCAGCCAATCAAAATTAAATTTATTAATCAATATTTGTCACACTTGATCTCCAATTATTTTATATCATAGCAACATTAAATTTAAAAATCAGCTATAAATTCTCTCTTAAAAAATATGAATATAAAAATCACTGCATCATAATTCTAAAGAATCTATAAGAAGAGTATTACAAAAGAAATGCAGAAGGATATTATAACATTTTCTTCTAGCTATAAAGGTTTAGAAATGAACACAATCTTCACAAAGCCAACCCAATTCCCTATCTTGCTAAATTAATTTCTTTTATATTTTCCAAATATGGTAGCATATACAGGGAAACTCATTCTTATTTGTCAACACAATCTCCTCACAAGCTTTGCTTTTGCATGTGCTAAATTGATTCCCTTCTTCGCTAATTTAACATCATGTATATTTTTTTATTAAATATAGAATTAGTACACAAGGAAACTCATCATAATTCATAATCTTTAACTTTTAGCCATCATTAATTATAACTTAATATGAATTTAGATAAAAGCAAAAATTAAAGTGAGATTCTTTTACTGTTTTTGATAATCACGAGAGTCAGTTACAATAGTAACATGAAAGAAATGATCGTTATGACAAAATATCGGACGGTTATAAACTGAACACGATCTCAACGAAGCTAATGACATTCCCTAAATACTTAGCTAGCTAGTTTCATGTGCTCAATGTTGCTATAAATACAGCACAATATAAGTGAAGTATCCAACCCTACTTGACAGCAACAACTATAAGGCATTAACTGAATTTCCAAAGAGAATGTCAAAGCAAGATGATGATCAAGCTAGAAATGATGAAGCTAGATTCTATCGCTGCTATAAGAAGTATGAAAAGATTGTAAACCAGGTGATTCAAATTGCTTTTCTTCTTTTCTCATTGTTTGAACGTATAAGCTTAAATAACAATTCACCATAAAACCAAGAGATTACATTCCCACCTTGTATTGTTCTGGCGGAAACTAAATTTGAACATCACAATTTACAGGTGAGGCAGCTTAACGATATCCCAATGAACGCTGCTAGGTCTGAATCATCCAAAAATAAGAAGGTAATCTCTCCTTTAATGTTTCCTTGACATATTTACGAACAATACGTTAAATTTCTTCTATTAGTTGCTTTTGCTTGGGGACATGCAGTCAATGCTATTGAGTCGCATTAACAATAATGCTTGCAGAACCCTGGAGGGACGGGCAGTTGTAGTAGTACTGCTCCGAATGTCTCTGCGGCAGCTGAGAACCAAGAAAACATTAACCAAGTTATCGTCGAGACCATAACCAAATTTCTGAATGATCTGAATGAAGACTCTGCTAACAATGATCCCAGGCCATCCAATCCATGATAGATCTGTCTCACAAGAGAAGAAAGAGAGACTGCAACTATGGGTGCGGCATATATTATAAGTTATATATAATATATATGAACAAGAAGAAGAATAAATATTACTACTGTAATATTTAGTGTGACATCTTACTATATATATATATATATATATAGTGATGTCAGCACTAGCAGTATCGTATGTTTTTGTTTCAAGGATCCTCGGATCCATTATCATGTACTAAGAAAGTTTCATATGAAATTAATATAATTTACTAACTAGCAGGACACTGTTGTTATCAAAATCTTTCCTTTAGCCATATAAATGTAGCTTTGGCGTTTTCGCTCTATGAACCTTGCATGTTTTGCTAATTTTCACCGACTTTGAATTCTCTTAATCAGATGCATCACATGATTCTGGCATCCTTAAAATTTTTCTTAACTTTCTTAATTTGTACTATATATTTGTATTTGTGTGTCACACACACACACAGAGGGAGAGTACAGAATACAATAGGATTACTAGCTAGAAATATACCTGATTTATGCATATATATATTCAGCAGATAAAGCATATACATAGTTTCTTATAGCAACTAGTCGGATAGAATTCCTTCCGCATATGGTTGCTTTTGAAATGACATATCACTCACATAATCTAACCAACAAATAAAAGGTTGGGTTGGTTATATTTGAACCTTATCAAACCTAAATTATTGAATAACTTAAATTAAATCAAACCAATTAACATCAGCTTAGTTATATTTGGATTGTAAGGTTTTGAACTTTGAAATTGTACCCACAATTTATTATCTTGTGAGTTATTGATTGGCGTTACCTTACTATTATTATCTATAAATTTTAATTGATTAACAACATATTGACTATGTAAATTAATTTAAAGAATATAATGTACTTTAACAAATACAAAAAAAATTTTGTCGATATGTTAATTTTTTGTATTTTTTGTCAAGATGAATATATAAAAACCTACAATAAACATGAAAATTCAATATGAGTAAATGAAAATCAATAATAAACACAAAAATTATTGTAAATTCTTTCAAAATTCATGTAAATTTCAAATTAAAAAAAATCTTTACTAAGTATCTCCTAACATCTAAGCATCCAATGTATTAAGTTTACTAATATTTGATAGAGAAGTTATAATAAATTACAATAATGATACTTATATGATTTGAGTTGGGTTATTAGGGTTCAAACATCTTAATCCCACCCACCACAGACAGTATGGTTTTGTTTGAATTTACGGATTTTTCTTTTTTTGGGTGCACCTCTTATGGACATACAACAACAACTAATTTTTTTTTTCAAGTATTTCGGTATCATTTGCCCCCATTATTTAAGAAGTAAAGCTAACAATATAACTGATTAAATAAATAAATCAGCTTGAATGAAGTGCTTATATAGAAGCAGCATTTGACAATGGGTAGCTTAATTTATGTACTTGTTACTTCTTTTTTAGTAACCTCTTAGACTCTTAAGAAATTGATGGTTGAACGTCTCGATATTTTAAGTGTCATGTTCCTAATTTCACACAGGAGTTGTAGGTTATATACAAGCAAAAACTCCTTGTCGCGTAGAAAAAACTCTTCTTGTAGCTCAAGTTTTCATTCTATATATTTAGCTTAGTTTGCAAAACATAGGTTGTATAACTTCTTGATTTTACCAGCAATATACAAGCAAAGCATTTTTGCTCAATCTCCGTTGTCTTTAACTGTAACCAGTTGGAATCAATTTGTTAAAATTCGAAGATATTTCATATGCATATTTTAACCATTAGAATTGGAATGAAACTTATTTGACACTAAATTATAAATAAAGAGCAGGTAACTAAAAATCCTACAAGAACCTCAAAAATCTAATGTCACCAGAAGTTCTTACTACTTAGAGTTTAGTTTGTTAAAAAACAGAATATGAACATGGGTGGATACATATATATTTTACCAAAACAATAACAAACTGAAAGATTTATTTATTATGTGTTTACCAAATTTAAATTAATTTAGCCAATTAATTAAAACAACACACCACAAAACAAGTAAAAGAAACAAACAATTTTAACTTGATCTTGGTTTTTCAATCTTATATACATAAGGTCACCCATGATGCCATGTTTAGAAAAAAAAATTGCTATAAAAATCAAATGATACAAATACTAATAGATCTATACAAAACAAAAACTCATTCTTTTTATTATTACTAATATGTTGAATCTTCTATGTGAATTTATTTAACAAGATTTCTTTGCTTTAATATTGTTGAACTCCCATCAACTTAGTAAAATTTTCTTACTTTGATCTTATTAAACTTCCTTCAATTAGCATAAATTTTTTTTTCATAAAATATTTTGTTCATCTCCTAAAAAATAATATCAAAACATCTTCATAATACTTAAAAAATCAACTCTCTAAATTTAATAAAAGAGAAATTATTAACTTATAATTTTCATTAAGTTATTTTACAGTTTAAAGTATGAAATACAAGAATAACTTAAAAAATAAAATGAGATTTTTTTTTACAACCGAGAATAATACATATATATAATGGCTTCCATAATCACACAAAAACTCTATAAATGATGTCTCCAAGACTTATTTACAACTGAGAATTTTATATATATATATATATATCTCACAATTAAAAATATTACGTTGTTGGAGAATTTATTTATTCATAAAAAAAAAAATTAAAGGCAATTTAACTAAAACAGATGGGAGATATTCAATATTAAAATTCTAAACAAGCAAACCATTCCTTGGATATCAAGATGATAATCAGTTTTTTTGGTCTAACAACGTTATTACTATACTGTATCACCAATCAACATGATTTTGCATAACATAATTATATCTAAAAGGTATCTGAAGCATGTCGCTGACTCTCTTAAGAAGGGATGTGTGTTTAGTATCGTGACATAACGGTCATTGAAGATCACTTTTCCAGCCAAAACCTTTGACCATTAACTAGATTGTTGCATGAATATGAACTATTTCTTTGCGCTCACCGTTAACAAATATTATCTCAACTGACAAATTATCAACTTTGTGGTGGAAGAAGTGATTGTACACTTGATTTATTTTGCAATTATAGGAATTGTAAACGTATTCTAAGACTTCTTATAAACAAATTTCACACGATAATGATAACATCTCATAATTTTTATATCCTAGCAAAATCTAAAACATCTTACGATCTATTAATGAGAGTGCAAATGCCCTTTAACCTCTTCTATCTACTTCAAATAAACTTCTTTTTTGTTTATCACTCATTTAACTAATCTTAAATGATTTTTCTTTCCCATTTTAGCAAAATTGGCCCAAGAATTCTCCTGAGCATCTTTCTTTCTTTTATCTTTTAATTTTGATTTGAATTTGATGTTTGTCGATTCTCACAATTGCTCAATTTTGTGTTCAGCCTTGCTCTCTCCTCTACTAGCTTTGTATAATCTTTATATATTTCCCCTGAAGTCTCCTACAACTAACCTTTTCTTCGTCTCACACTTCTTCATAAATTCCTTCAATTTTTTGCTTCATTTTATCAATTTTCATTTCTTGGCTCAAATCTTTGAAAATGAAACTATTCCTTTTTTGCTTGGTGAAATTCTTGATCGTTAACATATGATGATATTCAATTTTCTCTAATTTTTGGTTGAAATTTGCCAAATCATAGAAAGTACAAGCTCGAAAGTGATCCTATATAAACTCTGGAGTTTGGGACCAGCTCCGAGACATGGCAAACCAAGAAAGTTGCTTCTTGCATGCGTTTGTATGTTGTGTCCGAATTTTCATTTTGCACGTCGAGTTATAGTGAACAAAGGCTTTTGCACGATGATAAAATTTGCAGTGATTCATACGAAGAACAACAATTTCTCATGGCTTCTAAAGCTCCATTACAGTTTCCTACTTCAAATACAACAATAATGTTCTTGGATCTGTGTGTGTATTTTCTAGTTATAATTAGGATAAATTTTTTATTTGGAATTTATAATTGGGATAAATGACAATTACACTCCTAGAACATAACCTATATAAGTAAAATTTGAAAATCTCTAGTATGTAATTTTAATTAAAAAATTTAATTCATATCTATGTATGTCATTGTATATTATTGTCATGGATTACTTGATGTATTTATTTATATGAAAAACTCTATTATAACTTAATATCAATTCTCATTTTGTTACATTTTGCTACTCAGACATCCCATTACGCGGAATTGAAGGTGTTGGACTTGAGTTAGGCATTCATAGTGGACTGCTCAATTAAAGAGGTAAAACAAAAAAAAAAAAAAAAAAATCTTTTTTAAAAAAATTGAGAGTAGAGTTTACATTGTAATTTTAAGAGTTTTTTTTTAATTGTGTGATTAGTTTCTAAACTAGTAATTTAATTATAAAGATAAGTTACATGTTTTAAACTTTTATTATCAATTATGATGTTATTATGATGTTACTTAGTTAAATTTAAAAATTAAGAGAAAAAATAAAGATGGTATGCAAATCTCAGCTTCAAATAATGCAATAATGGCTAATCAATTTCATTAATAATCGACACTTGATTCTCCGCAGAAAATGGTCGTATGCTTCCATTAAAGAAGCTTCAAGATGGCGGGCTCAGTTAAATTCACACTGAACCTCTACACTCCCAAAATTAAACCATACCCAAAACTTTCAAACTCTAAACTACAAAAGTAGTGGTAAATAACTACCCTATTCCTAATGACATCAATGAAAGCTTAGATTTTCAATGTTCTAACAACAGAACTGCTGGTTAAGAAATCATACAAGACATTACTAAATGCTTGGACAGTATAAACTAAAATCACGGAAAAGAATCACGAGAAGAGACAGGGCGGCAATTGGAGATTTCTGAGTACATCAGAAATGGTGCAACAGTGCTGAGTTTTGAAGACTGTCTCGTTAATTACAAATCTTCGTACCATGAAAGTAGTCCATGATCAAATGCCAACGCCTACAACAATAAAGTATTAAATGCTAGCCAGATTCGCGTGATATCTGGAAGAACAATTAACCCCCAAATTTGCCAACTCCCTGTTATCCCCAACTCTAATGGAACCGATTTAACGACTCTTAGAGAATTTAAGATATTTTAGAACTGAAAAAAAATTTATAACAAATAGATGTTCATAAATATTTATAACCAATATTTAATTTTTTTTAAAATATGTATATTTTTTTAACAAAGCATCAAAATGACACTTTTCATCTCTTTTGAGGATACATATATGTGTGAAAAAAGATTTAATTTTTGAGTTAATAAGTATAATAATAATAATATTTTATTAAAAAATTGTTATAATATGAATAAAAAAAATTAACAATATCATTTTATCTTTAAATTTTTGAAATTTTAAAACATTACACTTAAATCTCTTGCTTAATATCTCTTTTACACATGTTAAAAAAAAATTATAATTAAAAAGATAAAAAAAATAATTTTATTTTTATAAAAATATTTTTTATTCTAATTTAAAGTCATTTTAATTTTAATTAAATTTTTTTTTATTTTTTAACACTATATATTTTATGTTAAATTTAATATTACTTTTTAAATAATATTTTTAAATTTTTATAAAAATTTAATAACAGATTTTGTTAAATTTGAATGCTGATCTTGATGTTTGTTCGTGTATTGTAATAATTAAATATTATATTATTTTAATTATAATAATTTTTTCAATAATTAAATTTTTAATTAAAATTTTTGTATAGATAAATTACATGCTAAATTTAATTAAAAAAGTCCTTAAAATTTATAAATATCTATCTAAATTTAATAAATATTAAATATTCATTTAAATATACTTAATAATGAGATATCAAATCCCCTATAATTTTAATACAAATTTTATATCAAATTTTTGTAGCAAATACATACATATTTAAAAATCTATCTTTTAAATTCAGTTTGTTGCCATCTCTACAGTTAATATAAAAAAAAAAAAAAAAAAACCAACAACAACAAAGGCTTTCATGATCCAAAGGAAAACAAAAGGCTACACAGAGGTGTAGAGGCACTAAACAAAAATTAAATTAAATTAATATAACGCAAACCTGGGGCTGGGATTTAAACAGTACAAAACTTCTTTCCTTCTTCACCAACATATTTCCCTCCTCTTCTTTTTTTTTTTTTTCAATATATAACTCGTACTTAAAGGGGGAAAATGAGCGGAGTAAATAAATTATCCTGTTCACACAAAAGACCAGTTTATGAAAGAGAAGGCAAGACAGTGAACAGTATTATCTTCAGCAGCGAGGACTTTCCATGCAACAGCTTGCTCATATGAAATATGACGCCCCATTGTCGACATGCAGATGCCAGCAGGCAAGTAAGTGAATCCCTGAAAACAAAGAACTTCAGCCCTGTGAACTTTTTTCTGTTTTTAATTTGTTTTTTTCTTTTCTGAGATATTCCATGAATATAAACTAAACCCTTCTTAACACTAGTGTGAGCAGCGTTCCCAAACCAAACCAAGTGATTGTATCAGCTTTTTATCTCTTCTTTTTCCTCCCTTTTTTGACAGAAAATTTAAAACATAACTTATAGTCTAGCATTTGAGCTTTAGCATGCTTCGAAATAAATAACAGCCTCAGATGGGAAGAAAAAAATTAACCACATAAAAGCTTCATTCAGCTAATAAGAACGATGTGATAATCTAAACTTCATTATTTATAATGCAAATAAGGATACAGATAAAAATGTGACAGGGTAAAAAGAAATGAACAAAAGCTTATCAAAATTAATTTAATTAATTAAGTCAAGCCTAACATTCAGCATTTCCCGATACAATTTTATAGCACACAAATTACACACTATTTCTAAGCAAAAGTTACCTGCTGCATTAACTTGGCAAAATCAGCACACAACGTCTTGCGCCCAGACTCATCAAAGATCTTATCCAGCGAGATATCTTGTAGAGCAACCAGAGTTGTTTCCAGCATGTCAAGGCCTGCCTGGTTTGCAAAGATGAAAACTGGCATCGACTGAAGCATAAACAAAGATGCATTAGCAAAATTTACACCCCTCCAGACAAGATAATGTGAACATTTCTTGAATATCAGTGAACAATTTCGAGAAACACCTTTAATATATGATATGCTGAATTCTTGGATGAACTTTTAAACATACCTTCAATGAACAACATAATATAGCATCAGAATGCTCCCAGAGATGTCTCAACACTGAGTCACTGCCAACAGAATCAGATCTCAACAATTCTGCCCCTAAATGGAAACTGCAGAGGAAGAAAAGAGAAGGAAATATTAGCAACTCAGAAAAATCACAATAATTTAACTGGTTCCTCAAACCACAGGATCATGTTCCACTTGACTGCATATCACTTTGTCCTCATAGAAGATAGTTTCAATTGAAAGCTATCAATATGACCTTGGAGAAGATATTTTCACTTGAAAGTATATTTTTATGGTCAAACAATAGCTTTACTATGTCTAAATCAACGATATGATTGCAACTATACAATTTTTACTCTTGACATCTACTGAATCAGAGGTTGTCCATCCCTTAGAAATCAATACATGTATCATATTCATAGAATATTTATCTTGCAAAGATTGATTCAGAACTTGCCTATAGCTCTGACAGATCCAGTGAGCTAGTGTAAGCGCTTCTGGAGAGCCTGGTGAAAGCTTTGCCCCAAGAGTTGGGCTCAATCCTGATGGAGATATGGCCATGGCCACCCTCTGAACAGATGAAATAACACTACGGACATATTGACGTGCCATGGTTGCTACATTATCTTGTAGATTGCTCTCAAAAGGGAACTGAAAGGCAATTGTCAACACCGATCGTGTGTTTTGACATGATGAAGAATCTCCTGCAGCATTATTTGTCGCTGGGCCCACTTCAAGACTGGATGTCAGATCTAGGGTCCGATGAGTGGTCAGTGTTTCCTGTGTCTCAGGCTGTATAATAAAATCATTAGCATGTTGAGGTAAAAGACCACAGCAGTAAGAAATCAAGACAGTCTAAAAAAAAATTTGAGGCACATGTTTACAAATCATATTTATTTCTCTCGGGCATGTTTACAAATCATATTTTATTGCTCTCAAGGTTATCAAGTCTAATGAGTGGAACTCCTTGTGTCACAACTCATCAGCAGATTTTGTACAAAGACTTGCACTTAGTTAAACATGGAAACCGCATGTTTCAAAAGTTTCGCCTAAAGTGGACATTTTATATTCTTCATTAATATGCCAAACTTATATGAGCATTAATAATGTGAAAACATATTGAAGGCTCAAGTTAAGTGCAGTTAACCCAACTGTTTTTGAATCCAATGGGATAATGCGGAAACCAGAGGGTAACAATGGACCATCATCTGGAAACATCTCATCAATTGGAGCGAAGACAAGTTCAGAACACGCTCCCACAGCATTTTCATCAACCCCACTGCATATCTGCCCAAAATAACAGACAATTACAGAATAGAAGAACAATAGAACCCTTCCACCAGAAATTTATTAAAAAAAATAAAAATAAATAAAAAACTGAACAATTGAAAAAAATAATAAGTTCTATAGCAACAAGAAGCAAAAAGCACCTGCAATAGATGAATGTCCCTTGATACAAAAGCATCTTCTTGTGCAAGAGAATGCCCCTCAAGTCGAATAACTTCAAGCAACTGAAAAATTCAGAGCTAGAAATAATTAGTGCAAAACAGCCAGCAATAGTTATACTGTAAAACACGCTTGATATGAACAGCTGACAAACTGTCAAATTCTCCTTATTATAGGAAGAGAAGACAATTCAACAATGAACCTCTTCATGCTCAATAGTGTGGCCAAGTGGCATGATGATTTGGCTCCCAGTAAACCTTGTAGGCCTCATTCCAGGATAAGCATAGGAACCACCTTTCAATGAGGCAGCAAAATAGGCATCAACATTGAAATCAGCCCACTCCGACCGATGCTCCCGCAGGAAGCGAACAAGCACTGCAGGAGGAACATTCTGGCAAGACAAAGGAATATAAAACAATCGGATCACTTTTAGGGCTCAAGACAAGCTAGAAAATTAGCATTATATTGAACAGACAAGACTAATACAGCCCTCAGTTCACAATTAACAGTTCACCAGATATTCCAATGTGACATGAGAATTGTGTGCTCAATCTAGCACATCAATCTGTACATAAAATAGAATCCATTTCCAGTTAACTAATGTTATTTACAATGTTATTCACCCACTAGCAGAAAGATGAAAAAAAAATTGGAACACTTTGCCAAATTTCTAAGCCAACAATAGATTCAGAGCTCAAGAATCAAATTGGCAAGGTTCTACCATAGCCTAGATAATAAAGGTTACATCATTCAGACAATAAAACATGGTTCAATCTTACCGAATATAAGATAAATTCAATAACAAGAACGCATTACAGCAAAAATAAGAAAAAGAAGATCGAACTAAACTAGTAAATGACGATTTGGAACTTACTTGGAGTAGCATGGAAGCCTTAGCACAGAGAATGCCTCCAAGGAATGCAAGGGAATTAGCAGGATTAGATGCAGTGCTCAAACTCTTGGTTGAATTAACTGCAATGATCACATCCTCAGCACCATCACCGTTCATCAACGACCAACCATCATCATTAAACCCATTGATAGCATCATTGAAGCCTCTACAAGAAACAAATCACATAAGAGATTACAGAAATGTATTAACTTTCTTGCACAAGTTGAAAGGCCAACTAAGTAACACTTAGATGTGTGGGTACAACTGCAACTATTAAAAACCAAACTGATCATACAGCTACCTGCTTAATCTTTGGCTGAAAGTTCTGAGCACAGCTGGCTGCCTGCCCAGACCATATACTACCTCACCACTTGTCTCCTGAGCAATTTGTCTGATATAACGCAGTGCCTTCAGAGAAACCAATTAATTAGGTTAAGCCACAGCAGAATCCGATTACATACTCAAAAGATAAACCAACATAATGAAAGCCACTTATAAGATCTGAATTTGCTTAAGAAAAGCTGGCCCATCTGTCCATGCTCTCTTTCTTTCTGAAACGGTTTAAAAGACAAACCAATTGAGTTAACAAAAATCTACTCACCGCAATGGTCATTCTCTGAGCCACTACTTTGGATGATTCATAAAGCGGTCGCAGCACCTCTGGCACACTCCATGCCTGAAATAAGTTGTAAAACAATTTGAATTTTGCCTAGTAAGAAACCTTTAAAAGAAACTTGTCAAAGGCAAACCTCAAGGTTCAGGTGATCAACTATATGGATGATTGACCCTCCACCCTCACAAGGACGAATCAGATAACCACTAGGGTGCATTTCAGCTCTCACGAACTGGGCAGCAGCAGCTGGATTTGGCCCAGCACCAGAACCGGAGAGAGACCTCTCACAGACCTTGAAATATTGACAAGAGGAAGATACAATTAGCACTTAACATTATGTCTCCGACTTAAAACCACAATTAATACACAACATCCACAGAAAAAATGAATGGATATGGTATGATTTACAAACCAAGCAGTCAGAATTATCCATTAGAAGACTATAGGGCAGCTAAAACATATGCTAAAGCTTAAATATTATAATTCACACTTGGCTATCAACTTTAGCTTTTTGGTCAAGTGGTAACTTAACATTATATCAAAGCCAATTTATCCAAGCGGCTTGTGTTCAAATCCTCCAATAATATTATCAAAATTATAACAAGTTGCTTTTGCGATTGTTGTTATGTTTGTTGTTTGTAATTGATCCATAAGCCTCAAACTTATAGGGGCATGCCAGAGCTTAAATGCAATTCTCCAGCCATAATTATTAGCATAAGCTATTGGGTCTAGTGATAAGTAAACAAGATGCAACCATAAGTTGATTCAAACAAGGCCATGCATAAGTTTGCCACGCCAGGTGGTTGAATCAAATTTAATTATTGAATATTTACTATTCATTTAGGGTGCTGATCAACAATGTCAAATATTCTGGTAATGCACAACATTAGTTAATAGATTTAATTGCAGAAAGATGCATACCACAAGACTCCCATTTTCTAAAGTTGTAGTGTATCTTAGAGTCCAGAAGTCCCGTGCAGGAGCCAAAGTTGTTGGGGCATATGCCTGAAGCACTTTCACTTTCAATATTACTTCCAAAAATATCAACAGCCAAAAATTACCGAAGAATTGAAAATTTCAAGCATGCTCATTCACCTGTGTGTATAAAAGTTCAATCGTTCCAGCATTTCCAGCTGGAAACATTGTGAAAACCTCAAGGCTCCGACAGTCCCGGAACCACGATGGACGATCTTTAAGGATCTCTGCAATCTGTCAATTTTTTGTGAAATCCAAACATTGCATTACAAGTAGCTCACCAACAGTGCCCAATAAAAAAAATGCTTCTTTGGAGAGAGATACTATTTCACCAATCGAGTCACAAGTACCTAACATATTCATACCTAACAATTTTTCACAATTAAAAGCATTGCAATGAAATAAATGACAGTAAACACTATGCAATCTTTATTGACCTGCATATGCTTACCTTAGTAGGCTCTAAACTTACAAGACCGCAGGCTCGAGCTGCCACTCCACTACAACTTTGCGAAATGGCAAAGATCCCAACCGAATCCGGACCAGGCTGACATTGACATTATACAAATGGCTCAGATGTGCTTCTGATTTTGGGAAAAGAGATGTGTTCTACGTGACAAAATCTAGCAATAAAATATAGAATCATATAATATTCATATAAGTCTGCATAAGAAACCTTCATCCCAGGCATCTGGACCCAATCAACAGCAGTTCCTGTAGCCTTTGAAAGGAAAGCTGCCAAGGTCTCCTCTGCAATAGAGAGGAGTCTGCAAAAGGCATGAACAAAACATAATGTAAGTCCAAGTTGGGAAAGAAAGACGAGAGACGTGGTGCACATCAGTAATTAAGATTACCCAGCAGGGTTATTGGCATCTCTCAGTGAATGCTGAGGAGTGGTCACCACAGAGTCACAGCTCGCATCAGTGGTTGTTGGTGCCTGCAGAAATACAGATTAAAAATAGAAATCAGGTCAAAAACTGACAAAAGAACAAGAGTAGACCACTTAATTCTTTTACAGGTCAAGCAGCCGCAATAAGTATATAGCCACTAAAACTGAAAGTGCTATAAATATCCTTGAATTGTCAAATGTGACACATTGTAAATACTTCCAGAAAAAAAAACAAAACAAGATACACAATCCAAATAAAAAAAAAAAAAACACAAACAAAGCTAGAGTTTAACTGGATTGCATGCAACCAAGGAAGGAAATTTAAGTCAAAGAAATGTTAAATTTAAAAATTTCATCATCTTAAATTTTTGCTTGGAAAGCTGATCTTCCAGAATGATCTCTATTGTTGTATCATCCTAGAATCAAACGTAAAATGTAGATAATTAAGCAACAAACACCACATGATCAACCCAAAAGCATCATCACTGATGCACATTCAGAATTTTTCATATCATGATAATCAGAAATGCAGCACTGGAAAACCAATAAACATCAGATTACAAAGAAAAAAGAACATACACTTACAGTGTGCAACTGTTGCCGCATATATCCATTTTCACACACCAGCTGCGATACCTGCTTCTGCAAACGATCATTCTCCTCCATCAACAGCTTATTCATAGCTGTCAATTTTCTGTTCACGGTTTGGAGTCTCGAGGCCTCTTTTCTCTGCTTCTCTCGACACCTGCACAACCAAACATCATTCTCATCCACCCTCCCAAACAAACGCTTAAAACCCAAAATAAACCAACCCAGAATAAACATATCCTCATGCTAATCAAACACCAGCTGAAGTTTATTCAAATCACAATTCAGAAAACTAGTCTTGCACCCACATGCACAATTTTGTTGACAAATTCCACCCATTGATGAATTTCTAATGTCATTCAACGAATACAAATCTCAATCAGGTGAGAGCACAACAAAATCGTAAGCTAAAGCTAAAATTGAAGAAACGAACAAGAATTTGTTCAAAAGAAAGTATCGGTAATTTTTTTACCTTCGATTTTGAAACCAGACTTTGATCTGTTTCGGCTCTATGTTGGAAAGGATGGGGCACTCCCGGATCAACTGCTGCCTACGCAACGAGCTCGGCTTTGGGCACTCTGCATAGACTCTCTCAAGAGCTTCCACTTGTTCAGCCGTGTAACGAACATACTTTCCACTATCAAGCTGGTGCTTGCTGATACTCCCACTACTACTCTCCCTTTGTTGCTGCTGCATCACCATCGCCATTTTTCTGCAAATCCAATAACCACAGAGAAATAAACAGAGATTTGAAAAGATGGGTAGGGTAATTAAGGTACCGATGAGCCAATAATGAACCTCGAAAGGGGATGGTGCTTGTTTTGGGTGGGTATAGGACCTAAGATTATTGTTTCTTAGTAAAGTCCGTCGTTTGTGATGTGTTAAAATGGAGAGAAAGAGTTACAAAAACTGATACGTAGAGGCTTAAAACGAAGATTCTGTGGATTTAAGTGCACAAGGCCAAGTGGATGGGTTCCGCTGAGAGTGTATAATCAACAACATACGGAGTACAGACAGAAGCAAGTCTGTATTTTTGTGAAACCTTTCGGTTATTGGTTGATAATCCAAGCTGTAAAGAACTCTTCTTTTTGCCAATTTATGCTTCAAAATATCTCCTCCCTTGCCCAGAAACAAAACTTTTCCTTCAAAAACCTTAGCTTTTTTCAGCTGAATAGCAACTAAGCTCGAAATCACAGAACCTTTCTTCTCAAACGAGCTTGAAAGCACAAAAAACAAGAAAGAAATACAGAAAGAAAATATTTATCTCACTGGTTTGCCGGGAGAGTGACAGACTGACAGGCTCTCTCTCCCTCGAGAAAGAGGGCAGCAATGGGTTGTGGCATTACAGAGCTTACAATTAATGTATCGGAAAAACATAAATATAAAGTGAAAATGAAAAAGAGAAAACCCTAACCATGACTGAGTTCCACAGCCACTAGAAGAAGAGAAAATGAAAAGATTTAGAAGGGTTTCGATTTGATTTTGTCTTCCTCAGAGAAAAAGAAGAATGACAGAAAGAGAGAGTGATCTAAGTCTGAGCTTCAAACAGTGGGGAATAAGAGAGAGAGAGCAGCAGTTCTCATGAGAGAGCAGCAGTTCTCATTTCAATTCATTTCAATTGCACGCATACCGACAAACTTACTTACCAGCGGTGGTTTGTTTATATTTTGGCGCATTTACGAAACTGTCCCCATATTTTATATGAAATGACATTTTAGACCCATAGCGGTACTGAGTCAGGACATAATCATAATACAGCACTACAATTGCTAAGGTCAAAGTTACCAAATCTATACGTGTACACATTTTATTCTCTCCCATGAACAGATTATATTTTATTAATAATTAATTTATTTATTCGATAAAATAAAGTTATATGTAGAGAAAATTATGTAATAAAAATGAGTTATTTATTTAGGATGCTATATTTATTTTGACAATGAATAAAGTTTTATGTCTTGTGAAAAAAAAAATAAATAAAATAAAAAAGCATACAAGGTTTGATAGAACCTTGAATCATTTATGGGTCAACAGTAATATGGAAGTCCTAGATTCTTCTTTGGATTTCATTTAATAGAGAATGAATCATGCCTGCCTGCCTTCCCATTTAGTGTCTATTATCAAATCCTTAAAAGCCTCTCAAATAACTTTCAAATATATGAAAATAATAAAATTAACCACAACAAAAATGGCTTTTAAGAGAAGTTGCAATAATAATTTAAGTAGTTATCTTAGCACGTTGTGAAGATTAAAGCTCAAAATTACTACTTGTATTAATTAATAAATTTTAGTAGAACAAAAGATAAAAGAATATTCTTTACTCAAAATCTTAAAAAAAAAAAAAAGGTTTTTTTTTTTAAATAATAATAATAATAATAAAAGCAGTGGCACTCTCGAGATTATTCAAATGCAACAAGAACAATTCTAAAACCAAAATAGGGGGGGACCACTTCTTTCCTTTCTTTATAAAAACATAAATTTAAAAAAAAAAAAAAATCAAATAGTATCAATCAAGCTGGTTTCGTAATTCCGGACCAACGAATACATATATATATATATAAAATAAATACCGACATTCCTTCTGTATTTATTAAATAATTTAATAATTATATATATTTATATTTTAAAAATAAAAGAATTTATAAAAAAGAAAAAAAATGGAGAAAAAACCTGAAATGGTGTGGCATTTTGAGATCAGCTGCTTTTGGCATGCGCGAAAAGTAGTATCACGTGCTGCCCACAAATGCAAATGCAAATGCAAATGCTCGCGCATTGCCGTGCAATGCTATCAATTTGACTTTTAAAATTTTAACTCTTTTTTGTTTTGTTTTCCTCGCATTGGACAAGCAGTGTGTGAGAAAGCAACAGCCAGCCTCAGAAGCTTCAGTTTGTGTTCTATACTCATAAATCTTGTTATGTCTTTCTTTTCACATGCCACTTCCTCTTGGTATAGGGTTTTGCAAGAAGTTGCTTGTCATGTTTAGCAATAAGATTTTATTGTAATATATTATTATATGTAATGTTAGACTGATTTTTTTTTTTAACATAAAATTTTTATTATAAAATTTAAAATAAATAATGTTAAATTTAAAAAGTTTAATAAAAAAATTGTATTTTTTTTTTTATAAAAAGGTTAATATAAGAATATATTAATGTATCATAATCAATCCCTTACCCGATAATACTCAAATCAAGAGATTGATTGACCTACCACGTCACTTATTAAATTGGAGGTATGGCATATTGCAATTCAGCTACATTGTATGATTTTTTTTTTACAACTTTATTTAACTCTTAGGTTAGAATATTTTTCGACTTTTTATCACAATTTTCCCTCAGCAATGATATCTTGCGGGTACATGCATGGTGTTGAATGGTGTGTATGTAGGTAGAGGATTGGTTGTTTGTGTTGGAATTGATAGGTGATAGTGGAAAGCTTGAATATCAATCCATATTGAACAGAGGTTTATAAGCATGCCAATGAATTGAAAGCATGTGGAAAAATGGAAGGCACTGCATATTGGACAAAGCAAAAGGAATGAAATTGACTTTGAACAATTCATGCTCCATATTCGGTCTTGTCGCCATTATTGTGTATTTATCAGTTCAGACACAAATCTCATCTCTCTCTCTCTCTCTCTCTCTCTCCATCATATACTTAATTAGACGTGGAACAGAAAAAAGGGAAGAGTGAGAGTAGTAGTATATTCTTGATGTGTACACAATATATTTTCTTTTTGATTTTGATTTTGGGTACGTTACCTGCTTTTGTGACGCATGGCTTTGTATCCACTGTTACCCATTTCTCATTCACTCTCTCTCTCTTTTGGAAACATATCCTTCAAGCTTGCTATATTCTAACACCAGAAGAAATGATTTTGTTGTCAAGCATCTTATTGAATCAAACATTAGGAAGCTTAAAAATAATAAAATAAAATTGTAAGTTAACAACACGGTTTAAACTCTCTCTCTCTCTCTCTCTATATATATATACACAAATATATAATAATTTACGGACCATAAATTTCAGTTATTAAATAATCATAATGATTAAGATTCATAAATATATAATAATTTTAATATAATATAATTTTAAAAAAATTTAATACTTATTAAACTAGATGTGTTTTCCATAACATGTTAATATATGCTCATGCAACCATGAATTGGCTACATGATTAAGAAGAAAGAAACATATTTGACCCAACAAAAAAAAGAAAAAAAAGAAAAGAAAGATAATCTATGCGTGATATATAACTTATCCATATAATTCCAAATATATAAAGTAAGCAAAAGGAAAAGAATAATAAATGTAGTACAATGAATGAGACATGATGAGGAATATGAAAGTCAAATGGGTGTATCGTTTTCTTTCTTTTTAAACCAACCCAAAAAAAAAAAAAAAAAACCACTTTAGGTGATGGAATTAACATTCTTCCACTTTGTCCCCCCTCCCTCTCCCCACCTCTTCTATTTGTTAACTTTTGTTTTATT
>CP135553.1:4605811-4758611 GCA_032402905.1 Khaya senegalensis | reverse complement strand
TCTTTTTTTTTTAAAACAAACCACTGATGTTGCGTAAATCAATAGAATGCTGGCGTGGCTTTTGCTTTGAGGGGTTGGCATCGTTGAAGTGGAGACGTGACCCCACCCCTCCAAGTTTGCCCTTTGTGACCATAACCACCACAGCGAGCGCGCAGCACCACGCCCCCACAGCAGCACCCACGCCACACCCTCACGCCACCCACAAACAACCCCACCCCCCGCCCCCCTCTTCCCCCAAGTGTTCCCTCTTTACTTTTTCAAGAAAATAAAAATTAAAAAAAGAAATTATTAATATCATAATAACGAAAATAAACAAATAAATATATATTATACCAAGTAAAATGCTTGTATATATATGGTTCTCACTGAATCTATCCCACATCTCCAAGGGTAATTTGCTTGCCTAGCTCTCCTCCAATACTTTACCTTTGCTTGTTGGGCACACACACTGATTGTTATTATTATAATTATTAGAATTTTAAGATGATTTCATTTCCTGCGTGCTCTGTTGTTTTCACCAAAAAGCTTTCATTCCACGTATAGATATTGATGGGCGATGGTGTGTTCTTGGTAGTTAGGGGTATTGCTCAAGCAAAACTAGTAATTGGTAGAAAAAGGGGGGAGGTGGTCACCCCACCCCCCCTACCCCTATTCCCTATCAGTGAATAATGTAAAAAACCTTAGTAGCCATCATTAATTAATTAACTACCCCTTGTTTAACTAAAGCATTAATCTTTCGTAATTCGTAAGGATCAGACAATCTTCACCTTCACCTTCAGCTGGGTTCGATCAGCTAATCGTCATGCATGCATGCACTTACTGCTGTTTCTTTTTTAACTCAGCCTTAAGACATGATTCCATCTCTTTAACTTGGTCTAGCAGTTTACTACCAAGAAAAGAAATAAGAAACTGAAAGTAATTGCAGTAGAAAACAAAGAAAGTAATTGCAGTACTTATTAAAAGGAGGCAAGGGACAGAGTTGATTTAGGACAACTCTTTAGGTTTTTATTTGAAATAAGAATTCTTTTTCCCTTATAGATTCATATTAGACGTTGTTCCTTGGTTATTTTTGGGGAGTGATACTGTTGGATGTTCTCGTATATTTATTGCTGCTTTCTATTCTAATGCATGATTCTGGTGGGTTTCATTTCATGTCCTTATTGTGTCTCTCTCCTTTTTTCTCGGGTAATAAATTCTTGTTTCTTATCGGGTCAGTCTACTCTATAGCAGTTATAACATTACATCGACCATATTTTCTGTTATATCTTTCATTTTGCGACTGAATATTTAGTTGCTGTAGCCTCACTTCACTCAAATATGTACATATAACCCTAAATCTGTAGTATGCTTCCGGAAAGGCATACAAAAAAGTAAAGCCAGTATGGTAAAAATAAACAGAAATTGATCTATAAAGTGAGAAGAAGAAGAAGAAACGGATGAAAATCAGCAGTTGAGAACTGGGTAATTCTTTAATAATCTTGAGGGTGAACATAGGCTAGCTGGATGGACAAAAATGTAAAAAGAGAATTTAAAAAATCAAAGGCATTGCATGCAATCAATGAATGGAAATGACAACACACTTGTTAAGCATTCACAAGGCTCAATAATGCTACGCATTTCAATTTCAGGTTCCTCTATTTGTAGAAAAGAGGACTTTGCTTCATCATTAACTTTCAAACCTTATTGTCATTTTTGTCTATGATTATGACTAATGTTATCACATATATTAAGGGAAACTAGAGGGTGCTAATTAATTTCATGAATGTAAATACAATTTATTTCATTGTTTTCAAAATTTTGAAATAACAATTTAACTTGTGTCAGGAAACAACCTTCAGTTTTCTTACTTATGAATGGAAAAAGCACATTGATATTGTAAATAAGAGTTGTGAAATAATAAAGAATGTTCTCACCGTGGTAGATGGAATGCACCTACCTAATAAATAATGGGGGAAAAAATCTATCCAGAGTTTGAAACTTTGAAACGGATGCATAGAATTTGGTAGTTAAACTTAATCAACACGAAAAGGACTGTTGGCTCTATGATCAGAATTTTTGAGACACTCTATTTGGGGAATTATCTTTGACCAAGTTCAATAACTTCAAATTCATAGCATTCTATTTCACAACCACTAGAAAAGAAAAAGTAAAATCAAATCAAATACTCGTGTCTATTTATGTTTACGGATCAAAATTCTCTCATTATTTAAACTTTTATTGGAGTAAATTCACGTTTGTGAATTCTCTCTCTCTCTCTCTCTCTCTCTCTCTATATATATATATATATATTCTTGAACACCATTCATTGGGATGAATACTTGGTTGATGAAGAGAATAAGACAAGACAATGAAAAGCATGAAAGGGGATAACTTGGAAGGGAATATATGTGTGTTGATATATCTAAGTTGAAAAGGATGTGTGTTTTTCCAGGTTGTAGTAATCAAATGAAGGTGTGCCTATGCTTATGATTATCAATGGAAGATGTGGACAAGAATCTGGTCTCTCTGAAAGGTCTGCCTGGCCCTGCCACTGCCCCTGCCCCTGGCCCATAAATCCAATTCAATTTGGTGTCAATCATAAAAAAGAAAAAACCCTAAAAATTGATGAAATCGTAGTGCAGTCAGCAATGCAAGGAATAAAGTTAAGGAAAAACGAAAAAAAGAGGGTTTAAAACCCCACATGTCATGTTTTAGGATTTGATTAATCACCTACTCTCTCTACTAATGTCATAAAAAGCAGCATTCCCACTTCCAACCTCCTTTCTCAAATCTGCTTATGGCCTGCCTTAATCCAATTTTTATTTTTTTAGGAAAAAAATTCCTTTATTTATAACATAATGATGAGCTCAGCATTATTTCACAACATTTTAAATTGATTTTGTCATTTTCTGCGACAGAGAGTGCCCCAAATTCTCTTTGATTGAGCGAGCTACAGCGTGACCGAGGCCCGGCTCCTTTCCTTGGGAAACATGCGGATGTTATAATTACTCTATTATCGGCATATATATACTAAATTTCTTAATCAAGATTCTTTTTTTCTTCCAGTAAAATTTAATATTTGTAGGATGAGATTCAAAAATTATCGCAATAAATTTGAGTAGCGTATGAATTATTGGTGATGTTCTGGGCGGACAAACCGTAGTAATGGCAGCCTAAAAAATAATTCACCTTCCCAAATTATCGTCCCGGCTCTTCAAGTCACGAAGAGCAAAAGAGATGGAAAAATAATAACCAGTCCTGCTACTGCTCCTGCAGCACATCACGTTGAAACATAATAAGAACAAACAGGCGAAATGGTTAATCAGAATATGGGGCAACACCCACGCGCCTCAATTGCGATATGGACCTTCTCGTACTAATATAGCCTGCACTGCAGATACTGTATCTTCTACCACGGAAAAAGGAAAGTTAATATGCCAAACTATTTAAGGAGAAAAATTAAAAAAAGACTTGAGGACAAAATACACTCATATGATAAGATGAGAGAAGATAGCAAACCAACTTAAGCCCAACACTAGAATCCCTGAATTTCCCCAACCCCCCGGTTTACCGTACCCCCAAACACCAATTAGACCTTAAGTTGTCCCAAGCTCTGCAATGCTTTTTCTTCCACATTGTTCTGGATTCTCTTCTCTATTTGAGTTAATGGACTACAATCTAGAAGGGAAGGAGCAGTAGAGTTTGAAGTATCTTCTTTCTGAACAACAGAAGCAACAATAGTTGGAGGATCTTCCTTCTGAATGACAGAAGTAGTAACTGCTGGAACATGGTCTTTCTGTATGGCATTGGCAGAAGCAATAATAGTTGGAGGATCTTCCTTCTGAATGACAGGAGTAGCAACAGATGGAACATCGTCTTTCTGTATGGCATTGGCAGAAGTAGTAATAGTGGGAAGATCTTTTAGAATGGCAGGAGAAATAACTGTCAGAGGATCATCTTCTTTTGTAGCAGCAGGGACAAGAGTGGCTGTAGAATCTTCATTGCGGACAGTTAAAGAATCATCCTTGCGAAACGGTGGAGCAGCATATACTGGCACAGCCTGTCTGATGGTGACAGGAGGTGCAATTCGTACAGGTGGGACCCGCATCGCCTGAGAGGGAAGCATAGATGGTGGTGGATGTGAAGGTGCTGAGTAACAAGGCACTGCAGTTCTTACTGTCACCGGCGGTGCAATGCCATGACAGGAAGTCCTATATTGTCGGATGGGAACATAAGGAGCGGCTCCTGCAGTAGGGAATTTCTGAGGTTGAGCCATACGACCTTCTATGCCAGGCAGTTGTGGTGGCAGCAGAGGTCTGTCATTGGTCACCGTTGATGGCAATCTATGTCGAGAAGCTGTCTTGGGGCAAATTAAGGGGAGGATTCTTGATGTGGTAGCAGGGGGAGGCTGCGGACTCGTTGGTCTAGGGTTCCGAACAGGAAACTTCCTTGAAAATGGTATTGGAGTATCATGACAATTAGCCATTGCCATCTTTTCCTTCAGGCGGTAATTCAATAAGGCCCGTGCTATTGTTATCTGTTCCAACTCATCATTATGTTCTGTCTCAGATGAAGAACTTGCGGTTTCTTTTGCCACTGGAAAAGGGAAAAAAGAAAAACAAGTAAATAAATAATTTAGCCTTCAGCACAAGAGTTCCTAGACTAATATTTCAGACTGTTAGTTTCACAACTATGTCCATTAAAAAATCGTAATAAAAATTACATTAAATTTTATACAGAAATTAGTGGAAGGCAGAATATGGGCAGACTCTGGCATAAAATGATGGTTAGGGGCAGCAGACCCAGGCTTATCTCAGTTGCATTATATTATATCATCAAAGTAGTTAATCTAATGAAAATTCAGACAAAAACTCACATTGTTTTAGAGATGTCCAAGCTGCCATAGCTGCATTCTTCTCAGCTTGCTTCTTGTTCTTGGCAGGTTCCCCTGTAAAAGTTATTCCAGCTAATTCTACGATGCCTGTAAAAACAGGCAGGTGTCCAAGGCCTGACCTGATTGTTGTGTATTGTGGCAATGGAGCTCCAACTCTTTGTGCAATTTCCTGTAAGAGGTTCTTGTACACCCCTGTCTCATCCTAACCACAGAAAAAAACTAATTGGTATCAAACAACAAAACTAGATACAGCTGTGACCAAGTGCACCAGGAAAAAAGAATAAAAGTGTATCAAAGCAGAGGGAAACTGTGATGACTGACTCAGTTAGCACGATATTATAACTCTGGCACAGCTCAAGTGGCCAAACGGGCCCAATCTTGGCTCTTCACTGTTTTGTTCCTTGCACCAAATCTTGGGTGCTACGAACATAACCGTGAGGGGGATAAGATCGGACTGTTGTAACACCCTGAGCTACGAGAAAGCAGACAATATTGTCCCATTTAGGCCAAGTCATCATGGAAAAAGTAATAATTAGGCCGGGTCATAGTAGAAACAGTAAAAAGAGATAAAGATATTGCTGTGGAAAATCTTCATCCAGTATGGTTATTACAGAATTTATTTTTTCCATCTTTTTTTTCCCTTATTTTGGCAGAAATGAAACTACTATCAAGCAGCCAGTCTATTAAACAGTTTACAAACTATTTTCATCTGTAAGTGGTAATTTGAAAGTCCTGTAATTTCTGATACCCAGGAGCTATTCTCATGTTTAGAATCAGGAGTGATAAAATATTGCACCACAGGAGCAAACAGTTGGGGAAATTAGATATTTTGAAGCAGGCCCAGAGACCCCGGATGATTATAGAAGATAACTGAAAAGCACCACCAACAAAAATGAATATTCAAAATGATTACAAAAGAGAGAAAATGGAGGCCTGGAAAGTTCTCAACCAAATCCTTCCTCTAAGGCGCCAAAAACCAATGTGTAGCAAACAGAGGTAAGGGAAAGTGGTCTTTCTTAAGGCAGGAAACATTTATCCTACTGATACATTGTGCATAGAACTACATTTGTTGTATTGTACGAAATTATAATCAATTCGCAATAAAAAGAAATTCAAAAATTTTTATAATCTGTGAAAGTTGCTCTCGGACAGTAACCAAACATATTTCAACTTCATAATCTTCGGAAAGAAAACCCCGGAAGTCACCAAAGCCCATAAAATTCTTATAACCGAAATGCCCCCACAGGTCAAATTAACAACACCAGGAACGCGAAGGACAGCTGTTTTCCAGATAAAAGGACAAAGAAATCCAGAGTGGTCCTTTACTAAACGCTTTCTTCTCTATCTCTCCCACCCAGAAACTTCCCAGTTCCCGCTTTCTTTTAGATTTTGTAAATAATTAAAACACTTAATTGTCGTCACCTAAGTCAGAAGATCCCACTCATTTTGTAACCGCAAGTACAAATCAAGGGCATTATGGTCATTTCAGACTAACAGACAATAATCTTGAGCTGAATTTCCGGCGATCACAGCGGTACAAAACTGAAGCAGTGTGAAGGCTGATCGTCAGGAATTTTTCATTTCCCTTTACAGAGCTCAGTTTTTGTCAAATTTCTAATATGATTACTGATCAGCTAAAAGAGAAGAACAAAAATCATTAAAAATGGAACCACACCGACGGAGGCTAAAAATGCAAGCAGATAAGCCAAAAAGCGAAGGGCGTGAACTAACCAGAATCCTGGCGGCGAGGGAAGGGGAAGGCCCACGATTAGAGAGAGAGTTAAGAGCGACCTCAGCGGCGGAGTGCTCGGCCTGACGGAGAGTAGAACAATAGTGCGGACTCTCAAAGATCTCGCCATTAAAATTAACAGTAGCTTTAAATCTAGGGGCGTGGTCGGGACCTTCCCGGATGCAGGAGTAGGACGGGAGATTAAAGCAGCTCCTCTGCGCCAGCTCCTGCAGCTGGTTCTTGTACATTTCGAACTAGTTTTCTACAACTCCAAACACGCGCCGTATCAAGTCACTTCACCTGTTAGTTTGATTTTATTTCATGGCATGGTGGGAAGAAAGAATTAGGGATGGGATGGGATGGGATCGGGGGGAATTGGGGTGGGGTGAGGGGATCAAAGGTTTCTTAGGGTTTTGGCTTGGGTTGGGGGGAGGAGGGGTGGTGTATGGAAGAGGAGAGAGAGAAAAGAAAGGTAAACTAAGCAAAAAACAAACGGTGAGAAATGAAAGTGGGGGATTAATATTTTAATGGAGGAATATGATATAATAATGGTTTTATGAGAGGAGGGTCAAGTCAACAGAACGTTAGGATTAGGCTTAGGCTTAGGCTGCATGGATGGATGGATGGATGGATGACATCTCTTTTTCCTCCAGATTTTCTACACCTTTTTATTTGTTTCCTGTTTATTTATTTATGTCCAGCTTTCAACTACTGTATTTATGTTTTGTTTTGGAAGCCAGAGAAACAAGATGGTTGTTTGTTTGTTTTTTTCTTGGGCAGGCCATTATTTGTACCACTACATTCAATGATTTGTTTATTTAAATTTCCAATTTACTATAATACAAATTTAATAAAATAGTAAAAATAAAAAAAATAAATTACAATATAATAAAAAAAATAATAATAATATTTAATCAATAACTTCATAACTTTTGTTTTTCTATCATTTAGATTAGGGTTTAGGAAGGATGATGACTCTATTAATGTTAAAATTTCATTGCTAAGTTTCTAATTAAAATTATGACGGCATGGACTAGGTTCAGCAGCTGTACCAGTACCACCGATTACGTTAGAACCATAATAGGAGTGATCAAATTTAAGAAAGAATCTTAATTAATGCTATAATTTCATCATCATGAAAAATGAAAATGAAAATGAAAATGGAGGTCACGTGGCTAATGTTTGTGTGTTTGGGTTTGGGAGTATGAAAAATGAAAATGAAAATGGGGTGGTGCTGGCGTCCACACCGTTCATATAAAATGATGATGATGATGATGATTGATTGATTCTTGATAATGTGTGTATAATGCGCAAAGTCAGAAGATCACGGGATTGAAATCTCCCACGTCGAGGAACTGGAATTTCAAAAGTACCCTGTCGAAGGTTGGTACAGTGGCGAATGCATGAATGAAGAGGGGGAGGGTATTTCGGTAATTTGAAAGAGACTAGAATAGAATAAACAAGTCGACTTCGTTATCAACGGACAAGGTAAGTGGGGAACATAGCTTTTTTAAACCTCCGAAATTGATGAAGTTTGACTACTGAAGTCGCATAAATGCCCCTGGTTCTAATTATTAGTCAAATGGAAAATGGTAGTGGCAAAAGGGCAGGCATGAATGAATGAATGAGTGAGAATGTGTTTGAAAAAGGAAGATTTCAAGATTGATTCCATTTCATTAATTGATTTGATTGATTATTGGGAGGGGGTGGGGGTGCATGAATTGGAACTAATGTTCGAAGGCTTAGAAAACGCGTTTTCCCTTCCCATTCCGCCGAAAGAAAAGCAATACAGAGTCCCACTTCATTCCCATACATGTACCATTACCACTAATTTCGCCGTTTTGATGAATTTTGGTTCATAATTTAAATTTATTTAAAATTATTTATTTTAATTTAAATCAAATTTAAATCAAACTTATTAGTTTTATGTTTTTTTTAAATTGATTTAAATTATTTTGATTTGAATTGATTCTATTCAAAAGTGTTCTCCTCTGTTAGCTATTCAAATTAAAAAATTGGCTCACATTTAGATACTATTTATTTGTTTTTTTTCCATAAAATTAAGTATTAAATAAAAATAAATAAATAATTAATTATTTATAATTTTTTAATGTTAAATTTTATTTTCTATTAATGATGAACACAATGTGTTAATCAATAAATAATTACAATTAAATTTGTTACATTCAATCAATGTTTTTTTTTTCTATTTTTTTTAACATTAAATAATTTTATTGTAAAACTTAAATTATATAAGAAAAATATAATAATTTTTTTCTACCATGTCACAATTTTTTAAAAGTACAAAATATGAACATAGATTTTTAAAAAAAATATATATTGGTGTAACTACATATATATATATATTTTATTAGGGAGCCCTACTACAAAGAGTAGGCAATAGTTAGGAGTAGACTTTGGCAAGAGTTAGGAGTAGACTCTCTCTTGAATGTATGAGAGTAAATGCGACGATATTTTCTCAATCCTAATGTTCAAACTTTACAATAACATATTTGATTTGAGGAAGGTCCCACGAATCTGCATAAAATTATTGGTATTGACTAAAGTTAGTTCGTTGGCTGCATTTTATTCTTGAGGGTTTACGTTTTCAGTTTCAAGTCAAATTTGATTTGCATTTTAGTGAAACTCGGGACCTAGTCCCCATTAAATTTCAGTTCCTAACCATCTGGTTATCTGAGTGCTTGCTGAGTCAAAGTACCAATTTTTTTTTGGCCGTTCTCAGAGGAAGATTAGTTGAAGATGGATTGTGCAAGGGGAGCCTGATTGATTTGACTTTTTAAACAATAAATAAAAGGTTAAAAGGTTGAAATCCCCTCGCACCAACTTTTGAGATGGATTATTGTTTAATTTGAGATAGGTTGAGGTGGGTTTAGAGGTGACAAATGTATTGTATTATGGTGTGTCAATCCAGTTGATAAAACTCAGGTACATTGGTATGCCTAATTTTTAAAAGGTCAGTCCGACTTAATTCAAAATTTTATTTAGTTTATATTATATTATGTCGTATTATATTAATTTATTAATTTTTTTTAATTTTTTATTTTAAATATATTTTTAAGAATATAACTAATTTAAATTATTAAAATATTATTATTTTGATTTATATATAATTATTATTATATGCATTGTAACATATGGCATGTTAAAATTAATGGAATTATGAAGCAGGCAGGTAATGCAACTGCTTGCTTTGCATTCCGATCGATGAGGTGGTGCATGCATGCATGTGTGTGTATAATAATAATAATAATAATCTTGCTTTAGAATTGAAAATCAAAATTGGAAGAGGAAAACAGAAAAAGAAAGCTGTCGAAAGAAAGGAAGTAAAGAAAGAAAGAAGAAAAAGAGGAAAAAGAAAAAAAAATATTAATTATAGACTAAAGGAATAATATAAAATACATATGCGAGAGATTAAAAATATTACTAAAAATTAAATGAATGACACAATAATAAAATTAAGATATTTATGTTTTTATATTTGTAATGTGTATTAGATTTTCAATTAATTTTAACAATTAATTTTTGAATCATATACACTTTACGAGCGAATGCGATGATAAAAAATTTTAAAACTACCCAAGAGTAATTATCAAACTGTGAGTAAATTTTTTTAAACAATATATTTTTAATATAATAATTATATTATATTAAAATTCATAAGATTACAATTATTCACGTACATGATAAATTTGATAAGAAATGATAATTTGACATCTACAATATATGTTTGATATATAAATTGTGGTGAAATGATGTAAATATGAGTATGAGCCTTGGTGAGAGTATAAGGTCGCAGGTTATGGTTATGACTATCTGGATGAGAATATGATATTATCAGATATGTCTATGATATAATTATGAACTTTAACAAGAATTTGAGGCCGTTAAAAATGGATTTGACTATCCAGATGACAATACGAGATTGTCGGATATACTTTTAATTTATCTACTTGAAAGAAGATTTTTCATCAAGCATGATATGATTTATGGATGCTTATTGATGTGAAATGATTAATTTCGTTGTGTGATTGATGTATGAGTGAAGCATGAGTATAAAATGATTGTATAATTATTTATGAAAAAGTATTTTTTTAAAAATTAAATTCATTCATTAAATTACAAGCTCGTTGTTTTTTTTTTTTAAAATTTTTTTTTTCAAGTATTGCAGGATTCATGCAATATATAATTAACACTTGAGGTTAGGATCATTAAATGTATACAACATGGATTATTTTCTGAACATATCATGTTTGTATATACATATGTAATATAATCACATATGTGTAAATAAATGATATATATATATATATATATATATATATATGTTGTGGTAAGGTATAGAGCCTCAATGTATAATAATAATGAAAGCCTGAGGCTGTTTATGTCATGTTTTATGATATTTTATTACATGAAAATCGTGAGAAGAGAATATAAAAATAAAATGTATAATATCTAGTATGATTCATTTTGAACTCTAAAAAGAGTCAGGGTGTGTCTTGTCAACTTGATATCAAAGTGTGAATTTAATGCTGTAGATTATTATGTGATATATGCATACTGCTTGCATCATAAAATAATTTATGAATAATGATATCAATATGTGTAGGAGTAGTCATACCAACACTATACTTGTCGTAGATTTGAATTTACTCTTACTTGAGGAGAAAGAAAGGGAAAGCATAGGAAAAAAATGAGCGAATTTTGTACCATATATACTTGTGTATGAAGCATGAGTAAATTTTAATATAAGGATAAAGAATACTATTAAACATGTTCATAACTTAGGTGTAACAAATTTTAAGGGTATTGAAGATCCCATAAATTCAAACTTATCGTTAACTATGTTGGAAAGGATGTTTTAGACAATGGAGTGTACAGATGAACAAAAAGTAAATTTTGCAGCATTTATGCTTCAAAGTAGAGCATATCATTAGTGGACACTTGTATTGCATAGGTATACAGAAAATGAAGCTATCACTAGGACTGATTTTCGTAGAGAATTTAATGATAAATATTTCTCATCTATTTATTAAAACACCAAGATGAGTAAATTCCTAACACTGATCAAAAGATCAATAACGGTTAAAGAGAATGAGAACCAATTTATAGAATTATTAAGATTTACTCTTATTGTGGTACAAAGTGTGATAGATATATGCAGATGATTTGAAGAGGACTTGTGTGATAATATTAGAGCATTTGTGATTACATCTGGGTATACATATTTTGGAAATCTAGTTTTAGCTATTATAAGAGTTGAAAGAAACTTAGCAAAAGCCACTCTTAAAACTATACAAAAGAGATGGTCAACTGGTAGCCATAGTGGTAGTAGAGCATTTAAAAAAAAAGGTAGAGCAAAAGATTTTGCTAACAGATAGTAACACAATTTACACCTAGAATCATTAAAAGGACATAGACAAAAATTTGGGTAAAGCCCTACATCTAAAAATTATGAGAGTAGCCAATATAGTAGCACCAACAGAGGCAGACATTTTTCATGCATGACATATGTAAAATATCATAGGAAAAATGTCTTGCAAGTACTATTTAATGTTTCCATTGTAGATAGCCTAAGCATATTAAGATAGAGTGTTCTACCTTAACACTTAATGTTAGTGGTACAATATAGGGCGGGAGTATACGATTTAATGTTATAGAGGTTGCTTGTGATAGATAAAGAGGCCAACCAAGTCACCTTTAAATGTAGGCATGTGTTTTTGCCTTGATAGAGTAAGAGGCACAAACCATGCCAAATGTGGTTACATGTATGTTAACTATATTTGGACATGATACACTTATTTTAATTAATCTTAGTTCCACTCATTCTTTTGTATTTCATACTTTTACCATACATGCTGATATAGAGTTAAGATCATTAGATTATGATTTAATGGTAGCTATACCGCTTGAAGAATCTTTATTGGCGTTAGTGTATTTCAAGAATATGTCATTATTATGAGTAGTTGCGACATAAAGACATATTTAATTCTATTAAATATTGGTGATTTTGATATTTTATTAGGAATGGATTGACTTGCCAATTTTTATGTTAAAGTTGATTGTTTTCGAAAAGAAGTGATTTAAAAGATTAGGAGTTGAGTAGGACACTATTTTTTTTATGAAAAATAAAGAATTTTTTATTTCATATGATATCAGCCATTGCTAGTCGTAAATTGTTAGGGAATGGTTGCTTTGCATATCTAGTATATATTGTTAATATAAAAGTTGTTCAAGTAAAGTTAAAAGATATTTTTGTAGTAAATAAATTTTTAAAAGTATTTTCTGAAGATCTTATGGGTTTACTGCTAGACAAAATGATTAAATTTATCATTGTGTTGATTCCAAGTCTAACTCTTATTTCTATTGCATTTTACAGAATGGCTCCATCAGAGTTAAAAGAATTATTTCAATTACAAGAATTAGTGAATGGAGATTTTATTAGACCTAGAATATCTCCTTAGAGAGCACTGGTATTATTTATGAAGAAAAAAGATGAAATCTTGAGATTATGTATAGATTATCGACCGTTAAATAAAGTCATAATATGCAATAAGTAGTCCCTCACTCATATTGACAATTTATTTAATTAATTACAGGGTGTTAAAGTTTTTTCCAAGATAGATTTACACGTGGATTATCATTAATTAAATATTAAAAATGTTGATGTACTTAAAATTGCTTTTAAAATTCAATATGGACATTATGAGTTTCTTTTCATATTATTTAGGTTGATTAATGCTCCAGCAGTATTTATGAATCTCATAAATTAGGTATTTCATCTTTATTTAGATCGATTTGTTATTGTATTTATTGATGATATTCTGATATGTGCATGAAGCATATAAGAACATGGAGAACATTTGAAAATTGTTTTACATATATTAAAGAGTAAATAATTTTATACAAAGTTTAGTAAATGTTAGTTATGGTTAGATATAGTTGTATTTCTTGGTTATGTAATTCCAACTGATGACATTTATGCGAATTCTTGGATTTGTTGGATATTATCGAATATTTGTTAAAGACTTCTTCAAATTATTTGAACCATTAATAAAAAAGAAAGTAAATTTAAGTAGATTGAAGACCATGAATAGAGTTTTCAAGAACTAAAGAGAAGATTGATTTCTACTCCTGTTCTCACAATTCCAACTAATATTAAATGATTTATGTTTTATAGTGACGCATCCATATAAGGGTTGGGTTGTTTATTGATACAGAATAAAAAGGTAATTACTTATACTTTTTGATAACTTAAGAAATAAGAACTGAGTTATTCGATCCATGACTTAGAACTTACAGTTGTAATGTTTACATTGAAAATTTGGACATATTATTTATATGTGGTTACTTGTGAGATTTATACAAATCATAAAAATCTAAAATATTTGTTTACATAAAATGAATTGAATCTTAGACAGTAAAGATGGATTGAACTTATTAAAGACTATGATTGTACTATTGATTATCATCAAGCAAGGCAAATGTGGTAGCAAATGCACTTAATATAAAATCTTTAACTTCCATTACTCACATTAAAGTAACAAACTTGCCATTGTTAACTGACGCGAGATCATTTAGAATTTACTTAACAGTAGGTAAATATAAGATATTATTAGCGCATTTTGAAATTAGGTTTGATTTGGTCAATCAAATTCAAGAAAGACAAAATTAGGATCATAATATAATTAAGTTAAAAGAAGAAGTGAAGAATGGTCTACAAACTAGCTTTTCATTATGAGATGATAAGATATTAGTTATGGATAATAAAATTTGTATGTCAAATAATTTAGAATTGAAGAAATAGCTTTTAAAAGAAGCACATTGTTCAGCATATGCAATGTATCTTAGAAGTATAAAAATAAATGGTACATTGAGAGAACATTATTGGTGGCAAGGCATGAAGAGAGAAATTACATAATTTTATTAGTTATGGATAATAAAATTTGTATGCCAAATAATTTAGAATTGAAGAAATAGATTTTAGAAGAAGCACATTGTTCAGCATATACAATGCATCTTAGAAGTATAAAAATATATGATACACTGAGAGAACATTATTGGTGGCAAGGCATGAAAAGAGAAATTACATAATTTATATCTTGTTATTTAATTTGTTAGTAGATTAAGGTTAAGCATCAAATACTTGTAAGATTATGTCAACCTTTACTTAATCTTAAGTAGAAGTGGAAACATATTACGATGGACTTTATTGTTGGCCTCTATATATTCAATGTGGTCATGATAATATTTGGGTAATTATTGATTATAAAATTTGCTTATTTTCTATTTGTCAAAAGTACATATTTATTAGATAGATTAACTAGTTTTTATGTAAATGAGATAGTACTGCTACATGAAGTACCAGTATCAATTATATTTGACAGATATTCTTGTTTTACATCTAGATTTTAGTTTAATCTATAAACTACTATAAGTACTAAATTAAAGTTTATAACTTTTCACCTTCAGATAGATAGACAATCGTAAAGGACAATTCAAATTCTGAAAGATATGCTTCGAGCATGTGTGATACAGTTCAAGGCTAATTAGGATGTATACTTATCACCGATGGAATTTACTTATAATAATTGTTATCAGTTTAGTATTTAAATGGCATCATATGAAAACTTGTATGAAAAAAAATACAAAACACTTATATGTTAAGATGAAGCTAGGGAAATGAAGATGTTAGGCTCAGAAATTGTATAAGAAATTAAAAGATTGCAGTTATTAAAGATAGACTTAAAGTTGTTTAATATAGATAGAAAAGTTATACAAATAAACGTAAAAGATAATTTGAGTTTGCTATTGGTGACTGTGTTTACTTATGAGTTTTTTCATGAAAGGGTGTACTTTAATTTGAAAAATGTGAAAAGTTAAGTTTTTGATATATGCGCCTATATGAAATTATAAAAATAATTGGGAGTGGCCATTTAGCTCTACCCTCTAAAATTATCACGTATTCATAACATTTTTCATATTTCTATGTTAAGAAAATATATTTATATTCCTTTCCATATTTTAGATTTATAGGTAGTGTAACTGAAAGATAATTTGACCTGTGAAGAGGAAGTTGTTTAGATATTGAACTTTAGAGAAGAACAGTTACATAATAAAATGATTCCACTAATGAAAGTATTATGAAAGAATTATATAATAAAGAAAGTTATGTGGGAGCGGGAAGATTAGATGCAAGCTTAATATCCATATTTTTTCAATCAAGTACAAGAATTTTAAGGACATAATTCTTATAAGGGAAGGATTGTAATAGATGGCATGTTAAATTTAATGGAATCATGAGGTAGGCAAATAATGTACTTATTTGCTTTGCATTTTGATTGGTAAGATGGTGTGTGTGTGTGTGTGTGTGTGTGTGTGTGTGTGTGTGTGTGTTGGAGTGGGAGGATTAGATGCAAGATCGACATTCACTTTTTTTAATCAAGTATAAGAATTTCAAGGACAAAGTTCTTATAGGGAAAGGATTGCAATAAATGGCATGTTAAATTTAATGAAATCATGAGGCAGATAAGTAATGCACTTACTTGCTTTTCATTTTGATTGGTGAGATGGCTCATGTGTAATAATAATAATAATAATAATAATAATAATAATAATAATAATAAGAATAATAATAAAACTTTTGCTTTGGGATTAAAAATCAAAATTGGAAGAAGAAAAAAAAAAGGAAGCCGAGGAAGAAAAGGAGAAAAGAAAGAAAGAAGAAAAAGAAAAAGAGGGAAAAGAGAAAGAAGAAAATAAAAATATTAACAGCAAACCGGAGGAATAATAAAGGAAACATATGTGAGAGATTGAAAACATCTTTAAAAATTAGGTGGTTGGTATAATGATAAAATTAAAATATTTATGTTTTTACATTTGTAACGTATATTAAATTTTAAACTAATTTTGATTGCTAAATTTTAAATCCTATTTGCTTTATGAGCAAGTACGGTGATAAAAAAATTAAATATTTTAAAATTATTCAAAAATAATTATCAAACTGTAAGTGAATATTTTCTTTAAAACGATGTATATTTTAGTATAATAATTATATTGTATTAAAATTCATATAATATAATTGTTCATGTACATGATAAATTTAATAGGAAATAATATTTGACATTTATAACAAATGTTTGATTTAATTTATGGTAAAATAATGTGAGTATGAACATGAATCTTAGTGACAATAGGGGACCGCAAAGTATGGTTTCGACTGCCTATACGAGAATACGAGACTTTTCGGTATGTCTATGATATGATTATGAATCCTAGTGGGAATACAAAGTCGCAAGGTATAGATTTAACTACTTGGACAAGAACATGAGATCATCAGGTATATTTTTTTAGTTATCTGTTTGAGTGAAGGCTTTCTATCAAGCATGATATGATTTATGGATACTTATGATTAAATTTCTCCTTAAACAATGGTGAGTGGTGGCGGCGGTGTATTATTATCATTATTGTTTACATTCATTAAAGATATAGATAATGATAAAAAGTAGGATACCATAGCTCGTCATTTAATAACGATAATTATATAGTTGATAAATTTTTAAGATTTCATTAATATCTAAACCCATTAATTTATCTTCATCTATCCAAATGATCGGTCTTAACTTGGGCTAAAAAAAATGTAATAGACACATGTGATTTCACTATTATCAGTAAATCATAACGAAAATACTTTTCCGTATTCATACAAGTAGGGAATATAATCCACATAAAATATAGTAATTTAAATTTTTAGTTAATGAAAAGTCAAATAGTGATAACAATTACATAGATAGATCAGTGCGTCTATCAACAATATTTCTAACATAGCTAATGATGTCTCCATTTATGGGTCCGAGCTACTCTGGATTATAGAGAAACAATGTTGAATATATCTATATATATAGTCTTACTTTTAAACTTTAACTTAGTAATTTCTTCTTTTTTTTTAATTTTAATTTTAACCTCCAACTTTCTACCTTTTTTATACCGCCCCTACTCTGATCGGAAGCCTATCCCGGTGGGTTAGTAACAGTAGGAAATTGCTGGTGACGTTTTTCATATTAGATTATTTTTGTTTTTGTTGGGGCAACACGAGTCCACCATGCACGGTAGCAAATTACAACAACTGAGGAACAGGGTAAATGTTTTTTTTTTCTTTTTTCAAATAATAAAATCATTTTAAAATTTGTGAAGAATAATTGAGGCTGGCCGCGATTGAATTGAAACAAGGAATTGTTAATATTGGGAGGGATGTGAATGTAGTGAAAAGACGTTTTTAGATTATGGAGGAACGTTAATGTTGTAGTTGAATACGAACTTAATTAGCCAAGGAGAAACTCGCAACTCCATGACAACAGAAAATCATGTGGCTCTTCTCTTCGTAATTTTATTGCCTCTCTCTCTCGCTCTCTCGCTGCGCTCTACATTGTTATTCAAGTTTTTTGTCTTTGTTTTTCAAGTTTGGTAAAATCTTCTCATATAATAATTACAATAAAGAAAGTTGACAAGAAAGTGAAATGAGATAAATGACGCCAAAAGCAAAGAGTGACAACTTCTGTGATTCACGAGCATTAATTTCAAATCACAGTATTACCATTGTTTCCTCGGAAAAAAAAAACAACTAAAATAAATAAGAAAAAAACATGAACTTGTTCACTCATCCAAGCTACGACAGTTCCCCTGACAAGGTGTCTTAAATAATAAGGTGCTTAACTGAAAAAACAAAACCCCATATTACATGAAATGACAAAATTAAATGTTTCTGCAATTGTATTCGCCAAATCACTGTAACTGAGGGATGCTTTTGTGGATATATCCACTGGAAGTGGAACAGTGTTAATCATTGCGGAGGGAGAGCGGGAAGTTCCATTTAGCCGTTGGAACAGTTCTGGGCCTGCCAAACCCAAAATTCATATCAGGAAGGCATTCTGCTTATCCCTTTACATATAAGAAATAAGAATTAAATGTAATTAATTTTGGGGTTTAATGGAGTGGACAATGAAGATGAATTTGTAATCACCCTTCGGGGGTTAAAAATATTCTTTGTTAGTTTGTTGATCTTGATAGGATTACTGTTTTGGAATGGTTTTCTTTCTATTTACAGGAGAATAAGGTGTTTAAGACTCCCCGGTTGTCAGTCAAATTTTATTGCATACAATGCGGATGTAATGACGGATGTAATGTTAAATCTGATGGGCAGGAAAAATGGTTATGATTAAAAAAACGTTTAAAATATTCAAAGGCATTACCTCCAGAAGGAAACAAAAGAGAACTCTCTACCAACATAAAGGAAAAAATAACAATTAAAAACAAAATGTTTTTCCAAGCATAAGAAAACCATATGCTATGCTTTTCTTACTTCCACCTGGCCTTCATATCTGGTGGCAAAATGGCACATTCACATGTAATATAATTTTCAAGCATCTGGATGGTGAAATTGGCTTTTCCATTGCGCCATCTATTGTATTATTGGAAACTGCCTTTAGCTATTTGTTTGATAACTCTAGGACTAGTTTTACAGGTTATGACGGCACCAAGGATGCAAACCTTTGGAAGAAGGTGAGTCAGTCATACAATTAGGTAAAAATAATCACTGGCATTATGCAAAATGTCAGTGAAAAAAAAAATTAAATAATTATCGGTGGCTTCTATTAAATAAACAAAACTAGGGTACATGATAGGTATCGTAATAATTTGGGACATCACCATGAAAAGGGGCTTGCTCCCTGCAAAAAAATCTCATTTTCCACATCTTTTACCCACTGACAAACCCGGTTGCAAGTCTTTATTGCCAAAGCCTGCACAGTCAATTGTAGTTTCTCGTTAAACTAGCACACTTGAAGCATAGCATACTTATCAAAGGCAAAGATAAAGCAAGTCCTGGGGTGGCTCACGGATGTTCCCATATTTAACATTCTAATACCCTATCATACAATATGTTCCCATAGTTAACAATGCTGGACCAGTAATTATCATGAACACTTCAATATTTAAGCCTTTCGTAACCTTTGGAAGAGACTAGGGATTACCCCTCTCCATGATAAGAAATCAAACCTTATCTGCAAGTGGATCAAATGTGGCATAAAGTTCAAAATCCTGCGTGACCCAGCAGAGTAGAACTGCCAAATGAAAAAGAGAACATGTAAACTCAACAGGAAAGCCTTCTGATCAACTATATTAATACAAATATGAACCAAGTAACTATGGGCGAAGAAATTAAATTAACCAATATTTGAGAAAGGAGTTAAGTCAACAAAAGCCAATCTTGAAAACTGAGAAAACCACCACAACCACAGTAATAGTGGCTCACCTCCAAACTTTATGGAGCATGAATATCAAGCCACAAAACTTCAGTTTTTAGTTATCAAAGAAAATACTGGGTTTACAAATCCAAAAATGTGAATTACTTCAACCCAAATGTAAAGAGAATTACTTTGAGGCCTTTGTTGGTGGGAAGAGAACACACATTTTTCAAATGGGACTGGCCTCACAGCTTATTATCATTTTCTAATAAGTATGCTATGAAGTTCATTTTGTACAATAATTCTACAAATCTGTGGTTTGAGATGGCATTTATTGTCAAAATCTACAAACATTGTGAGATATGAAAGATAGGTGTCCCCAAAATGCAGCTGCTCATGCAGATAATAAGATGTGTCCTACAATTTGAAAAGTATCCTGAATTAAAATACAGAACAAGGTAGGAAATTTTACCATAATTTTCATCTCTTCTAAATTGTGTTTTATGGGGCCCAATTCCTTTATCATGCATGGAAGAGTAAAGTTTCTGGTATGCTCTATACAATCTGCAACACAAGAAACCAGTCTCCAACTTGCAACAATAAGCTGAAAATATCTCACCATGAAATGAATTCTAAAAGAGAATCTCAATTACCTTTTCTGCTGTTGATGGCTGTTAATTGGTGATGAGAACTCAGAAGAGACATATTGATCCAGATATACGCTACGATAGATGAAATGCCATAGTCCAGTAGGACCACCAATGCCAACAGATGATTCACCAAATATTTCAGGAGGATCTGTTAAAAGCCTCTGCTGGCTCAAACGATGAGACATATATGAACGAGGCAATGGATCAACAGGTAAATCCTCAACACGCATTCCCCCTTCTAGCATGGATCTCTGGACTTCGCTGAGTACATTTGACTTCAAAAGGACTGTTTCTATACGAATCCTATAAAATTTCAATAAAATTTCAGTTCAATACACTACAAAAAACAAAATATCTGATTAACTAGATCACAAGCTAGTATTGACTTCCTCTTGCATGTGGGTATATTATATTCTGTTTGACAAAAACCATATCCCAATCGCAAGGTTCTGAAAACGTGCATCCATTTGATCTAAGAAGTTGCATTATATATATCACATCCACTAACCCAATTTATCAGCTTCAAATTGAAAGATTTACCTGCAATCTTTAAGATGATAGAAGGCATCTGAACTAGTTGTAAGCAACAGCAGGTATGTATCAACCTGCCATAAGAACATAGAATTGCTATATAATTTCTTAAGGCCTCGATGTGATCAACATATGGTGATTCTTTTTGAATGTGAAAGAGATGATTAAAATGAATGATTCTGCATACAATCACAGACTAAATTAAAGTAGTTGAATTCGCATGAGAACTAAGTTTTGTTAATCGTTGCCTCACTCACATTAAAATAATGGACATAAGCATACAAAAATGCCATGGGATTATATCTTGGTAGGCAAATTGGAGAGAAAGACTCAGATGTCCTGCAAAAGTTAAAAAATAAAAGTTAGACTCAACATGCAAAAAGTGTTTAGGTATCACACACATTTGAGTCCATGCCAGCAGAATACTATGATAGCTCTTTGAATTTTTTATATCATGTATTTTTTGTTATTTCTAACTTTTAGACACATGTAAAAAGAATAATGCTGCAGTCACAAAGTTAGGATACACAGTTTGTATCCCAACCGATGTGCCACTCATTGATACTACGTAACTGTCAACTCAATGATTGTATAAAAAGTCAACAACTACCTAACATGCCCTAGTCATTGATTGGTGCAGCATCAATTAGAACACAAATTCTGTAAGCACAGCATGACTGTTGTAAAAAATGAAGCAACTTTTATGCTCAGTCATCCATAATAAATAGCTGATATTAAAAAGGCTCAAGCACTTGGAAAGAGAGCATAATCATGGAGTTTGTATGGACTATTATGAAAATGTATGATGCAGATGAGTTCAGTATGAAAGAAAGAAAGTTGAGAACATAGTTATTAAAGGCGCAAGGTGCATCATGGCGCCAAGGGGTCTTGGAGCCTAGGTGCAAGGCGTAGGCGTGCGCCTGAGAGAGGTAAGACGCAAGATAAATATAATAAGACAATTAATCATACATAAGACCCTTTCTCATATCAATGACATACAATAAAACAGCTACTCATTAATAACATAAAATATTCAACATTCTAGCAGAAAAAGTCTTAAAAATCATGAAAAGTCTTAAAAATCATGAAAAGTCTTAAAAATCATAATGCGTGATCATATTCCAAATTTTAACTAAATGAAAATATTCCATTTAATAGCTATAAAGCAACTACTCATCATCTAAAGTAACATCATCTTCTTCCTCATCAACATACTCCTCTTCCTCACTTCCAATGCCTTCTTCTTCTTCTTCTTCTTCATCATCCTCTTTATACTCTTCCTCAAAATCACCCTCTTCTACATCTCTAATATTAGAGGAGTATTAATCTTATTTGTGGTTCATTAAAAAAAAAACCACACAAAATAGATAAACATCACTCAGGCATGCCTTTTTGCACCTGGGGTTTAAGGCGTGCGCTTGACATAGGTCACCTGCTTTTTGAGTCTTGAGGCACAAAAGCTTGAGCTTAATGCACCTGAGGTGCTCTTTTAACAACTATGGTTGAGAATAATGAGAGAATAACATTTAATAAGGGAATGAATAAATAAATACAAGCATGCCTAAATGCAAATGGTAAGCGCAGAAAAATAAGGCAATAGCTAAAATAAAATATATTCATAACAATATGAACTTCCAGAGGTCTATGACAAATCTACTTGTGAACTTATCTTAAATAAACATACATACTATGAGTGAGCTCATCCAACAACAACTTAATCAGCTAGTGATCTATTTAGCAACACATGTTAAGGTCGCTCAAATATTCTGAAATTTAATAAATTAAAGCATAGGCAAGAGACTTTTCTATGTGCTCGTTGGTTGTATTACATTGTCAAAGAAGTAAGATGTAGCAAGATGATTGCACTTGCCTAAATGATTCTGACGCCATGACAAAGTTGGAAAGCAGCAACATATCATCAGGGTGAAGTGAGGCTTTCTGCGCACCAACTAGGCTGACAACCTGCCAATCAAGCCTCAAGTATTTAAAATGCTCTTAGCAGTAAACCTAATGAATTGGTTTGTTAACATAGAGAAACAGAAGAAAGAGATGAGGAACCTTTTACCTTGTATTTACACATTAATAATGCAAAAAGGACACCTGAATCAGCAATATCTTGCAAAACAGCACCGGCAGCTTGCCTTGTTGCATAAGCAAGGGGAAGACAAGTGTATGCATGAAGGAATGTGGCTGGGTTACTGACAACAAATAAATGCCAAAACTGTCACTTTTACAGTTCAAGAGCACCATTCAATGTGGATGACTTGACTAAATTCAGTGCAGCCCCAAAACCATAGCATATCACATCACCATTATAACTATAACCACCCCATCCCAAGCTCTTATCAACTCCAACGCAAATACTCTACTTTTTTCTTTTTACAAAAGAAGCTTAAATATAAAGATTTCAAACATTCACATTATGCTAAATCCTAAGATTCTTCAACTTTTCATCAATCTGTGCCCCACCAAAAAAGCAAATGAGCAGACAAACCAAGCTGTCTGACATCAATAGAGTTTTCCAATTGATATTAGAGTTTCAATTAAAAACATCCAGCCATGAAGTTCTGCAATCTTAGAAGGGTTTCATTAATATTTTACTTAAGACAAATAGATAAAAAAGATGAATTTAATCCCAGTCCCAATATCTATCCACACACACACGCACATGCACACACTTTTTCTCAATTCCAGCTAAAGTACAAGTATGCAAGGATTAAAAAAAAATTTCAAACAGGAGCAGTTAACCCCACAGAGGGAAGAAAAACTGACCAATTGAATGAATGGATGAGCGATGAGAAGACAACATCTGTTCCCCCAAGCAAGGGTGTCATATCAAACTTCGGGTTCTTCTCAAAACATCTGTTTACCGACTTTGTTAAAATAAGTATCATCTGTGTTCATATCACAATCAATCAAATCAAAATCAGAAAAATTTTGGCTCATTAAAACAATGTTAGGTTGATAATATTAAAGGCCACTAGCAAAGTAAAAAAATCACAAGCTTATGTTAAACAAAAAAGGTAAAACAAGGAAACCAGAAATCAAAATTTGAAGTGTAATTCTACCTGGCCATAAAGAAGCTCCAATTGTCCCCTTAATGATTCATAAGGCTCTTCTGTGCAGCTGATGCAAACTAAGTAGATTGGCCCCTTCACAAGAAAGGCCACCTGGACAAGCAAAAATGTCACCCTAACCTAATTCAACTGATCACAAAAAAATAATGACTTGACTCTGTAAAAACTATTTTCTTTTATGCTTCAACTCTTTAGCATCCTGTTCCTTCAACAAGATAAGAATAACAGATATTGCTTTTAGGAAGTAAAGAAAATTGCATAAGAAACATGTGCTACATTTTCGACAAGTAAAACAACTTTTTCCTTAAGAAATATTCTCTACACCTTCCTAAATGACATGCATAGAGCAATTGAACATCAGCAAACTCATCAAAACTTTCAAACAACCAATTCATTAGCATCAAACCAGAGTTAGCTCTAAGAATAAAGATGATCAAACACATGTAATAATAATAGAAGAAACATTATATAAGCAAGGGAACAAAAACGCAATTCCAATTGTCACATCCCATGACACAAGGATATATCAAAAAGGTAAAGCTCAAAGTAAAAAGGAAATTAAAAATCAGCCAATAGAAGAGAACATGAGAACAGACCTGATGCTTTCCAGCCCTAACCAAATTGACACGATCCCGCCTGAAAAAAATAAAGTGATTAACAGAGATAGCTACTGAACTTTATAAATTTAACATTCTGAAAACTGAAAAATAAATAAATAAATAAACTAAGCATAGGATTTTGCTTCTACATATAGTTTGTGAAAATAAAACCAAGCAATAAATGCAGCCACATACCCATTCTCCACAAAAGAGATAATTGCTTGCAATGTAGCCGAAAATCCCGCAAGTTTATGTTCATCTCCATATCTAGAAATCAATGACAAATGCACAAAAAACATGAGACACTGAAACAGATTGTATAAGATTGTATATGATTGTCCTTTATTTTGCATCATGATAAATCTGCGTTGCTGTACTAGATGATGCTGAATTTCACACGAGACAAACCTGGAGTATATTGGTTTACCAGAGTGACTCAGAATAAAGAAGTGTTTCTTCCTCTTTCTCCACGATATGGAAGCATCATCCTGCACTTTATTATAAATCAAAAAAAGAATATAACATTGCAGGGTATCCTCTAGATTCATTTTGCTATTCAGCACTTGAAGTAAAAGTACATTAAAGAAAAGAAAAGAAAAAGTTTCAAATAACATGTCATCAGTTCTGGAACATAATTGATAACTTAGGTACCACAACAGTAAAATTCTACAGTCCAAAAATCTGCAAGACAGCCCTTTTTCTTGACTCAGTTTCCCTAAAAACACTTTTTTGGCATATGATCATATCCACTAAATGTAGTTAACTCCTTTTGCATACATGATCAGACCTCCCTTAAGCTTCTTAGATAATGCATATGAAAAGACACATTATAGAAGATGAGATTTGGTTGGACCCATGTGTGTGCAAAACTGTGGCAATACCAGAGAAGTTTGGAACGGCTATTCACAAACAGAGTAGTGGGCATTGAGTAGGCAGTTTGTGCATGACAGGCATAGAAAGTGATTTAAAAATGTCAGAGTAAAACATGCTCCACTCTTCGCACATTTTATTTATATAATTATTCCATTACACGCAACAGAATCTTCCATCTAATAATTCATGTCTAAGGAATCTGTGTAAAATTTATTAATCCACTGGGGCAAAGTTTATTTCTATTATTGTCTGCCTTTCGTCTCCACACACCATGCTCCCAAGCAGAAGTGTAGAGTACTGTCAGTTCCTTTTACTCATGTCAATCGTGTTCTCAAAATTCATGACAATTTGCCAGCTAGATGTCTTTTCCTCTCTGGACTCCTCACCATCTGCTTCCAGCAACAAAACAATGCTGCTCCCAAAATCCTAAGTTATTGCAATTAAAAACCAGCTAGAAACATGGCTATGGGCTGAGTATGGCTGTGCAGGCACACGTGTGGGCGGCGATGTAGGGTTTTCTACATTAAATGCAACTAAGATAGTAGTACCACACCAATTTACAGAATCCTTTGCTACAATGTTTAATACGGTCATAGCACATCCAACCCATGATTCTATGAAAACTACTAACGAAGTGTTTAACTTCTTATGTCTTAAACAGAGCCTCATAAGCTTCATATTTACTGCAATAATAAATTCGCAACAGATAAATTTCTCCATCATAATTCATCAATTCCTATAAATGGATAAAATTTTCTATCAATTACAAAATACAACTCAACCCAACTCATACAAGGCAATTCCTCTCTTGACACAACAAATAATTAACTTAATGATAGAGCCGCAAAAGCCGACCAACTCACCTCATCGACGTGGCGTTTTCCAGGAAGCCACGAGGACGCCGGAGAGTCGCGAACTCCATCAACAAAGCCATCATCATTTATCACTTCCTGTATCTCATCCTCCCCATCAATCCTTGAATTACTCGTCCCATCGCTACTAGTCCCTCTCTCTCCAGCATATCCACTGCTAGTCGGACTCGACGGCCCCTCCACATTCACTTCCGCCTCACCACTAGAATTTCGATCGGTCTCGTTCACCGATCCATTGCCGTTTGACTCGGTCAATATCATGGAAACCAAAGACAAGTTGTCATCAATCGGTTTAGGGTTAGGGTTCGCATTAAGTTCATCGTCCGTGGAAGTCGATGAGGAGCTAGTGGACATCGAATTGATTTGAATTGAATCTAGGGATCGTAGTCAGTGGAATTTGGATGTTTGTGGAATCTTCTAAAAGGAGATGCGGCCGGTGCGATACAAATTGGAGCTTATTGAATCTTGCCTACCGGTCATTGCTTGGCTGTAGTTCTCGCTCTCTGTAGAATTGGTATCGCTGTGAGGGACGACGACGAGGCTCTGACCAGTAGGTGCAGAACAACTCGATGCCGGGTTGATTCGCATTTGAACGTGGACTTCTGGCCCAGACGTTACTGGACCTTTCCGTTAGAGATTTGTTGTGAAAATGTGCTAAATACCCTCTTCAATGTCTAAATACAATCCCTCAACCGGACTGGATCGAACTGAACATGCATCCATCAACTTCAAGCATTGCTGCTAGAAATCAAATTTGCTAGAGCATGCTTTCACTGGAACTTTTCATGAATCACTCAGGATTCAGTGAAAATTTGTCTAAAGAACACTAACCAATGACAATTGTTATCTTCTTATCTAAATTTACTTGGTCTTAATATTTTTTTTATTATTTTTTTTTAAAAAAAAATACATTATAATTCATGGTCAAGTAACAAGTATTGCTAGAAACGTCCAGAACCTTTACATGAAATTGAGGAATATTCTGAAGACCATTGGAAAAAACCATCACTGCGGTTTAATATGCCAACTTCCAACTTTGCAGTGCTGAAGAAATAATTTCTACACCGCAAAAATTGAAGCCTAAGAAAAATATCAATTTAGGTCTAATTTGGGTTCTGTCAATGATGAGGGTCATTTTACACGAAAAGCTTCAAAGATGGCCTTTAATTTGCTAGGAGACATCTTTATCCGAGTCCTTATTGTGCTGCCAAAGGAGAATAACTATCAACAAAAAATGTCATGCTGCCTAAACCTAACTTATTACGACTTCAATCATGCCATATTATGCATTTTCTAGTGTTGTCATGCGCCTAATTTTTAATATAAGTTTTGTGGTCTAACTGATTGATCTAACCTACATTATCATTTTGTATAAATATATTGTTATTGTATTATTAGTTTGTACATTTGAGTGCTTGTTGTAAATTAATAGCATGTATAAAGTTCAACAATGAGCATCATTTTTTAATATTTGATTTTTTAAGAAAATGAGAGAGGAAAAAAATCGTTGAAATAAATTTGTCACATCTGAAAATTATAATGAAATTAATTTTTAATTAATTGAAAGTATGTTCAAGTTTGAAATATTGTCTCTTTCAACCTACAATTAAAATTGAGTGATTCTTATTTGTGCATGAATAATTTAAAGCGCATCATTAAAATTAGTAATATTTGAATCTGATTTATATTATAATTTATAATAAAATTTTAAGTCATTTTTATTTAAATATATTTTTTTTTAGAAAAATAATGAAAGGATATACTAAAAAAGTTCGGGCCCACATGGCCTCTATTTTCATAGCAGGCCAGGCCCACAGCGTTTAATTTCTTAGTCCCTGGGCGGTGCCCGCACGTCATTGCATATACCTTAGTTTCACCAAAAATACGTGTGACCAAAGGTAACAGCATAGTGTCGACATTTTACATATTCCCGTGTCGCCATAAAATTCGAAAACGACAGAACGATGAAAACGAAAGAGAACGTAAACAAAACGCCACAAGCTGGTGGATGATAAAATAGTCAACAAACCATCATTATCTCTGGCCCCAATGACAGGGAAATCTAACGGTTCACAACATTCCAATCTTGCCAACGGTTGTCATGTCTTGGGCTTTTTCCGTGAAACACCGGCGTTACAACTATTATATTTAGTGGCCTAGAGTGTCCCCCGCTCCTTTATCATGCGGTGTCAAATTTGTCTTTACGTTTTTGGTCAGTAAAAGATAAATATTTATTGGTCCTTTTTAAATTTTAAATTGCTGACGGGTCATTTTCGTGCAAAAGTGATTTTGAGATGTTGATTTATTGGTTGTGGGTGATTGTTATGGGAATTATTAAGACCAAATTACCCTTTGTCTTCGTTTAATTTTTTCATATATTTGAAAGGTGAGCCGCTCAAAACGCAGAACCAAGATAGTAATAGAGATTAATTATTGGCCAATTATATTAATCCTGGTTCTAATTACCCTGATTGTATAATTACCAATTAATGTGAGAGGTTGCTTCCTAGAAAGCAAAAGAAACTGCTGCACGCGGTTTTGTTCTGTAATTCGTTTACAGTAATCGAGTTTTTCATCCTTTTGTAATAATTAATAAGATCATCATTTACCTGAAACAAAGAGTATTATATTCTTATATATAATCTATTTCTTGACAGATCCGAGGTTTAGGTTTTCATCCAAATATCGGATTAAGCTTAAAAAAGAAGGAAAAAGGCCTAAAATAAAGCATTAGCATTAATTAATCCGACAGAAAACTCCTACTTGCGAATTAATAAGCTCTCTCCCACATCAAACACCAGCCCCACCAGTTATCGTCCTTGACTCCCTCCTTTCCATTTCTATCACCAAATTGCCCCCACCTCCATTCCTTTTCAAACTTCAAAATTAAAATATAAAAAAAAAAAATAACAAATAAAAGAGAAACAAACATTAAAAGCATTTAAATTTCCTCCAAAATTTCGGATACAATCTCCAAGTTAGAGAATTACACGCACAAAAATGATCCGTTACAAAAATTAAAAAAAAAAAACTACCAAAAAAAAAATAGAAAAATCATGTAATAGATTCATTTCCTTGTAAATCCTCACTTAAATGTTATTTTTCAGTGGATGATCTCGATTTTTAATCAACAAGTTTCAATCTTGGAACCCAGTTTTTTCCCAAATTGCATTTCTGACCCTCGTCAGATCCCCCCCTTTCAGAGTCCTCCCCACCCCTTCATGAACCGAAAACGAAACGATCCTCGTCCTCGCCATCTGCCTCGCCAAAAACTCGTGCGGCGGGACCCTTACGCTTCCCTCGCCGTACGCTTCTTCGTCGTCGCTGTCCGCCCTCCGATTGTCTCTATATTCGTCCTTCAATATCTTCGACCAGTCGGGTATGTTGAGCGGCAGCGATGCAGGAGTACCACAGCTAGAATCGGAGCGTTTGGTTTGTTTCTTGTTAAGCCGAGAATTCGAGACGGTGGGCTTACGGTGGCAGTCCGGCGAGTTGTTATAATTGTTATAGATGTCTGACTCATCGAGTTCGAAGGGTGATGGCTCGGGCGCCGTCTGCATACGGGACGGGTCGATGGAGAGGAATCGGTAGCTGGGTCTGGCGTAGTAACTCTTGCTTGTGGCCATTTTTGTGCTTCTATCTACTCTTCTTTCTTCTTCTTCGCTTGTGAGCGGCCGTTGGCTTTGGAGTTTCTTCAAAAGAGAAGTGAGTTGTCTCTGCTTTTATAGAGGTTGGCGTGGAAAATGGATAAGGCCGCTTTTTCTTTCTTTTGATCGTCTGAGTAACTTAATTTCGCCTCAAATTACTAAAACACCCTCAAACCTTAGGACGAAATGCCACGTAGGATTTTCCTATTTTCCACCAAAAAGCACGGATTGCTCGATCTGGTAAATCGCATGTATTTTAATCGCTAACAATTGCAAGCAGATTATTCATCTACCTTTCAATCTTGACAGTGCATAATGGGAAAGAGGAACGTAGTGTAGGAGAACAAAACCCTCCTCCTTAAGATTGACAACTAACCAATAACTCAGTGCAATTAACGGAAACTGGATAAATTCCCCTATAATCGCAGTTTAAAACCTGAAAAAACAATCAAACGGCTTTATTTTTCCCAGCGTGGATGAGCGCCAGATGTTGTTATGCAGTCAAATTGTGAGGTATAGCTGGTGCTAGCGGACAAAACATAGCGGGAGGGGTAATTTGGGAAGACGAATTTGTGTCTTAGGAGACATATTATACTACCACTTCCACATCTGTCGTGACGCGAATTTAAGAAGGAGAGCGAGAAAAAGAGGAAGGGGGTTCGCCTGGCCTGGTTACAAAAAAGAGGAGGACGTGGTCCTGTTTAGACGATCCAGGATTTCGACACGCGTTTTAGTACAAGTAAGTTCGCCATGTGGCCGCCAATCGCTAATCTAGAGGATGGGAGTGGTGGCACGTGAAGTGGACCCCCGCTTGGTTGTAGCGCTTCTCATTGACAGCTGGTACTGGCAGTTCTCTGCTGCTGTCCTATCTAATGCGACACCCGATATATCAAATTATCCCCCAATAATATCGTGCTGTGAGAAATTTGAATTTTTCGGCCTGTATTCGTGGCTTGGCGGCATGCGGAGTTTTATGACGAGTTCGGTCGTTGTTGAGCCTTGAACGGAACTTCATGCTTTGCTTGGGATAGAGGTATTATTGTGTTGTTTATTCAGTTTTATAGTCCAAATCAAATTCAATTTTAATTCTTTAAAAAACAAAACAATAAAAAAGAATAATAATAAAAATTCGAATAAGTGAGTTGAGCTGATTATTGATTGTAAGATAATGGGTTTTATTATATGCTGACTGGCTGTCATAAGAAGATTAATAAATAGATGTGGTGTCTACTTTTAGGCCTAGTCTATAGATGGAATGGGGGTTAAAACAATGGCATTATCATGGTGTTTATAAGAACTGTGCGATAACTTCTTTCTCTTAATTCGAAAGTTAAAATTAAAATGCTACAAACATCTTCCTGTAACCTTTTCTTGCGGACTTCCTACTATTGATTAGGGCTATGCATACAATATAATTGTTATTATTTTAAAATAGTTATTGTATTATATTTAAATGTCTGTCAGTACATAGTGTATCCCTTGAGACTCTCACATTCGAATGCCCTCCACGGAATGCGATATGAAACGTGAAGTTCGTCGCAGGAATACGAGCTTGGGAGTTAAAGAAGGACTGCTACGGGACTCTTTCGACTTCTGTAAAGAAGCTCAAAAGAAAATGTTTCAGTTACCTAATTTCTCCGGTAGGTTTCGGATTACTCATGACTATTGCACTTAGTGAGACCGGCACAAGAAATCGAGAATTAACATCAGCCAACTCACAATGTAAAGGAACAATGTTGGTTGTGCAAGAATTGAGAGTGCAGGAGGAAAAGCCGATGTGTTAGAGGAAGAATGGGAGGTGACTGTGAAAAAGGCCCAGTGAGAGCTTGATATGTGAGCCAAATGGTAGAATACATTCTCTCTTTGTAAGGGTATAAATTGTGAGGATGGTCACATGTAAAATAATCGCTTGTTCTCTTTTCTAGCAGAAACTCTACCCCTCTGTTTCACTGATTTCCTCTTTCTAAGAAACAATTGTCGATTTACTTGACTTGATCGTCGAAATGTTAACGTCGGTGACCTCTACCGACAACTCTGACCTTCTCTTCTGTGCAGGTGACTTCCAAAGTAAATCATATCCATGGGTAATTTTTTTATTACATTTAATTTATCTACTGGACTGTAGATCTATAATGTATGGTGAGAATAGAGTGGGGCCGTGGTGTGTCTAATCTCCAAACCAAACCAATAGATGTTGACATCATTATAAACTAATAATGGCTTAGTTGGATTCCAAATCCAACCATCCCATAAAATACAATTATATAAAGCTGCAATAATGTACATCATACCCCACATTAGAAACTATAGGATGCCTTAAGAAGTATTTTAATTTTTAAGTATCTATCATAAAATGTTTTTTAAACGGTTGATGCCTATCTTATAGTATAAAGCATTTTTATAGAATAAGAAATTTCTTTTCTAATATTGAAAAGGAAAAGGTAAATTTATATTCAAATTATTTTTATTTTTATTTTTATTTTTATTTTCTTGAGTTAGTGGCAAAAACTTAAGAACAAGAAGAAGAAGAAGAAGAAGAAGAAACTGAACTAACCCACAATTGAAGATGCCAACAAGTACAAATATAAAATCAAATCAAAGAAAGTGAAGAAAAGACTTCATCTCACTTTCTCATTGAGAGTAAAAAAGATTCCAATTCATGAATTAGATAGTAGTAAGAGCATAGTGGCCTTATAAAGCTTCTTTTAGGGTTTCGTTTTCATGCCATCGAGGATGATGTGTTGAGTTGCGTGGGGCATAATAATTATGTGCTTACCAAAGACATACGACTAGTATTCTTAGATAATGACTAATTAGACAATGAGAGAGCGGCCAGTTTGCTAAAGCAATTATAATAATCTATCAATGGAAAAATGTTTATGCAACAGGAATGGGGCTAAGATTTTTAGGTTTAGTTTTCTTGCCAAAAGTTTTATCTATGAAATGTGCGGGCCAAAATTCATAGATGATTACACATAATGCTGTTACGTATAGCTAACCCGAAACCCCAATTATTGTATATATACCGCCTATAGTTATTACATCGACTATCACATACTCATGTTGTCTTTGTTCAATACATCCATATTTGGGAGACCCTTGACCAAAGTGGTTGTAACTTGCAAGGTTGAAGCTCTTGCTAGCAACTTAGAATTTGTTTTTCTTGATGACAATTACGGAGATATTGGGACTTGAAACTAACACTGCGATTCTTTTGTGTCATATTTTTACATCATCCTTCAAATCTCATAGTTGTCATTTGCACCACGAGCCAAGCAATCACATACCTTCAATTTAAAACGTGGAGGCTCAGAGCTGGGGTAAAATACTCTCTTTGGTTTACGTTTTGAAGATCCACAACTCATAGAACAAATCAGTTCGGATCATAAACACATTCTATACTTCAGTCATACTCCATCTCCGTTACTTCAAATATAATACATTATGATTATATAGAGATTTGACACATGAAACCTAGATAAATATGTGTGAACTCTACTCTTTATCTTTGCAAATTTTAATTACCCATTTGTCTAGTTAAATCATTAATTATGAACATTTTTTAAATACACACCAAGATACATCACATATTTAGATATTTTAACCAAAACTTTCAAAATTAGACTTAATATCAAACTGATGTAGCGGTTTTGAAAATATTCACCTTTATCCTTGACAATTTTAATTGTATAAAAGCATGTAAGAATACTTAATTTTGATCTAAAATATGGAAAGAATATATGTCTTTATTTTGTTAAATTATTGCTATTTAAAATATTATTTAATATTATAGTGCTATTACTTTTAAACTATGTCTACCCACCATGGATGAAAAGGGAAAATGTTAACGATTATTTGCATTCAGAAAAGACATGTTACTAAGAAATGCTAAACGAGAGTTATGCTAAATTGTACCACTAATATTTATTTTATTTATTTTACTTTAATTGATAGTAATTGTGACAATAATTTAAATATCTTTCAATTCAATTTAAATGTGTGAAAGTCCATAATTATCTCTGAACATATATATAAGTCTTTGTAATTGCATAATTAACATGCAACTTAATTAAGGTTATGTTTTGTCTATGGGTTGAAGTAGCTGTTTGTTCTTAAGCTTGATTACAATGACACTGATGTCATAAGCCAGTTGAATGGGCCTCTGCTACACAATTTCCATTTTCCACTCTATGTAATTCTTTAAAAATGATCTCATTCTCCAGTGGAAAACTAAGAATGTGTTTGGTGTACATAAAATAGTTAAAAATAGTTTCAAGATAGTTAGCTAGTTGTATTTATCTTTTATTTATTCTAGAATTAGTTAAAAATCGATTTTGATTCTTCTAAATTTTTCACGAGCTAGTATATAGACAGCTTTTTTGTCATTTGTTCATTAAGACCGAGAAATACAAAATATTTATTTACATAATTTTTTTCTCTTCAAAATTTTCTTTTACTTTCTTTTCGAATAAATAAGTTAGATTTAAAATTCAACTAATCTAATATAAATATTACCTATAAAATGAATAATTTATCTCTTTTTATTTGTTTTGAAAGAAAATTTTACTCATGTATTACCTAAGATTAAAGCATAATGTTCCCCCTAAAACACTTAATTGAAGGGAATATTAAGACAACAAACAACTTATTGTTTGCAGAAAGAAACAACTTATTATTTGAGAGGATATTAAGACTCAATATCAACCTGTTGACTATTCTAGGAACAATAACCTAAAAAATAAAATCATAATTATGATCTCCATGTATAAATTACACTTTGCAGAGAGAAAAAAAGAAAAAAAAAGAAATATGATAAGTAATTTATAATAATTTATAGATAAATTAATTTTTTTCCTTTAAATCTTAGATAGTTATGTTTGTGTAATTGACAATGTTTATTTTATTTTAAAAAGATGAATAGAGTATCAGTAACACCAAGCAAGGATCCTGATGGTCATTCCTAATTAAAATTCTAATAAGACTATCAACAACTAAATTATATTAAGATTAGAGACTATGGAACTAAATTAAAGTTTGAAAAAGGCCCAAATATAACTTTGTTTTATGTCTGAAGAAGGTGTATGTAGTTGCGACTTTTGAAAGCTTATAAACTAACTAAAAATAAAGAGACCTCATAATCAAAATTATGGTGTTGCGTCGACACCTTTAAATTTAATATGTATTTTGATAGATTGAACACGTTTTAAAGTTAAAACTTGTAATTAAGATTTTAAACAATTCTAAAAGAATTTTCAAATGCAATTGCATAGAATCTATGATTCACAATTCATTTGTTTTTGACATTAATGAAGCTAACGTGGCAACAAGTTTGAGATGCTGAGCTGGCTTGTTTTTGTTTAAGTTGTTAAGTCAGTTTGTTTGTTAACTGATTTCAAAAACTAAAGAAACAGAATAAAAAAATATAAAGACTAAGAGGCTGGTATTTTCAAGAGGTGAGAGAGTGGAGAAAAGAGTAAGAAGTTAGTTGAATAGGTACTCTTAAGTTTCTTGTATTCTTCATTGAGGAAGAAGATAACTAGAGAGATTTAGAAAATCTTGGTAAATATGAAGAGAGAAAGAGAAAGAAAGTGTGAGAAAAAACTTTCTAAAAGCTTTTGTAATATTGATGAAGAAATCAAGGAATTCAAAAGCTTGCTTCTTGGAAATTTTCTTCCCTTTAATTTCTTGGGAAATTTTCTTCATCTTTAATTTCTTGGGAAAATTTCTTCCTCTTTAATTTCTTGTTATTGTTCTTGCTTTTAGTATATTGTTTTTTGTTATCGCAAATTTTAGATTTTATTTGGTGTGTGATTCATGGTGAAATCTTTGTATTAATAAAATCTTCTTACTTTTGAGATTGCTGTCAGTTTGTGAATTGATTGAAGCACATTAGGTATTCGATAAATTGATTCTCGTGGGTTGAGTTCGCATAAATCTCTACAAAATGTTCATTTCATCATTAATATATAAAGTTTGATGATTTATTATCTATCTAGATATATATATATATATATATATATTATATTTACACAAATACAAAATTTTACAAACAATTCATCTATTGGAAAGTGTTTAACTTGTTTTAATAATTCTATCCTTTACCACACTCAAAACTTGAAAAATAAAGATGAGATAATGTCCAATAGGTATTTATATGCAACTTGTTGAGGTTGTTCTCAGAATTTATTGGGGTGTACTAGGTGATTTTAAATAATGTGGCAGTTGGGTAGTTGTTTCAGGATTTCTACAGTCGATTTTCTGGTTTATGTTGCAGTATAAAAGCTGCTCAGCAGGACATCTTTTGGGGTTAATACCTTAAGTTTTAGTCATCCGAATTAAGAGTTTTTTTAACTTGTTTTGTAGCTGTGAATATTCTTTGTATAATTGTAATCTTCATCTTTTTCAATAAAGTTTTTCATAGTGTGTTAGTCTTGTGGATGTAGGCTTCAAGTTGAACCACATAAATCTGTTGTTCTATTTTTCTTGCTGGTTTTTGTGTGATCTAGATGTGCTATGTTACTTGACAGTAATAAACAATCATTATGGAATTAATAAGGGTTTGAATTCACAACAATTGGTATCAGAGCTCAGAAAGATTTTTGAAAGAATCATGGCTTCTTCAAAGTTTGAAATTGATAAGTTGAACGTAGATTCGGATTTCAATCTTTGGCGATTGAAAAAGTGAGCTCTTCTTGTTCATCAGCAGCTTAAAAAAACCTTATAAGAGAAAAAGAACTTACCTGCATTAATGAGTGAGAAGGAAAAAAAAGATCTCCTTAGGAAAACTCAAAGTGCAATAATTCTATGCCTTGGTGATGAAGTCTTGAGGAAGGTATCAAAGCATAATAGTACTGCATCTTTGTGACTTAAATTGGAGAGGCTATTCATGTCGAAATCTCTTATTAACAGGTTGTATCGTAAGAGGCAATTATATAAATTCACAATGCAACCGAAAATTACAATACATGAACATTTTGATAACTATAACAAGATTATATCATATCTTTAAAATATAAATATCAAGATTGAAGATGAACATCAAGCTTTGATGTTGCTCAGATCATTGCCAAATTCATATGAACATTTTATTGATATATTTCTCTTTGGAAGGGATTTTTTATCCAGGGAAGATGTCAATTCAGCACTGAACACAAAAGAATTATAGAAAACTGAAGCCAAAGAATCTGAAAATGGAGAGGGATTGACAGTAATGCAAGAATTAAAAAAAAGGAAGAGAAGAAGAATAATTTTGGGAAATCAAAGGCAAAATTAAAGAAAAGAAAGTGCTATCAATGCAACAAAGAAGGCCATTTCAAAAGGGACTGTCCTGAGAGAAAGCACAAAGTAAAGGAGGCTCAAACAAGACAAGGCAATACAGCCATTGCATCAGACTCTACATCAGATTCGGGGGAATCAGAAGGAGGCTATGAGAGTACTAATCTCTTAATTGCATCAGAAAAAAAAACAGAAGGTCACTGAATTTTAGATTCTGGCTACTCATTTTATATGTGTCCTTATAGGAATTTTCTCAGTAATTAGGATAGGTAATGTTAGGATTAAGATGCATGATGGCATCATAAAAACATTACAACAGGTTAGCCATGTTCCTGATTTTAAAAGAAACTTAATTTTTTTTGGGGGTGATGGGTAGCTAGGATTATAGCTTCAAGGTTGAAAATGGTGTTTTAAAAATCTATAAGGGGTCAATGATAGTTATAAAAGGAGTTAGACAAAATGGGCTATATATACTCAATGATTCCTCTGTGATTGGGGCTGTTGCAATTTCTTTTACATCAAGATGTGATGATACCAAGCTCTGGCATTTAAGATTTGGTCATATAAGTGAAAAAGGGCTTAAAGAACTTAGTAAACAAGGTTTGCCTGGGGATGCTAAGATAAAAGAGTTAAAATTCTGTGAAAACTGCATTTTTGGAAAGGCTTGCAGGGTTAAATTTTCAAAGGTCACTCATAAAACTAAGAGAATCCTAGATTACATATACGCTGACCTATGGGGACCTGCACAAGTTCCTTCACTAAGCTAATGCAGATACTTCTTATCTCTGATAGATGATTATTCAAGAAAAGTTTGGGTTTATATCTTTGAGACTATGGATCAAGCTTTTAAAAAATTCAAAGAGTGGAAAGCATTGGTGGAAAATCAGACATGGAAGAAGGTGAAGAAGTTGAGAACTGACAATAGTTTAAAATTTTGCAATAATGAGTTTGAAGATTATTGTAAGAAGAATGAGATAGTTAATCATAAAATTGTGGTGCATACTTCATAGCAAAATGGACTTGCTGAAAGGATTAAAAAAACCTTGATTGACAAAGTAAGATGTATGCTAATCAACTTAAAATTACCAAAATTTTTTTAGACAGAGGCTGTCACAACAGCTTGTTATCTAGTTAACAGAAGTCCTTTTTCAACTATAGATTCGAAGACACCAAAGGAAATGTGGAATGGCAGACTAGCATCATATGAAAACCTCAAGGTGTTTAGATGTCCAATTTATGCTCATGTAAAATAAGGAAAACTTAAGCCAAGGGCTGTTAAAGGTATCTTTATTGGATACCCTGAAAGAGTAAAGAGCTATAAAATCTAGTGTCCAGATAGCAAGCTAGCAAGATGCATCATATCAAGGGATGTTATGTTTAATGAAATGGCCTTAATTGAATCATTAAATACAGTTAGAGGTGCAGACTCACGAGGAAAACAAAAAAAATCAATTGAAGTAGAGGTGAAGCACTTTAAGAAACATGATGAAGAGAGTAGTCAAACTGATAAAGATAAATCCAGCGAGGACATCATGCCTTAGCAAAAATTTAGAGACCTGCAAGATTACAAATTAGCTAGAGATAGGCAAAGAAGGACAATAATACCACTAAGTAGATTTGCTTATACAGATCTTATATCTTTTGCATTAACAGCTGCTGATAGTATGACTGAAAATAAGCCCAACAGTTATATAAAGGCTATAAATTGTAAAGATAAATTGCAATGGTAAAAGGCTATGCAAGAGAAAGTGGATTCTTTTATTAAGAATCAAACCTGAATTTTGATTTCAAAACTTGAAAACAAAAGGTTGGTTAGCTGTAAACAAATTTTCAAGATCAAAGAAAGTAGTTCGACAGGTAAAGCACCTAGGTACAAGGTAAGGCTTATAGCTAGAGGATTTACACAGAAAGAAGAAATGGATGATAATGAAATCTTCTCTTCTATAGTGAAACATACTTTAATAAGAATTTTACTAGCTATGGTGGTTGTCCTTGATCTAGAACTTAATCAAATTTATGTAAAAATAACCTTTTTATATGGAGAATTTGAAGAGAATATCATGATGCAACAACCAGAAGGATTCGAAGTTTCAGATAAAAGGGATTATATATGCTTATTGAAGAAGTCTTTATATGGCTTGAAACAATCTCCTAGACAATGGAATAAAAGATTTGATCAGTTTATAACTCAGTAGGGATTCATTAAGAGTCGATATGATAGCTATGTCTATCTTCAAAATGTGCAGTAAGGTGGAGTTCTTTATCTGGTGTTGTATGTAGATGATGTATTGATTGCATGTAGAGAAAGGCATGAAATTGACAAGGTGAAATGTCTACTGAGCAATGAATTCGAGATGAAAGATTTGGGTAGAGCTAATAAGATTCTGAGGATTGAAATTGTGAGAGACAGAAGTGCTTATTCTTTAGTACTATCACAAGAAAAATATATAAATAAGGTTCTGCTTAGGTTTGGAATGAATGAAGCTAAGAAAGTACAGACTCCTCTAACTGCACATTTCAAATTTTCTTCTTCACAATCACCAAAATCAAAAGAAGATAAAAATGAAATGGCTAAAGTACCCTATGCACAGGCTATGGTATGCTTGATGTATGCAATGATTTGCACAAGGCCAGATATAGCCTTTGCAGTAAGTGTAGTGAGTAGATTCATGGAAAATTCAAGAAAAGAACATTGAAAAGCAGTCAAGTGGATTTTAAGATACTTAAAGGGTATTTTTAGCTATGGTTGAGTGTATGGTAAAGCAGGTATGGAAAGGAAATAGGTGATAGGATATGTTGACTTTGATTTTGCTAGAGAATTAGACGAAAGAAGATCAACTGCTGGCTATATATTTAGTTTGAATGGTTGTTTAATTAGCTGGAATGCCAACTTACAATCTATAGTTGCATTGTCATCTATTGAGGCTGAATTTATAACCATTATTGAAGCTGTGAAGGAAGCTCTTTGGCTGAGGGGGGTAATCAATAAGCTGTGGTTAAATCAAGAGTCAGTACTAATATATTGTAACAACCAGAGTGCATTACATCTGACCAAGAACCAAGTATTTCATGAAAGGACCAAGCACATTGATGTCTGGTACTATTTCATAAGAGATAAAATTGCTAGAGGGTCTGTTAAGCTTAAAAAGCTACATATATTTGTTAATCCATCAGATATGCTTACCAAGATTTTACTTGTTGGAAAGTTCAAATTCTACTTGAACTCAGCAGTTGTTAAAGGTTAATTTCAGGGGAAGAGTAGGCCAACACATAAAGAAGGAAAATACTTCGAATAAGGTGGAGAGTGTTGAGGGTGTTCTTAGAATTTATTAGGGTGCACTAGGTGATTTTAAATGACATTGTAGTTGGGTAGTTGTTTTAGGATTTCTGCAGTCGATTTTCTGATTTATGTTGCAGTATAAAAGCTACTCAGTTGGTCATCTTTCGGGATTAATATCTTGAGTTTTAGTCATCCGAATTGAGAGTTCTTTAACTTGTTTTGTAGCTGTGAATGTTCTCTGTATAATTGTAATCTTCATCTTCTTCAATAAAGTTCTTCAGAGTGTGTTGGTCTCATGGATGTAGGCTTCAGATTGAACCACGTAAATTTGTTATTTTATTTTTCTTGTTGGTTTTTGTGTGATCTGGATGTGCTGTGTTACTTGACAGTAATAAAGAATCATTGTTGAATCAATAAGGGTTTGAATTCGTAACACAACTAAAATTTTTTTATAAAATAAAAAATAAACAACAAATAATTTTTTTTTTCAAATTTGAGTAATATCACAATAAATAATGCTTAAGAGATTTCAAGATAAAATTTTGTATAGAATATTATAATATCAAAACACATTTCATTTAGTTATTTTTATGTGTACTTTAAGGACATTATTCCTATAGATTACTACTTTAATGACTAACATATTTTAGGGACATTATTTATAAGGATCATCTCATTACTTAATTTTTTATTTATAAATTTTCACTATAGAACAAAAATCAAATTTATGTCACTTGATTTTCAATTTGTAAACTTTCATCGTGAGACAAAAATCATATCCATATCAAATCATTTACCAATATATTTTAAATTCACATTTAATAAATTACTCAATAAATAGAAACAAAAATATTTAAAATTTTTAATAAAATTACATAAAATTAATTTCATGAATTTTAAATAGGCACTTTGAACAATTTCTACGAAAACGTAGTACATGCAATTGAAGTTATATTACTAAATTTATACAATTGATATTCACATAAAAAAATATATATAAATTTAGTTCAATAATTAATTAATTAGATTAATAAGTATACATTTAGAAAATTTATATGTATGTACTTAAATTTTGAAGAAAAATGAACACTTTGCCTTTCAATTTTCTAAAACTAAAATTGCTCTAATTGTGTATAAACACTTATTTTAATACACAAAAACTAGTAATTAAACTTTTTTCAATTTATTTGTAGTTTTAAAATCATTTTCTAATATCAAAACATTAGTATAAATACTATAAAAATTAAAATATTAAATCAACATCCTAAACTTTATATCCGTAAACAAAATTTCTAATACTAAAAATGTTATAAGAAGTAATGCATGTCCAATATCTAAGATTAATTATTAAAACTACTAGAAACAAAATTAGCATACTAACATGTTTTTAATTTAGTTCAGGTTCTTTTGTTTTTGTCCCTTTTTTTATTCCCTTTTTCTTCTCTCTTTTTTTTTCTTTCGTTCCTTTCTAGATTTGCTTTGTGTCTCTTCTCTAAATTCAATTCAACAGAACAAGTAGGAGAATATAAATGTGTGTATATATGTGTATACATATATATATATATATATATATATGTATATGTATGTATGTGTATAGGGCCACCATTTAGGGACGAGAAGCATACAACTGCTCATGCTTCACCCCTTCCCATTTTTATTTGAAAGGGCATGTGTTACAAAAATCTTATCAAATAAGTTAATTAGTATAGTTATTGTATTAATATTTTACAAAAATGTCATTTAACAAAAAAAAAAATAAAAAATTATCCACTCCATGCATGTATTTCATGACAAAAATCGGTGAATTAAGGAATTTTACGACTCAAATTATTGATTAGGAATAGAATCAAGAATAAATAGATCAATAAATTTTTAATTAGCAGTGTAATTTTAGCCAATTAAGAATGTTGATTGCACACACACACACACACACACACACACACACACACACACACACACACGTGTGTGTGTTCCAAACTCGATGGGAATAAGGCATTAAATGATATTTCCATATCAAGATTTACATGAAACTTTGGAACACACTATACCAATATAGTAATGATATTCCAAACTCAGTAGAAACTAAAGGCGTTAGATGATTTGTCAATTTATGTTAACATTTATGTGAAACTTTGGGTCACGCTATACCATTATATTAAGTGAATCATTTATATATTCTCTAGTGACTGAACCAAAAATAAGAGATAAGATATCAGTCATAAATTCAAGAAATCAACAGCAAGATCTCTACGTGTCATATATATAGACGCCCTTCAACCCTAACTAACTAATAATAAGCGAAACCATATTCAAATTAAACCCTAGCTTGATCCATTAACAACCTTTAAACAGTTAAGCTGTGATGAGTTCTACCCTAGAAGATATTGATGCCAGATACAAAATCAACTCAGAGCTATTCAACGCTGTGATGATTATAGAAAAAGAGAAAAAATGACCTGCCAAAATAAATTAAGAAACATTATACTTCATGCGACTGCCACAATCAATCTTGCTCTCTCTATTGCAGACAAATTGTTAAGGAAAAAGTGAGAAAGCTTGAGAAAATTTGAAAAGCAAAGTGTTTGTTTACCAAGAAAATGAAAGAAATTGTACTGTGAATTTAGTAGAGAGAGTTTTTCTTCTTTTCCCCACTTATTCAATCAATACAATATATTCTAGTATTTATGCAGCATATTAAATTCTTCTATAATTAACTATCATTAACAAAAGATCTGTTACTTAACAACATTCAATTTTAACTAATCTAGCATGTAACTAACTTCAATTTAGTTCAACTTCTTCAACTAAATTGCTAAAATTCAATCCCCTCCTACTGCAGTATACTACTCTTTAGCTCAAGTGATCAGCCCAACCATCTGATAGAACTTTATAATACATGATGATCAGCTTGGCTATCTTTATACTTAGCTTCCTTAATGAATCAACAACTTAATCAAGCTAAACTTACATCCCCCTCTAAGCTCAAGGTCGAGGAACAACCTTAAGCTTACTTCAAAAATAAGAAAATTAGGCATAAGGTAATGGCTTAGTGAGAACATCTGCCACCTAATCTTCACTAAAAACATAACAAATATCTAAAGATTTACTCAAAACTTTGTCACGCATATAATACACATTAAGTTTTATATGTTTTGATCAAGCATGAAAGACGGGATTCTAAACAAGAGCTACAACATTTTAATTATTTGTCCACAAGATAGGAGGAGAAGAAAGTGAAAAATGCAATTCATGAAGTAGGGCTTGAATCCAAGAAATCTCAGCAAAAGTAAAAGTTAAAGCTTGATATTCACTTTTAGTGCTTGACTTGAAAATGATTTGCTGCTTCTTGGATGACTAGTTAACCAAATTATTACCAAAGTAAATAGCATACGCACCAACGGATTTGCAATCACCAAGATCACAAACCCAATTTACATCAACATAAGCTTGGATAGAACACTCATTACTAACAGTAAATTGGAGTCCATAAAAAGCTATAACTTAAAGATATCGAAGTATTCTTTTACATGCTTGCCAATAAGCAGTTGTGGGTGAAGAAAGAAATTGACTAAGCCTGTTAATCGAGAAAGTAATTCTAGGTCGGGTAAGGGTGATGTACTAAAGCCCTTCTATAATACTTCTGTAAAAAGTGGCATCAGGAAAAAGATCACCATATATACAAGAGAGTTTAGAACTTGTGATCATAGGTGTATCACTATCCTTATAGTCATACATTTTTGCTTTAGTAAGCAAATCATAGNATAGGTGTATCACTATCCTTATAGTCATACATTTTTGCTTTAGTAAGCAAATCATAGATATATTTAGTCTGAGAAAGATGAATGCCATTGGCATAAGATGCAACTTTAATGCTTGGAAATAATCTTACATTGTCGAGATCCTTTAATGCAAACACACTACCAAGCTTGACAATGAATGAATTAACTAGACCAACATGGGACTAATGATTAATATATCATCCACATATATAAGTATGAAAAACATAAAAGTTTGTATATGCTGGTAAAACAAAGAAGAATCAATTTTGAAATTTGGAAAGCCCTATCGAAGAAAAGTAGTCTTTAGTTGATCATACTAAACTCGAGGAGCCTAACGAAGACCATACAAAACTTTATTTAATTTGCATAAATGATGTGGATGTGCAACATCAACAAGCCCTTTTGGTTAAGGCATGAATATAGCTTTAGATAATTGGCCATTAAGAAATGTATTATTAATGTCAACTTGTCAAATTGGCCATTTATTAAGCACAAGAAGACTGAAAAGGATCGAATTATTGAAGTTTTGACAACTGGACTGAAGGTGTCAAAGAAATTAACACCAGGAGTTTGAAGGTATCTTTTGTTAAATAACTTTGCCTTATATTTTGCCACATAACTATTGGAATAAAATTTAGTACTAAACACACATTTGTTTTGAACCACCTTATATTCAAATGAGAAAGGAACCAAGTTCTAGTTATAATTTCGACAAAACGCATCATATTTTTTTTGTATAGCTGCTATTCACTTAGGAATTTGTAAGGCTTGCCTGATTGTTTATGGTTTAGGAATTGAATTTAAGGAATTGGCTAGAAACATTTTAGGTTTATAAATCCCATGCTTTGAACGAGTAATTATAGGATGAATATTAAATGAAGCTACAATAAGCACAGAAGATGAAGAAGGAAAGGAATTTACTTGTGCTTGTTGTGGAACAGACTGAAGTATACTATGAGAGTGTGAGGTATAGGTAGAAGATGGAAATGGAACTATAGAAACATAATTAAAAGTAAAAACAATAGGAATTGATCATAAGGTAAAAAAACCAGAATTTGTAATATATTAAGTATTCAAAAAACCATAAGTAAAAGGAAATGGAGTTTCATTAAACACCATATGCCAAGTAATAAAGATTTTTTTTTTTAGGAGTGTAGACATTTATAACCCTTGTGAATGGGACTATAACCTAAAAATACACACTGAGAAGAATGAAAACTGAGTTTACATGAAGCGTAGCAACTAAGATATGAAAAGCAAGAATGACAAAAATTATCATGAAACTATAATCAAGAAAAAGATTATAAAGCTTCTGAAATGGAAAAACACCATTGAACACTTGAGATGAAAGTCAATTGATTAAGAACACCACTGTATGGAATGCTTCCCACTAATATTGAAGAGGTATAGAGGCTTATGCTAGTAATGTGAGACCTAAATCATAAATACTTTTGTGTTTTCTTTCAGTAATGTCATTTTGGTTATGTGTATATGGACAAAAATGTCGAAAAGTTATGTCATAAGCTTAAAGGAAAGTAAAAAAAAATTATGAATTCACCTCCAAACTCTATTTGTACAGTTTTTATTAATAGATCAAATTGCTTTTCAATAGGGTTTTTGAAATTAACAAAGGTCTAAAGAGCATTAGATTTGAGTTTTAATGAAAACACCCAACAATACTTACTGTAATCATCAACAAAACTTATAAAGTATTTAAAACTAGCATTGGATGGGGTAACAGATAGACCCCAAAATATTTGCATACAACAACTGTAATGGTTTAGTAGTTTTAATACATGATCTTTGGAAATGAAGCCTATAATTTTTTCCAAGTTAACAAGCATTGTAAAACTGAATAGATAAAATTCTATTGACTTTTTTGAAAAGTTTGTAAACTTTCAGTACATCTTTCATTGTTCTTGGATTTGGATGGCTAAATCGATTGTGATACACATTAATAAAATGTGTAAATGAAGTACTTAAAACTTGTGAAGACAAACAACTAAAAATGGTTGAAAAATCAGAGGATAAACACAAAAAACAGTTTAATGAAGAAGCATCAAACTCTCTCGAATAATAGAACTACCTTTATTACGTTGAAACTTATTATCATAACAAGAACCAACAGAATACACCATAGAAATTGGAAAAATATAAGTATTATTAGGAATTCGAAAGACTGATGAGCATAACTGCAATCCATACAACCCCTTCATAGCCACACCCCTTAACAGAACACTCTTTGTCTTCTTGTTCCTTAATTATACAACAAGTATAAGAAAATTCAATGGTTATGTAATTATCATGTATTAATTAAGAAATACTTATCAACTTTTTGGTTATTTCGGGTACATGCAATACATTGTCTAGATAAAGAATAGGTTTAAATGCAAGGTTTTTATTGTTCTTCTTGAAATATATGATAGTAGAGCCAATATAGTTTATATTCAATCCCTTACTATTGTTGACTATAAGTTTTTCAATACTAGAAAATTTACCTTGAATTTGCAAGTTGCTGAGATTGTTAGTTAGATAGTGAGTTGCTTTAATGTTTAAATACCATCCTTCATCAACAACATTGCTTTCTTCTTGAATGTTAGACATAAATGCTACTTTCACATTTTGACTAAGTGCACGATTATATTCTTGATTTTGCCCTTGAGCTTACTGCACATCATTCTACTGATAAGAATATGTAGGTTGCTATGGAATATAAGCTTTGTTAAATTTGTGATAAGATAGGTTTGTTGTATGCCCTAGCTTGTTACACATCTGACATAAGTGCTTCGAGTTTTCTCTTCCTTCGGACCAATTTCTACCAGTCTAAAGAGTTCTTCCTGTAACAATGCCACTACTTTTTTTCATTACAAAAAATGAATTAAAACTTGATTGATAACCACCTTCTTTTTTATAGACATTCTTCGTTTGAGCATAGTTTGCTGAGAAAACTCCTTGATTTATATTTACATTGCTCATGTTTTGCTATTGAATTATGCTTTCATGAGTGAGCAACATTAAGTACAATTCATGAATTCCTATGTCTTATTTTTACTAGTTAACAAAATAGCTATTGACTTATATTTGGAACCTCAACCACCAAGCAAATACAATATGAAATCATCATCAGACATTAAAAAACCAGTGACAGTTAAGTTATCTGAAATATTCTTTATTTTTAAGAAATACTTACTTATTGACATTTCTTCTTTCTTAGTTGTTTGAAGTTCATACCTCAATTAAAGTATCTTTACTTTAGATTGTGAACCAAATTTTTTTGCAAGAGCAGTCCAGACCTCATAAGATATCTTACAGTCAATAATAAGATTTACAATTGATTCATTCATCAAAAAGATAGTAACTAGCCCAAAAACAGTTGATCCTATTGTCTCCATAGGGTAAGCTCTTGATTTCTAACTAGAACTTCACCTGAATCTTCAAATTTGATCTTTGCATAATTGATCCGATCTTCAATAATAAAACTCTCAAGACTGTTGCCTTTAATCGAAGAAAGAACCTATGATTTCCATGTCAAATAATTTGTTCCATCTAACTCAATAGATACCACAAATGAGGAAGAGGTGTTTGACACTGATAAGTTAGCATGTGCCATTACTAACTCTGATACCAAGTAAGAAAACTTGAGAAAATTTGAAGAGTAAAGTATTTGTTAACCGAGAAAATGAAAAAAATTGTACAATAAATTTCTTAGAGAGAGTTTTTCTTAATTTCTTCACTTATTCAATCAATATAATATATTATAGTATTTATACAGCATACGAGATTCTTCTATAACTAACTCTCATTAATAAAAAATTTATTACTTAACAACACTCAATTTTAACTAATCCAGCTAGTACATAATTAATTTCAAATCAGCTCAACTTATTCAACTAAATTATTGAAATTCAATCCTCTATTACTGCATTACACTACTCTTTAGCTCAAGTGATCAGCCCAAACATTTGATAAAACTTTATAATACATGATGATCAGCTCGACTATTTCTATACTTAGCTTCCTTGATGAACCAATAACTTAATCAAGTTAAACTTACTCATAAAAAGTGCCGAGGTTGTTAGGAATGCACAACAACAAAGGTAAGACTACTTTGTTTTCTACCGCACGTAACGGTAAAGTTGAGTCATTCAACTTTCTTGCAGGCAAATCTCTGATTATCATATCAACAATAAGAAGCCATTTCTACAGAGGAATGATTAATCCATTGTTCTTCTCATTGTAATAGTTGTTGGTCACTTTGGTAAGTTCTATCGTATTTTATCATGTTGTATTTATTTATTTTTTGGTTATTCTATCTTTTTGATATGCTCACTCTTGCGCATTTACAATTGTGGTTCTATTTTATTGTATTGTGCGCGCTAAGCATATGCTTTCGAGAAAAAAATTATTTCCATCACTTTTATTATTCCCTAAATTTTATTATATTCTTTAGAAAAAGATACTTTTATTCTATTACATGTCAATTATAACTATAATTGTTATTGTTATTTGCATAACTCCTTGACATTTGAAAAGAATAAACGGGTGGATATGAGACTCAAATTGTGGACTTCATGGTTCAATTGCTAAATGCGAACCAAGTAATAAAAAATGTGCTCTTTTTGGTAAATGTGTCATCTAATTTAGGAAAATTCTACATGGATGGTTAAATACATATGAGATAAATTTTGGTATTTTAAAATTATAAACAATCATTAGTATGGAGTTTTCTAAACAATACTAAATTTAAATAAATAAATGATTTTTATGAATATTATTTTTTATTAAAATTTCTTAAATTAATTTACAAATCACAAGAAAATATCATTAATTTTATATTAATTTAAAAAAATTAAAAAAAAGTTAGTCAAATAAAAATTAATTATTCCATATTTAGCTAACCATTTAATTTGAAATTTTTTAAATTCAAAATTAATTCGATAAATACTAATGATATTTTAAAAATTAATATTAACAATTTTTATAAATAAATTTTTTAGACTTACAAATTAATTTTTAAAGTTACAAAAGATGTTAATGTATAATGAATAAGTCTCTATTTCTTATTGAAATAACATAATTTATTCCAAAAAATACTAAATTTTGGCCATACGATAATTCAATAATTTCAACAATTGTTAGCAACCTATTTATTTCAAATTGTTAAACTATGTCCATGTCTATGATTTTTTTTTTTAATTTTTTTTAGGAAACATACAAAATTTGGAATCAAAATGTTACTACCCAAAGAATTTATATTCACATATTATTTTACATTTTTTTTTGTTAATTTAAACTTAGTATATTGACTGAAAAATTCCATATTTATTATTGTTTAGAAATTCAAAGTAGCAGCATTTAACTTTCCATCTATCTATAATCAATTTAGTATTGTCATAGGTTATGTAATAATTTTGGAACATTGGTTTTGCATTTCACCCCATGAACCATGGTTCAAATATTTTTGAAAAGAAAGCAAGGTAAGAGGATCTTGTTGGAACAACCTGTACTTAATTATCTTTTTCGCTTTTCAAAAGTAAATGCCAAATTTCATTTTCCTTTCCCTTTGTTAGAAAACACCAAAAGCTCTCTGGAATGGCGGAAGTATTAGGATTTAGTATAAATTCTCAAGTCAACGTGTATTTTTTTCGATTTTTAATAAAATACGGACAGTTGCAAGAGAAAAAAACTTGGGATTGGCTATCTTTAATTACAAACAACTTTAACTTTAAACTGAAAATAAATAAATAAATAAATAAAATCTATTCATTAAGTATCCGTACCTTGTTATGTAATTTATTGATTAATTAATTTTCAAATGCGAGAACAGAATTGGCCCTGCAAATTGCAAAGGAATACAAGTATTTAATTGGGGAAGGAGATATGGATGGGATGGCTGGTCTTCAGCTTCTATCATGCAATCCAGAAGCTTTTAGACCCATGCACGAAGATGCATTTTTCCATAAATCAATCAATTTTGGTAATTAAGCTTCCTATTAAAGCAGGTTTCATGCACTTTGTTTTACCCTTCCTTCCATCTTCTTCTCATAAATCTTGAATCGTTCGTGCTTGTGTTTTCCTCTCATTTACATATCTAGCTTGTTAACACTTGTTCCTCCATAGCTCTTTCAAATTGTAACAATCATACAATGTGCTTCTTGATAAATGAATAATAGAATATGCTACATAGATACAGAAAATTATTTACACTGCTGGCCAATTGTTAGCTCTTGTATATATTCTTGACAAGTTAAATTCAGTTGTAATTTGGACTGGAGAGAAGAAATGCAAAAGGAAAGGCGAAAATATGAATCTGCTGTTGAGCTTGCCAAGTATTTAATTGCAAGAGGTACCTCGTGGGAGGTTAATAGTCCTGTCCCAGACAATGGCACACTTAAAATGGATTTGGATTATTCATTGATTTTTTTTTTATTTTTGATTTGGATAATATACGGTACACTAATTAATAAATAATTAAAATTATATTTTAAATTTTTTAATTTATATTATAAAAAATAAAATTAATTTATAAAATTTATTAAAATATAATACGAATTAATTATTAAATGTGTCACATGTTATTGTTTAATTAAGAATCAAAGTGAATCATGAATGGACCCAAAATGCGCATATATGTGGCGAATCTCGACGTCTCAGACGTGGACAAAGGAAGCGATGATGGAGGACATGCCGAAACTCCGTTGTTTCTAGCAACAAAGTCAGGATGTATAGATATTGTCAAACAAATACTCCAAATATACCCTCAGGCAACTGGGTATATTGACCATAATGGACGAAATATATTACATGTACCAATCAAGTATCGGCTGTTAGAGATCTTTGGGTTTGTAAGCAAAATGGAGGCGCTGATGCGGAGGCTGTCTCGAAAGATTGATAACAGTGGTAACACCTTATTACATATGGTTGGAAAGAAATAAGATGATTATGCACCTGAAAAGATGGTAGGCCCTGCACTGGTTTTGCACGAGGAGTTGCTTTGGTTCGAGGTGCGATTTCACTACTCCAATGCCCTGATCTTTTAATTATGTATAATTTTTTAAGCGATTGAACCAGGATCTGACAGGTTATCTAAACCAATCTTGTCCATGAATTTATGGCTTGTGTTGAATTTGATGAATTCTATTGATAATTGGTGTGTATTTTGCAGCGAGTAGAGGAAGTCATCATACCCCATTTCCTGAATCACCGGAACAATATGGGGTTCACGGCAGAAGGGTTATTTGCCAATACAAATATTGAACTTCGTGTTTCATCTAAAGAATGGTTAATACACACGGCAGAAGCACGCTCCGTCGTGGCTGTTCTGATTGCAACAGTTTCCTTTGCTGATGCATACACTGTACCATTGGGTTCAAATGAGAGTATTGGTTATCCTATCCTCACTAATCATCCTTTCTTCGTGCTTTTCACAGTCTCCGATGTTGTCTCTTACATTCTCTTTGGCATCTGTGGTTACATTTCTCTCAATTCTCACGTCTCCCTTTAGATTACAAGATTTTAGGCATTCTTTTTTTAATAAAATGTCGCTGGGCTTCACATTTCTTTGGCTTGATGATGGTGGCATTCGCAGCAACAGTTCTGCTCATGATAGAAAATAAGGAAAACTGGGCAAAAATCATGCTGTACGCGTGCTCTTTTATTCCGGTTGAGGTTTTTGCAGTAACGTATTTTCCTGTACATATGGCAACATCAACGATAAGAGCTTTGAAGTACTTACGCAAGAAGACAAGTCAGATCTTGATTTTTGCTCGCAGACTTTTATCTCTGAAGATACCTTGTTTTCACGTTAGCTCTCCAGACCGAACTTCTAGTTCTTCCTTTATTCCATGAGCTCTCCATGCCAAAATGCCTTTAAAGTGCTTATTGTATTCTACAAACAGAACAGAATCTTAAGCTTTTTATTCCAAGGATTTTAATTAACATCAAGCCATCCATGGAATGTTGAATTTATCTCCCTATCTTCTACATTAATTTGGTTAATTATGTCACTTGAATTCCTCCATTTTTACTGGCTTCTCAAAATTGAAAAATGTGAGAAGCAAAGTTGAAAATTTGTCCGTCTGAGTCTGTCTTATGCAAAGTAAGGATACCTGCTGGGCCTGGATTTGCTGTACAGGTCGGGTGCTGGCGGAATTCAATTCGCAGAAATGGTGACGCCACTCTTTCCCCTTTTTCTTTTTCGTTGGGGTCACAAAGAGTAGGAAGTTTTATTCTGTAATAAAGTAGTATTCACTAGTTTCATAGCGACGCCACTTCTGAAATTCTCGTGGTCAATCGAGAAGCCACCATGAATGTTGATGCCATCGGAATCAATCAACTTGGTGCCCCTTTGAACTTTATCCTAACAACTACAGAAGCTGATAGTTTTATTTAGATTTGTTTGGGGTTAGCGTCTAGGTCCCTACTTTTTGGATTTCTTCTGGAGGAGAGCATACTTTATTTAACCATATTAAGTGATCAAATCATCATATGGCATTCAATTTTGATTATTATAGTGAAAGTATGTAGCTTTACGATAAATGTTATTTAGGTCATGTCAAATTGTCATTAGGAAATTGCGGACCTATTTAATATAATTGACAAAATTATGTTCGTATTGGGGAAAACCTAAGAAATCAGGGACCTAGATGATAAACCCAATTTAAATTTTACAAATTACATAGGGCAGTTAATTCTTTCAATCAAAGTAGGTGGGGAAGTAACTTTTTCTTTTGTTTTGTTTTAGTGAAGACAAATGAAAGACTCAAATGTTATCAGGATAGGAATGGTACAAACCTTCCAGTTTAAAGGCACGTCCACTGTCACGTTAACTTCAACAAGAAAAAGTGACTCATGCCGGAGGAGTTATAAACAAACTAAATTTGCTTCTTCGTTGAGAGGCAGAAAGGGTTAAGTACAGAGAGAAAGGATAAAGTGTTTATTATTATTATTATTATTTTTATTTTTATTATTATTATTTATGAAATATAAATACAAAGACAAGAATATTCTTTTAGTATTAGTTAACTGATAGTCAGATGTACTGACTTTATTATTGAATGATATTTTTTATTATTTTTAATAAAATTTATATAAAAAAATTTATATTTATATATAATTTTGTTAAAATTTTAAAAACATATGTGAAAATAATTCAAAGATTGAATTCACCAAAATTAGTTAACCAAATTGATGGAACAAGATTATTCAAAAATAAATTGAATTGATGCGACATAAACTTACTTCATAACAACTCAAATAAAAAAAACTATGAATATTTAACAAAATTTTACCTACAAGTAAAGATAATCTTTACCTTTGTATAATCATTAATTCGAGCTCAACACACAAATTAATTCTTATCAATATTTTAATTGGTATCAAGCAATCTTTATAGATATATTGATAGGAAGGCACCTTAGAAAGGAGTTAAAGATAAATAACAATTCAAAATGTTTCAAATTATTTAATTCATTCTATGTTTCTTTTAATTAGTTAACAAAAATTTGGATCGTAACTGTTTTACTTAATTACTACTATTAATCAAATAGTATAATAATTATGGATTATAAATTTAATTTAGCTATATAATTAATATATAAAATAAAAAAATATAGATAATTGAATAAAAGAATGATTCTATTAAAGAACAAAATCTCACAATAATATTAACCGAGTCGGTAAAATCCCTTAAGTGGAAAGAAAGAATCAAATAGACATGGTAGATAAATACTCAAGGTAGAAAAAAAAAAAAAAAAAAGAGCAATACTGATGGCAAGAAAAGAAAAGTAATACTATGTTCTATATTTCTTTGTTCTCCCTTTGAAACTTGTTTTAAAAAAAAAAAAAGTTCAATTAAAAAATAAAATAAATCATTGTTGCCTGCATGTGATCCCTTCTTTTTAGCCACTTAAACGTGTTATTCCCTTAAAAATTAGGATAATAATAGTAGTGTATAATCCAGGTAAAATGATCCATATAAAGCAACTCGTATCTTTTCAATTCTGACTTCAATTTAAACTCTAAATTTCATGTGAAAACTTGCAAGCCAATCTCGAATTAATTTATAAATTTTTGAGCCCTACCTTTTAGCTTTTCATCAAATTTAGTTTTACCTAAAACAAGATCCATGGCTTAAGTTATGGACCAAAAACCAAAAATGGTCCATATATCAGTAGAACTAGAACTTTGCTTCATTTTATGAGCTATTTTTGAACCATTAATCGATTAATCTTATCACACCCTAAAATAGTAATTAATGACTATTATGTTAAAATTTTAAACTATTAAATAAAAAATATACTATTAATTAAAAGTCAAAGATACTCCGAAGTCTTTTAAAACAAGTTAAAATATAAAATTTAGTGAAATCTCACAAAAAAAATATGAACTATTTTTTTAAAATGAATAAATTTAAATATAAATAGTTCATATAAATTATATATCATCCTATAGTTAAAAGTTTGACAATTTATTAGCAAGTCAACAAAAATGTACCAAATTTTAAGCAGCTAACTCGATGTGTCTTCAGGTTCTTGTGAATACTAAATCTCTCCTCATTATCTATATACCTTAAAGTTTTCCTTGAGAGAAAAAAGGAAGGATGAGTAAAACTATAATACTTAGTAGGATAAATATTACTTAAATTGGTTTACTAAACATTCTATATGATCAATAAAAAATGATTCATGCGCATTTTCAATAAAATCAACGATGATGATGCTTAACTTTAAAAAAAAAAATTTAGTTTATGCATAATATATAATATGCAACTAAAATAAGCTTCATCAATTAAAATAAACAATCTGAATTGATTAGGTGAACACACACGGCAACAATAGCCACAATGGAACCATGAAATAATCACATCAATGTAGTCACATCAGAGCCATAAAATAATTGCATCAATGATAGCTACAATGAGGCTCACAAACAATGCACCCTGTGTAGGTTTATGGTCTTATACCTCTGGATATGCCAATATTATTACATTCAATTAATCACAAATAACAAGCAATGTTTATATTTATTTTCATATTTATATCATTCTCAATTAAAACAATTGGACATCACAATGACATAAAATTTAATAAAAGACTATGCATACTATTTAATAAAAACAAAACATTTAATGCTAATAACAGTTTGGCCTGCTATAATTACAAAACGTGTTACCTAAATATTTTTATCATAAAACATAATAATCAATTTTAAATAATTTAATTTTAATTCATATCATAATCATAATATATATGTGTTCAATTTACTTTTAAGATGCACAACAAAAATAAGAGATATAATCCCTATTTCGTTCACTTTAATTTACATGCTTTTTAAGTTTAAAAAATCATTTGGTCAATGTGATATTATGGTTGGATTTTTATCATTGAAATAAGTCTAACGTCTTTAGGGGCAAAAATAATGTCTGAAAAAACTAGAATTGAGCTTTAACCAAATGTTTACCATTGACCGATCAACTTTGCTTGTCAACAACAGTGGTAGTGATGAATTTTGCGATTCGAGTAATGGGTCCTAACAAGTCTTACAGTTTTCAACTTTATAACTTCAACAACGTTTTTGTTTCTCCATACAACATATCTTTCACCAAAAATCTAACCAAAAAGTCACAGCCCCAATGACGTCAAAGGAAAATTTCTACAACATTTGAATCCAATTCTTCTAATAGTTTTATCTTACTCCTCGAGATGATCATACTAGTGTTCTCAGTTTCTTGAAAGAAAGTTGAAATTGGCCGAAAAGTAGAGTTAAAAAATTTCTAGAACTTTAAATAAAATTTGGTGGAGCATCAAAGGTCGGATTGAGATGAAGTCCACAACAATGGAATGGAAACATCAAGTAAATTATGTGATTGAAAATCAAATTGATAAAAGTTCGGGAAACGGTTCATTAGAGCATGATTAGAAAATTTAGAGAGAGAGATAATGATGGGTTTTATGGAAATAGTAAAAGTATTGGGTATTTATAGAAAATCTTATATAAAATTATAAAATAACCTTAAATTTTTTTATAATTATATTTGGACCATAAATATTTAAAAATTATATAATTTCTTTCAAATTTCATAAAATTTAGTTTTCATGAAAAATTGATAAAAATATTAAATATTTATTATAATATCTAAGTATTTATTTGATATTTTTTAAAACAAGATAAATATGGACTTCATTCCCATTTAAGAAATTTAGCTTTGGACTTATAGATGAATTTAAACTTTTAAATCATTTGAATGGACTTTGAAAGCTCCAATATGCTCTTTTAAAGCTCTAAAGGTCAAGCATAAATCTTTTCTAGTTAGGATTTGGATTTGCTTTCTAAGCTTGACTTTGAAAAAAATTATTTAGAATACCAAACGAACTTAAAATTCAACAAACCAATCCTTCTTGGAAGGCTTAAGATATTCACTTCAAGTTTGCTAAAAACTATTTTGCCATCTAGTAATTCTATGTCAAAACCCTGTGAGAAGATCTAAAATAAAAAATGCATAAAAATTAAACTTTAAAATATGATTCACAAACACATTCCCATAAATGCCTTACACATAAAAATCAATATTATTAAGCATTATAAAATATAAAACATGCTAAATACAACAAATGTAAGGATAAATAATGCATAAAATTACAAATCTATCAATACACCTATTGAATTGATGAATCATTCAATACGTCGAAGCAATCAAGGATGAGTTCCATATTGCTGATTTAAAATTGAAGGAGAAGCATTTATGGTTGCTTTTTCATGATAGTGATGAGCTAAAAATAATGGATCAACTCTCATTTCAAATGCTAAGAAACTTTAGATAAAAGCATTGAATAAGGAGATGGACTTGATTAAAATTAACCATGTTTGGGACTTGGTTGATTTATCACTCAATTATTGAACCATTAGAAATAAATGGGTTCTAAATATCAAGCATAAGTTTAATGACATAATTAAAAGATATAAGACATATTTAGTTGCTAAAAGCTATACTCAAGAAGATGATATAGACTATGAAAAAACATTTTCTTTTATAGTAAAGTTTTCTTCAATTCGACTGATTGTGGCACATGTTGCATGCTTAAACCTTGAATTGCATCAAATGGATATCAATACTACATTTTCAATGGATGGAGGAGAAAATATATATGATTAGCCAAATGATTTCATTACCTCAAGCCAAGAGCACAAAGTTTACAAACTCAAAAAATACTTATATATTCCAAAACAATTATCTGGATAATAGTATTTTAGGTTCCATTAAGTTATAATATAATATGGTTTTGTGATGATTAAAAATGATCATTGAGTGTACATTATTATAAAATTATCTTTATATGTGGAAGATATTGTATTGGATAAAAATAATTAATAAAGAATTTGTCTTAACTATATAAAAATAATTATTTATAAATTTTGAGATGAAAGATATAGATAAAGCAACCTATATTTTGGAAGTCAAAATTCAAAAAAATCATTTAAAAAAGCTTTAAGTCGTATCACAATAGACGTATATTAGAAAAATTTTGGATCGATTCAATATAGTTTCAACTCAATTCTTGAACATGAATCGATTCGTTTAGTTTTGGTTTTCATTCCAAATGTTAGGAATCGATTTTAATTGATTTGGTTTTAAGTTTTTTAAATTGACATTGTTGATTTTATTTCTTATAGAATGGCATTAGTGTTCACAATCTTTACACTTTTATACATGTATTGTTGATTTAGGATAATCTTTACGTAGGGTCCATTTCTTGACTAAAATAAGTATTTTTCAAGCACTAAAAATGCAAGCAAAATATAAGTTAAAGTAATATTTTTTTATGAATTAATTTTTTTTCTCAATTAAGAGTCATGATGTATTGCTAAATGCTACTCTTGAATTATGAAAATGGTATCTTGATTAATGAATTAATTGAAGATAAATTAAATATTAATTTGTTTAGGCTTATCAAAGTCTAATTAAGGAATTAAGGTTAAATTATGTAAACAAAAGAATAAGAACTGTTAATTTTATAATCTCTAAGGAATTATTTAATAATTTTAGAATTTATTGGGATTAAATTATAATTATACAAAGTATTTGTAATTAATTGTAGTTATTTACTCATAAGTTTTCTAATTTGATTAGGTTAATTTTATTTAATTAATTATATTAATTAAATAGCATTACATTTAAAAAAGGATCACTGAAAAAATTAGGAATTCATTCAATTAAATGATATTTTTGAATGGTTTAGGATTAAAAAGTCAAAGTATGAAACCTATATAAATCCCTTTTGGGTTAAAAATTATGAGGAGAAAAGAAAAACAAGAGATAATTTTCTTTAAAGAGTTGGGATAAAATTCTTCACCTTGGCCAAAATTCTAAAAAATCAAATATCTAATTTGTGTCTTTTCAAGAACTGACATTTAAAAAAAGACATTTTACACCATCAAAATTTAAGAAAATCCTAAATCTCTTATTCTATACCTTATGTGGATTACCATTAGTGACCACACATTTTAATGATTAATCCAAAAAAAAAATAAAAAAAATGAGAACTAGCAAAGTTTTTGTATTTTAATCATAACTTTTGGTTTCGACAATATGATTCAAAAAGTTTTGGAAAAAACACTAAAATATCTAAAAACATTTACCGCACGAAGAAACCCGAATTTGAAAATTTTCAAGTTTAAAATTACATTGGAAAATACAGGTTTACAAGAAATCCAAAAAAAAGGCTTCAAGTCAAGAAAGATTCAAGAAACCTAGACCTGTTAAAAATTCAATAGAGATTCAAGATCTTGTTGCTATATAATATGCTATAATAATATTCTTAATACTATTTATTAATCTTTACCATAAACCATGTATAATAAAAAGAACCATGCATAATAAAATAATTCTTGAATAAGAATCAAGAAAAATTTTAATTTTTCCTTACGTGTATGTTCTTGATTTCCTCGTAGTGATATCATAGCCTATTTTATTCATGCACGATTTATGTACTTGTTTGTTTATGATACTACTTGATTGTTTGGTTGATTTGAGGTTTGAAAGCATGGCAAAATTTCTGCACAATGCCTATTTTTAAGGCTATTTTTGTTCTAAAATATTTACCTCAAAAGTTTATCCTATTTCTAATAAAAAAATCACTAAAAAAATATATTTTCCAATGAGATTAGGAAAGCTAGTTTTCATTAAAAAAATATGTTTTCTAATGAGATTAGGAAACCATCTCACATAGTGTGATTAAAAAAATTATTTTAGTATTACCTAATACAATTAAGATTCTTAATTAAAAATAAAAAAAGTTTAAAATAATTATAATCTGATTTGAAAGTTTTAAGATCTCAAATTAAATAAGGAAAAAAATTTCTAGTAGAATAAGGATTTTAAAAAATGACTAAATTTTAATGTAATTAAAATAAATTTCTAATAAGATTATGAATTTTATGTTAGTAATTAAATTTTTTAAACCTCAATAATTATAATTAGCATATTAATTGAATAAAAATTGATTTACAATTTTTGATTATATATTTGATATATATGTTTGAATAAATGGAGAGGATAAATATGGACTAGACCAATGAGATTAGACAAAAGGGTTATATGATTTTTTATGGTTTATTATTTAATTTTTTTAAATAGGACCCCGCACATTTTGCCTTTTCTATTTTATTATGGCTTACAAAATTAAATTTTTATAGAATTATGATTTTACTTAAAGCAAAAAATTAATTTTGCGTAATTCAAGGGCAAATGGAGAAAAAAAGGGACACATGAAGTACGGTCGACCAAGGAATCAAGGAGATGAAATTAGAAGCATTTAGAATACTTTATAATTGGTTTAGGATACTCTATAATTGGTGATTTCTAAGATATGACCTGATAAGTTCTTTTGTTGGTTTGAGGAAATTATTTGAGATTAAAAGTCTATAATCATCCTACTAGTATTGTATGAGATATTTGTTAAATTATGCATGCGATATATGAATATAAATGCATATGCGAGACCTAATAAACTTGAAAGTTTTTTAAAACTAGCCATGTTTATAATAATTTATTAAAATTGTCACTTTCATAATTCATTTACCAAGTAAACCAAAAAATTGAATTTGTATGAAAATGCAAAGAAATAGTAAACTACAAAAAATTAAACATATTTTGCTTCTTTATTTTGAATGGACCCCATACGTTTAAAATTAACTAATAGTAACAAAATATTTTAAAGTTTTCCATATTCATACCCACAAGTTTTAGTTTGTTTGGGTACCAATATGCAAGAAAGTGAACTATTTTACAATTATATGTTAATTACAAGCAATTAGGGGTTTAAGTAAAATTTTGAAAGTTGAGTTTCTATCTCAAGTTCAATCGTTGAAATTGTAATTGGAAAATTTCATATGACCAAAATTTAAAAAGATCTAATGGACCCTTGCACTTTGCAAACTAATGAATAATAATGGCTAAAAATTTTAAAATCATGGATAATGGTCCCCCAACCAAAGTCTGTTCACAAATGAAGTTGTTGTATCAATTTGTAACTCTAAAATGATTTTTTTATTATTTCCTAATTCCATATAAGTGTAGAGATTCATTCAAAGTTTTTAAAGCCGGGTCCAATTGGAAATTTTAATTTTATTATGCATGTGATCGAAACTCTTTAAGTTTTTAAATTTAGGTCCAGCTCATCAATCAAACATGAGGCAGAGAAGTATCCTAATGGCAAATTGAAATTTTCAATTTTATTTTGCATGTGATCAAAACTTTCAAAGTTTTTAAATTTAAGTCCAGTTAAAAATTTTAATTTTATTACGCATTTGATCACATGCAACTTGTTATTGAAACTTCAATTTCGATGACAAATAAGATCTTTAAGCTGAGGGCATTTTGGTCCAAAAATAAAATCTTTACTTTGGTCAAAGAATTATGAAAGTGATTATTTTATAAATTGATTTATTAAGATGACTAGTTTCGAAAATTTTCGAATAAACTTAAAAATTAGTTGTTTGTTTGATTGATGCATGTCTATACATGTTTTGTTAAAAAAGAAATAGTAGACTAATGAGTTTTATTTTTAAGTGGAACATCTATGATCCTTTCACTCTTCAAAGAGTTCAGTTTTTAAGTGGGATTTCTGTGGCATCTCCACTCTCTTAGGAATCAAACTGGTGCATTTTTTCATTCAAAATATTTTATTTTGAAGTTTAAAACAAATTAAAATTAACATTCTTTCAAATAATTTAAGTCTATATTATTGCATTTTGTTAGTATAATCAAAACCTATTCTTCTTTTTTTATTCTTTGATTACTTAGCCTTTGTCAATTTTAAATTTAACATCAAATATGTTTTGGTTATGAATAGTTGTTTAACATAATCAAAATACTTGATGATAAGAATCAACAACAACAAACGCAAAAAGATTTTTGGCACATGCTAAGAAGATCAAAGCAATTCTTAATGGATTAATTTAAAAAATATGGGTTGAATAAGATTTAAAATTAACATTAAGAATGTAACCAAATATGAAATTAAATTTAAAAAAAATGTCAAAAGCTTGTCTGCGTGACCCAAGCATGTAAAAAGGATGCGTTACTTGTCCATGATATATTTTTGTAACATTTTAATTAGATTTTTCTAATGCATTTAGGAATGTCATATAGACATATTTTAATTAATTATTATTTTTTATTATTTTAGATTTTTTATTCTTAGTTATTTTAGAGTTTAAATGTAAGTCTTATGTAAAGGGTTTAAACAAGATTGTAAAAAGAGATTAGATTTTGCGCAATTAAAATTGTAAAAATCGTTCTTCTTTTTAAATTTTTAGAGAATTTTATAAATTTATCAAAAGATTTTTCTTATAACGCTCAAATATTATTTTCTTCTACTTTTAGTTTGTGATAAGTGAATTATTGGATCAAGATTTTTACTATTATTTTTTTATTCCTTTAATCATTAGACTAAAATTCTTTAATTTGAATTTTAGCTTTTTTGGGCTTAAAATTCAATTTAATTTATTGTATTTCAAGACTCATTTTTGAATTCTCAAAGACTAATTTTTAAAATTTTAAAATTAATATTTTTGGAATTCGCATTAATTTGGTATTAAAGATTTGGTTTTAAAATCATATTTAATTATTTTTAAATTTTTTGTGTTTTGTTTTTCTTAAAATAAAAAAATCATTGTTCATCATAATCATTCTTCATCTAAGGGTATTGTTCTCATGGCACTTTATCTTTTCTTGTTAATTCATGTATTCTTGTTTCATTTGAGTTCATCTTTATTTATTCAAATCTTGTTAAGGTTACAAAAAAATAATAATAATAAATTTCAATCCTTTTTGCATTAAATTAGTAAAAACAAAAGCAAAATGGTCAATAGCCAAAAAAAAAAATAGAAAGAAGTGAGAAGAGAAAAGAAGAAATGCCAATAAAATGGGTGATTAGTATCTTTATAAAAGATATTCAATTTCTAGTTATTTTTGCAATAAATTTATCATGTTTGTTTAATTATGGATTCTTCTTAGGTTTGTTTACTTATAAAAATTTGGTTCCATTATCAATTCTTTCATTTTGTATTGATTTGAATATTACAAAAAATTACTTGGTTGAATTTATTTAGTTTGGTAAAGAACTAAAAGAGGAAGTTAAAGTAATAAAAAGTGAGAGAGTGTGAGCTTATTATAGATAAAAGTTAAATGAAGTACAAACACGTAAATGAGTATAATGAGGTTTATTACTAAACTTTGTAGCTATCAAATATATCTTGTAAGTTGACTCATCTAATAAAGGAGGGAACTCTCTATCTGCATTAGAAGCTATCCAGCAACAATTTAAGCGAATAAATGTGATGTTTAATGAAATAAAGAAAAGAATAAATAGGCAAGAAAATTTCTTTGCTGCGTTACAAAGAGAGCAAAATAATAAAGAGTCTAATCAAAAAGATAAGATTGATATGCACATAGACATATAAATTTTTTTTAATGTATTTAGGAATGATACATAGACATATTTTAATTAATCACTATTTTTTATTATTTTAGAACTTTTATTTCTAATTATTTTACAATTTAATTGTAAGCCATATGTAAAGGGGGCTTAAACAACATTATAAAAAGAGATTGTATTCTACTTAATTAAGATTTTGAGAATTATTCTTCTCTTTAATTTTTTAAATAATTTTGTGATTTTATTAAAAAATTTCTCTTATAGTGTTCAAACTTTTTTTTTTTTTGTATACTTTTGGTTTGTGATTAGTCAATTATTGGATTAAGATTTTTTCAATTGGTTCTTAATTTTTTTTTTTAATTATTAGATCAAAATTCTTTAATTTTTAAATTTCAAGATTCATTATTAGTGTCTTAAGACTAATTCATGAGATTAAAATATTGATATTTTTTGGGTTTGCATCACTTGATGAGATGGTTCTCCTCATGATCATATATTTTCAAGACAAAGGTTAAGTTTCATATATATTATGAATTACAAGAGTTTTGTGCCAAGAGTTGTCAATTTAACAAGTCTAGAACTTAAATGAGATGTGATTAATAACAAGTACCTATCGAATTGAACTTAAATTAAGTGCTTTACCGTCATCATCATTTTCATATGATCCTCAATTGTTTTCAGTTTTGTTGAACAAGATCTTTTATTTGCTTGGCTATTCTAAAATCTCAACAACCAGTTTGTTTTGAAAGTGTAGTATAATTAACGTTTATTATTGCTAGTAGGGTTGGCAAAATTATAAAAAAAAAATTGTTCTTTCCACAGCCTCTAATCATATCTAGATAAGAAAATCTTGTTCATTGTAATGAAATTGGCAAAACTTTAAGATTGTGTTCTTTAATTAAGTTATTATGTACATACTAATTTTAGAATGTGTTTGAAAGTGATTTGTGTAATTGAATCACTTGTAGCTTTTGTTATACCTGAATTTTCGGACTAAGTCAAAAGATAAAGCAATTAAAGGGATCAAAATGATGAACAAGTGATCCAATCCCATAATAAAACAATTATGAGACCTGAATCCATGACGAAGGAAATAGAGTGCCCAAGCCCACAAACATCGTGCGAAAAGAACACTACAAGTCAACTACGTCAAAAGGGAATATATGTGTGCCCAAAGGGACGAAGTAGATCTCAAAAATAGAGGGATGACCATTACTCCTACAAGATGCCTTATATAAAAAACGAGGACAAGCCCAAGCAAGTATAAACCACAACCATATTATAAATCCTAAGACGACCTCATTACCAAAGATTAAGAGAGTTTTTCATAAAAAGAGAGAGAGAGAGAGAGAGAGAGATATTTTTAAATACGAAATTTATGAACTTTCGTTAATGTCTTGTACTTAAATGTACAAGAATTTTCATAAAATATATATATATATATTTTCTTAGTTAAAAATCTACAGTTACCTCTTAACTATAGGAGCTTGACAACAAAATAGGAGAGAAACAACTGATCTCATATATAAAAAAGAACATATGGCATAAATTTAAAAAATTATGAGCACCACAATGCTTTGACACTTGTCAACAAGATTACTCTAACATTAGTCAAATTGAAGAGGCTTAGTGCAAAAGCCCAAATTTCTACCAAAAATTTAGGTGGAAATTAAGGAGAGAAAGACCAAAACCAAATATCTCTCCTTTGAAAGCCTTTCTTTAAAATATAAATTCTAACAACTAATTTGTTTGTCGAAGAGTTTTCGCGGACAAACTCAAGACACCCTTTATCCTACTCTATTTTGCAGGAGAGAGAAAATGCCAACGAGTGAGAGCTAAACACATAGATAGAGATCCACATCAACAACTTGAGTAATAAAATTGCATCAACATTTTCAAAAAGAGAAAACATTATTGAATGAATTCAATTTAGAATAATTTAACAATCTAAATACAAAAATATAAAATCAACAAAAAAAATTAAATATTCAACAATTACAATCTCAAATTTGACTGAATGTACTTATAAAAAAAATTATTCTTGATATATATATATATATATATATATATATATATATATATATATATATATATATAAACCAAAACATGCATAACTCTATTGTAAGTTAGGATTACACTCTTTTACGAATAATATCCTAGTTGAAAATGACCTATATGGCGGTCTTATCTCAATGATTCAATAATCTTGATATTTTGCGGCCTAACATCAAGGATTCAATAGGTTTATTCTATAAGAGTGCAAACCTTTTATAGAATCACTAAATAACTAAATTTATAAATTCTCTTGATTCTCTTGTGATTTCTTAATGCTTCTATGGCCAAAACACAACTTTTATTTATAAGTATACACATACCATTTCACTTGCGACATGTTTTTCTATAACACTCCTTTATTTATAGTCATTCGATCAAATTGAAACTTGATCAATTATTCAAAGTGAACAAACATGGATTAAAATTGAAACAATGTCATATTTTTTTTTCATTATTCAATTGGAAGGGTATGTCACTTCTATAAGACATTAATGCATATATTTTAAAATACATAATAAAATACACAACAATAATGACATTAGCATACATCATATTAATTCTTACTTTAGAAAAATTTAGAAAAGAAACTAAAAAAATAGGTAATTCCTTACACTATAACCTCATATTAAGTTGGGGTAATATTAATTGAAAAGAATAATCTTTTTTTTAAATTGGAGAATTATAGGAAAAAAATTATATAAATTTTAGTTTTTGAATAGAATAATGTTACACATACAAATTTTTATACAACCTCATTTATACAAATTGACATGATGATGTTATATTAAATGACAATACAACAAAATAAAAAAAAAAATTATTTGATACATGTGAAACAGTATAATTCTATAAATTTGTATCACATTAATTTGTATTAAAAAAAAATTCTACAAAAATTTATTCCCTAATATTATTGTTTTGAATAAACATAAATGGCTTTTATGTTGAGTTTGCACAACTTCATATATCTATAAGTTAGATACTTATTTTTAGATGTTATGCCCATTCTTGATCACTCTGGATATAGAGCTCTATTGGAATCAATTTAGTTGGATAATCTACGGTCGAATGGTGATTAATTGGGGAGAATCAATATTGAAATTTAAAAATTAAATACGATAACATTCGAGTATAGATATTATTGTTTTACTTGTACTTACCAAATTATGATGTTTTTTAGTTTAAAGAATTTATAGTGTCCATTGCTTAGAGTTGTAGTTAGAATATCAATATTGTCATATCCCATATTGCTAGCAGATACGTTTAGACTATAGATTATATAAATTGAATCATTTTAACTTAATAGACATGTTATATACCTAAAACAAATAATATCTACTTAATTATTGGGAGTTGAACTGTTATATTTAATATTAGAACCAATCCATGACCTAATGTCTGATGTTATATAATATGTTGTTTTGTTATATAATATATCTTCTATTATGTGAAATATCTATTTTATTCTATATGTCTTGCATTATGTAAAATATTTGTTATAATCTCTTATCAAGAAATGAAGTCCAAAAAGAGAATGCCACATCTCACGTCATAGTAAATGAGCTTAGGCAATAAGTTACATAGTTGGGATGCTCTTAACTAAATATACGTGTTTTAAAATCTAAGAACAAACCTATAATGGACTAATAGGCTATATGTCTAAAGTCGTCAAGACCATTACAAATTTTTTTTTACTAGTGTTACATTATGTTGTCTACAACATATCTCTCTTATGTGAACAATTACCTCTTCTTTTTTTTTTCCCAATTTATCTATGACTTTGACAAATGCATAAATGATTGGTTACGCAACTTTCACTCATTATTACTTTCATTAGTTACATGTTGTAAAGTGGATTAGTAATCAAACACATTTAAGAAAATAAAAAAAGGTATCTTCATATATCTCTTTTAAGGTCTAATGAAATCACATAGATACATAATTTTTTAAAAAACTAATAGAAAATAAGTTTTAATAGTAATATTGTTATATTTGACTTAACTAAAATAATAAAATGACTAAAATAACAGTATATTTTTAAATTTTATATAATAACTTTTTTACATGCTTTCTTTGATTTTTAAAATATAAATAAAATTTATCCTAAAAGTCATTTTTCAAACTTTGAAAACTAATATAATTTAATTCGATAAATATATATAAACTAAGTTTTAATTTTGAAAAAAAAAAGATCATGAATTATTTATTTGTGTAGAATTATAAACTATTTAATTTAATAAACATATATAAACGTATATGATATGAATATATATAAATTTATTTTATAAATTTTTTCTTATGTATAATTGTTTTAGTTATTATTAAATATTTTTATGATTATTGAAAAACGTTGAATCAAAAATTTATGAAAGAGACAATTGTTCATAAATATGTTTTGAAAAAACTTACACTTATGTATGATTTCGTAAAACTTTAAGGGAGATATATAAAAATATCTTAAATAAAAAAATAATAATTTATTAAAAAATTTAAAATACTATATAGAATCATTAAAAAATGTCCACACCATAGACTAATTTATATACAAATTGTCGGTTAATACTTCAATTGTTACATACATTTATCAAATAAATTAATAATTAAAAAATTATACAAACAAATAAATAAGAACACTAAATTTGTCTTGTACGTTATATTCACAAAATTTTTTTAATAAAAGCGATAATGCAAGATTCAACTTGCATTTATAAAGACTTCTATGACTAATATAGAAATTACTCAACTAAATTGACATTTAATAAAAAAGGGGACTTATATAAAGTTTTTGTAAAAATCATAATCATTTGATAGATTATCTCAAACCCTTTAAAATATTTATAAATTTAAATTTATCCCTTTTTTAAATATCTACATTGTTGTTATTAAACATAAGTCGTTGCAATTAATTTTATTATTTATTTAAAAAATTATTTCCTGCTATCAAATCGATCCAATTCTCAACATTTATTTGATCCACTCCAATATTAAAAATTTATTGAAAAACTATTTTTTTTTTTAATCTATTATAATAAATACTAAATCAAACTACACCATTCTTAACCTGTATTATCAAAAACCAAATTAAAAAGAAAAATTAAGAAGGACATTTTTTTGTCTAAGCCAAGACTTATTTTAGTTTAAAACAAACGCAAAAAATAGAAATTGTGTTATGATGGGTGAAAATCGTGATAGGCGGATGCCATCTCTTTCTTTTGCATTTATTGAATTATGAATATCCACACTGCTTTTGGATAAATATCTAACGTGTGTCAAGATATTGTTAAAGAATAAATGCTTATTTATATTTAATAAATTTTGTTAGTGGTATACATTACTACATGTTATCTTGTTTCCAAGAAAATTTTTGTATACATCTACAAATACTTTTATATCATTCTTTTTTTTTTCCTATTTATATTTTGAGCCAATAAACCCATCTTTCCTGCTTTCTTCTTTTATTCATAAACATAAAATTTATATTTATAAGAAAATTTATTATATTTCAAATGACCCTTTAGAATGGATTATTTGGGGGGTTAAAAAAAAAAAAAAACACGAGCAGGTGGCTGAATTGTTGGTTAATATGAAGACCTCATACTGGCATGGCATGTTGTCTTCAAATTTATGATTTAGAACAAGTTGTTTTGTGTCTAGAAGACCTTGTCTTTTTTCATTCTGGAAACGTAAATTTCCATAACTACCAATAGAAACATTCCTTTGTTATCCATTCTTTCATGGCTCGAAAAGGTCATTTTGATGCAAAACCCTAGCTATATAACTAGGGTTGACAAATCAAATTATCGTATTCGTATAGTGTTTTATATTAAATAAAGATTAATACGAATCTAATTTATTTATTAATCGTGTCAAAAAAGTCAAATATAAATACGATTCATTTATTAAATGAATAATTCAAATACAATTTAGTTAGAAATGATTAGTAAATGAATTGTAAATAGATTATAAAAGAATTGTAAACAAATTGAAAAGATTCATTTAAATATTATTAATAAATAAATCGTAAATAAATCATAAATAAATTGTATATAAATTATAATAATACTTTTATTTATTTATGATACGAATTTATTTATAATTTATTTATTTATTTATAATTCGTATTTTAAACAAATTATAAATAAATAAACGAATTTAAAAGATCAAACACAAATACGATACAATTAGTAAACGAGTAACACGAATACGATATTATTATTATTTGTATTAAATTTTTAAAATTTAAATTTAAATTTATTTATTTATTTTAAATTCGTATCGAATAATTAAATTATAACTCATATTGCCACTTGTATATAACTCCATTTCCCTAAGCATTAAGTTTTCTCCGCTCTCCATCTCGAAACCCTAACCCAAGCCTCTCGATCTCTCACCCTGTTCCCACCCAAAGAAGACAACAATTTTAATATAAAATGAGCTAATATAAAATCTAACTCTAACATAAATATTACCTATAAAATGTATAATTTGTCTATTTTTATTTGTTTTAGAGGGAAATTTTACTCGCGTATTACACAAGATTTGATGGGGATGATAAGACTAACAAACAACTTACTATCTGAGGCTACAATAATTTTCAGAGATGCAAACCCAAGTTACCGAGCCCAAATGAGAAAGATGATCAGAGCAAGGGAGGTGGGTCATACGAAGGCAATGGCATGGCAGATGACTCGATGTCAACCTTTTGGCTACAGGAACAATAACTGTACAAAATAAAATCATGCTTATAATGTCCATTGTATAAATTATACTTTTACAAAAAGAGAAAAAAGATAATTTGTAATTTACAATAATTTATGGATAAACCAATTTTTTCTTTGAAAAGCCAGTCCCTGCATAGTTAAGTCTGTGCGGTTGACAGTGTTTATTTTATTTTAAGAAGATGATTAGAGAGTACCAGTAAGACCAAGCAAGGATCCTGATGTTCATTCTTAATTAACATTCTAATAGGTCTGTTACCATCTAAATTATGTTAAGATCAGAGACTACGGAACTGAATTAAAGTCTGAAAAAGGCAAAATTATAACTTTATTTTGTGTGTGAAAGAGGGCATATAGTTAAATCAAGTTATCAGCCATCTCAGATCACATGCCATCCTGGCAATGTCTGTATCATCGGCCATCTCGGCACACATGCCATCCTGGCAGTGTCTATTCTCTTCATTAATTCAACCCAGTCCATTGTCTTTAGCTCTAAGAAAGTGCTTAGAGTTATGGGACCACCGGTACCAACCTACGGAGCCACCTGACAGCAGCCTCACACCACGGAATTGCAGGCCATTGCACATGAGCATACCCAGTACAAAGAACATCTGTAAATTGATATTTTTATATAATTTTTACTTTTCTTCCTAGGGCATCACCGAAAGTCATTGATGTATAAATACCAATCATTCAATGTAAAGACTAAGTTTTCATGAAATACAACAGAAGCAAGCATTAGAGCTACAGAACAAAAACCTCTCAAATATAACTTGCCTGCATTTTAACTCATACATAGATGCGAGTTTTGAAACCTTATCGACTGGCACAAAATATAGAGACCCCAATAATCAAAATCTTATCGAATAAGTTAATTAGTATAGTTACTGTATTAATGTTCTTCAAAATTGTAATTTGTAAAGTTAAATTATCCTCTCCATGCATGTGTTTCACGACAAAAGCCGTTGAATCAAGGAATTTTGTGGCTTTTATTATTGATTAGGAATATAGTTAAGAATAACTAAATCAACAAGTTTTTACATGAAACTCTGGAACACGCTATACCAATATAGCAATAATATTCCAAACTCAGTGGAAACTTAACGCACTAGACGATCTGTCAATTTATTAACATTTACGTGAAACTCTGGATCACGCTATACCATTATAATTAAGGGAAACCATTTATATATTCTTTCTTTGGCGACTGGAGCAAAGGCAAGCAATAGGATATCAGAGGAAAATTCTAGAAATCAACAGCAAGATCCCTACGTGCCAAATATAAAGACGGCCATCAACCGTAGCTAACCCATAAAGAGCGATGTCATATTAAAATTAAACCCCAGCTTGATCCATTAACAAACTTCAAATAATTAAGCTGAGATGGGTTATACCACAGAAGATAATGATGGCAGACACAAAATCAACTCAGAACTATACGACGCTCTGATGATCGCAGAAGAAGAGAAGAAGGTGATAGAACTCTGCAGAAAAGTTCCCGATCATGCATTGAACGTGTTGTCAATACACGACGATACGGTATTGCATATGGCTACTTATGTGAAAAGAGATGAGCTAGTTGTAAAGCTGCTGGATGAAATCCCCGAACATTATCACGACAAAATTACCCGCCAAAATAAAGCCGGAAACACCATACTTCATGCGACTGCCACAAGCAATCATGCTCTCCGTGTTGCAGACAAATTGTTAAAGCAAGCGCCGGGGTTGTTAGGAATGCGCAACAACAGGGGAGAGACTGCTTTGTTTTATGCCGCACGCTACGGTAAAGTCGAGATATTCAACTTTCTTGCAGGTAAAATCTCCGGTTATGATATCATCAGTAAGCAGCTGTTTCTACGAAGGAATGATCAATCCACTATTCTTCACATTGCTATAGTTTCTGACCACTTTGGTAAGTTCTCCCGTATCGTATGGTATCTTATTTATTTGATTTTTCATTATTCTATCTGTTTGATATGCTCACTCTTGCGCTATTATAATTATGATTCTAATTACATTGTATTGTGTTCTAAGCATAGGCTTTAGGGGAAAAAATTAAAATAAATAAATTCATTTCAAAGTTTAATTCGATATTTTTATTCTATTAAATGTCAATTATTATTATTATTATTTGCATAAGTTTTTAACATTTGAAAAGAATAAATGGGTGGAGACGAGACTCAAATCAAATCATGGACTCCGTTGTTCAATTGCTAGATGTGAACCAAATAATCAAAGATGTGCCCCTTTTTTGTAAATTCCGTCATCTAATTTAGGAAAAATAGTACATGCATGTTTAAATACATATGAGATAAATTTTGGTATTTTAAAATTATAAACAATCATTAGTATGGAGTTTTCTAAATGATACTAAATTTAAATAAACTATATATATATATATATATATTATGAGTATTACTACCTTTTTATTAGAATTTCTTAAATTGATTTAAAAATCAGGAAAAAAAAATATTATTAATTTTATATTAATTTAAAAAATTAAAAAATGTTAGTAAAATAAAAATTAATTATTTCATATTTATTTAACTCTTTAGTTTGAAATTTTTTAAATTACAAATTAATTTGATAAATAGTAAAAATATTATAAATTTTTATGAATAAATTTTATTTAGACTTACAAATTAATATTTAAAGTAACAAAAGATATTAATTTATGACAAATACATCTCTATTTCTTATTGAAATAATATAATTATTTTAATAATACTAAATTCTTACTATCACAAGTACCTAACTTTACACAAATACAATAATTCAGTTATTTCAACAATTGTTAGCAACATATTTATTACAAATTGATAAATTATGTCTATGTCTATGGTTTTTTTTTTTTTTTAATTGTAATGGTACAAAATAAAGAATCAAAACATTATTACCTAAAAAATTTATGTTCATATATTACTTTACAATTTTTTTGTTAATTTAAACTTAATATATTGACTAAAAAATTTCAGATTTATTATTGTTTAGAAATTTAAAGTAGGTCTATCTATCTATCTATCTATCTATCTGTCCAATCAATTTAGTATTGTCATAGGTTATGTAATATTTTTGGATCATTGGTTTACATTTCACCCCATGAACCATATAATTCAAGTATTTTTGAAATGAAAGAAAGAAAGGCAAGTGAATCTTGCTCGAACAACCTGGACTTAATCATCTTTTTTCGCTTCTCAAAAGTAAATGCCAAATTTCATTTTCCTTTCCCTTAGTTAGAAAACATCACAAGCTCTCTGGAATGGCAGAAGTATTAGGATTTAGTATAAATTTTCAAGTCAACACATATTTATTTCGATTTTTAATAAAGTAGGGACAGCTGCAAGAGAGAAAAACTCGGGATTGGGCTGTCTCTAATTATAAACAGCGTTAACTTTAAATAAATAGAATCTATTTATTAAGTACCCATGCCTTGTTATGTAATTTATTGATCAATTAATTTTCAAATGCGAGAACAGAATTGGCCCTGCAAATTGGAAAGGAATATAAATGTTTAATCGGGGAACGAGATTTGGATGGGTTGACGGCTCTTCAGCTTCTATCATGCAAGCCAGAAACTTTTAAACGCATGCACGAAGATGCATTTTTCCAGAAACTCATCAATTTTGGTAATTAAGCTTCCTATTTAAGCACGTTTCATGCACTCTATTTTTCCCTTTGTTCCATCTTCTTCTCAAAAATCTTGAATTGTTCGTGTTTGTATTTTCCTCTCTATTTACATATCTAGCTTGTTAACACTTGTTCCTCAATAGCGAATTTTTAACTCTTGTATATATTTCTTCAAAAGTTAAATTCAGTTGTAATTCGGACCGGAGAGGAAAAATTCAAAAGGAAAAGCAAAAATATGAATCAGCTGTTGAGCTTGCCAAGTATTTAATTGTGAGAGATACCTCATGGGAGGATACTAGTCCTATCCTAGACGAGAGCAGACCTAAAATACACAAATATGGGGAGAGTCTCGATGTCTCAGCTGTGGACAAAGGAAGCGGGGATGGAGGACATGTGGAAACTCCATTGCATCTAGCAACAAAGTCAGGATGTATAGAGATTGTTAAACAAATACTCAAAACATATCCTCAGGCAATTGAATATGTTGACCATAATGGACGAAACATATTACATGCAGCGATCAAGTATCGGCAGTTAGAGATCTTCGAGTATGTAACCAAAATGGAGGCACCGATGCGGAGGCTGGTTCGAAAGATTGATAACAATGGTAACACCATATTGCATATGGTTGGAAAGAAACAAAAAGATTATGCACCTGAAAAGATGGTAGGTCCTGCACTGGTTTTGCAAGAGGAGCTGCTTTGGTTCGAGGTGCGATTTCCCTACACCAATGCCCTGAGCTTTTAATTATGTATAATTTTTTTTAAGCGATTGAACCAGGACCTGACAAGTTATCTAAACCAATCTTGTTCATGAATTTAGGGCTTGTGTTGAATTTGAGGAATTATATTGATAATTGGTGTGTATTTTGCAGCGAGTAGAGGAAATCATCATTCCCCATTTCCTGAATCATCGGAACGATATGGGGTTGACGGCAAAAGGGTTATTTGCTAATACAAATACTGAACTTCGTGTATTATCAAAAGAATGGTTAATACACACAGCAGAAGGATGCTCAGTCGTAGCTGTTCTCATTGCTACAGTTGCTTTTGCTGCCGCATACACTGTACCAGGAGGTTCAAATGAGAGTACAGGTTATCCTATCCTCATTAATCATCCTTTCTTCGTTGTTTTCACTGTCTCCGATGTTTTATCTCTTACATTCTCTTTGGCTTCTGTGGTTACATTTCTCTCAATCCTCACGTCTCCCTTTAGATTGGAAGACTTTAGGCATTCTCTTCCAAATAAAATGACCTTTGGTTTCACATTTCTTTTCTTTTCTGTGTGCCTGATGATGGTGGCATTCGCAGCAACAGTTCTGCTCATGATAAAAAATAAGGAAAACTGGGCAAAAATCATGCTGTATGGGTGCTCTTTTATTCCGGTTGGGATTTTTGCACTAACGTATTTTCCTGTATATATGGCAACATCAACGATAAGAGCTTTGAAGTACTTGGGAAAGAAGGCAAGTCAGATCTTGACTTTTCCTCGAAAATTTTTAGCTCTGAAGATATCTTGTTTTCACATTAGTCCTCCAGACCGAACTTCTAGTTCTTCCTTTATTCCATGAGCTCCCCATGCCATAATGCCTTGAAAGTGTTTATTGTATTATACAAATAAAATAAAATCTGTACTTTTTTATTCTACGGATTTTAATTAACACCAAGTCATCCATGGAATGTAGAATTTATCCCCCTAGCTTCTCATCAATTTTGGTTAATTATGTCCCTTGAAGTCCTCCATTTTTATTGGCTTCTCAAAATTGAAAAACATACAGAAGCAAAGAAAAAAAACTGTCCATCTGAGTCTATCTGATATACAGCAAGGATACCTGATGGGCCTGGGTTTGCTGGACAAGCCGAGTGTCGGCAGAATTCAAATTGCAGATACTTTCTTTTTCTTTTTTCTTTTTCGTTAGGGTCGTAAAGAGTAGAAGTTTATTACGTAACAAGGGACTCTTCACTAGCTTGCTAGCGATGCCACTTGGCAAATCAAACTATATTTATCAAATAAAATAATTTATAATTTTATATAAATAAATAATTTATATTTTATTTTATAAAAATTATTATCTAACACATATGTATATAAAATAATTGAGTATTTTTTAATTTTATATAATTTTTTATACTAATTTTTTGATCGTTAAATTAATATATATATATATTGAATAAAATTAAATATCAAAATCTAAAATTAACTTCTATTAATTTTTTAAATCTTAAAAGAAAATGTATAAAATTTACGCATATAAAATTTATTGTTTTAATTAATTAATTATAACAATGTTACTGTAAAAAGTATTATTGTTAATTCTAATAAAACTTATATTTACACGTGATTTAGCCAAATTTTAAATATCATACATAAAAATATTTCAAACAAAAAAAATGATAATATAATAATACATTAAAAAATTTGGAGTACTATATATAATCATTAAAAATTATCCAAATAGTAGATTAATTTGTATATAAATTGTGGTTAATACTTCAATTGTTACATAAATTTGTCAAATTAATTTTAAAATCATACAAACAAATTAAATATTTGGAAAATTTTAAAGAACACTAAATTTATCTTATGCATTATTTTCACAGAATTTTTTTTGATAAATATAATAATGCAAGAATCACATTGTAATAAAAATAATAAAGACTTCTATGACAAATACTAGAAATTACTCAACAAAATTGACATTTAATCAAAATGGGACTTATTTAAAATTTTTCTAAAAACCATATCATTTGATAGATTATCTCACACCCCTTCAAATATTTGTAATTTTAAATTTATTCTTTTTTAACTTCTGTCATCTAAAATAATTCGCTGCAATTAATTTTATTATTTATTTCTAAAATTATTAACTAAAACTAAATCGATTGAGTTATCAATATTTTTTTTATTTAGTTTAATATTAAATATTTTAAAATTACTATTTTTATTTAATTTTAATAAATAGTAAATCTAATTAGACCATTCTTAACCGTATTATTAAATAGAAAAATATTAAGACAAATATTATTTTTGTCTTAATATAGACTTATTTTATTTTAGAAAATAAAAAAAAAATTGTGATATGATGAGGTGAAAATCATCATTCAATGTAATAGGAGAATATTATTTGTTTCATTTGCATTTATTGAATTATGAATATCCACTCTTCTTTTAAATAAATATATACATTACTTCATGCATATGAGTGTGTATTCAAGAAAAAATTTGTTTACATCTACAAATATCTTTTATATCATTCTATTTTTTTCATATTTATATTTTGAGCCAGTAAACCCATCTTTCTGCCCTTTTTTTTTTTTTATTTATAAACATAAAATTAATATTTCTAACAAAATTTATTATGTTTCAAATGACCCCTTGAAATGGATTATTTGGATAAAAAAAAAAACCACTTTAGCAAGTGGCTGAATTGTCGGTTAACATGAAGACCTCATAATGGTACGACATGTCGTCCTAAAATTTATGATTTAAGGACAAGTCGTTTTGTGTCTACTCTGTCCATTTTCATCCTCAAAACGTATATTTCCAGACCTACCCATAGAAACATTTCTTTATTGTCCATTCTTCCATGGCCCAAAAAGGTCATTTCGATAATAAACCCTAGCTATATAAATCTATTTCACTGAGGTTCCACCTTTTTCCGTTTCCCATCTCCAAACCCTAAATCTAGCCTCTGTCTCTCACCCTCTTGCCACCCAAAGAAGACAAAAATGCCGCCCAAGTTCGACCCAACCCAGGTCGTCGATGTGTTTGTTCGGGTCACGGGTGGTGAGGTCGGAGCTGCTAGTTCACTGGCTCCAAAGATCGGTCCACTGGGTCTCTCCCCAAAAAAAATCGGTGAAGATATCGCCAAAGAAACCGCCAAGGATTGGAAGGGCCTCCGCGTGACAGTTAAGCTGACCGTACAGAACCGTCAAGCAAAAGTCTCCGTTGTCCCTTCGGCGGCGGCGCTCGTGATTAAAGCGCTTAAGGAGCCAGAAAGAGACAGGAAGAAAACAAAAAATATCAAGCATAGTGGCAATATCACTCTCGACGACGTAATCGAGATTGCTAAGGTCATGAGGCCCAGGTCTATGGCTAAGGATCTAAGCGGGACCGTCAAGGAGATTCTTGGCACATGCGTCTCGGTTGGGTGCACTGTAGACGGTAAGGATCCCAAGGATTTGCAACAGGAGATTACTGATGGTGATGTAGAGATTCCACTCGATTGAGATCAACGAAGCGTGTTTATTTGTTTCAGTGAGAAGTTCAAACAGATTTACTGTTGTTTTATTTGGATCATGTTGGATTTTGGATAAATTTGAGGATTTTTTTGGTTGAGGTAATTAGATATGGTTTTATTGCAATTTCAGTTTATAGAGGTGATGGTTATATGTGTTTTGATTTCATAGTATTTTTTTGGTTGAGGTAATTAGATATGGTTTTATTGCAATTTCAATTTATAGAGGTGATGGTTATATATGTTTTGGTTTCATAGTATACATTTGTTCTTTTGATTGATGCTGAGTAATTGATTACCGTAGGTTTACTACATCATTTATACATTGGTTTTGTGTTTGTATTAGCGGTATGGTTGTCCTTTGGGATGATGGCGGGTCAATTATTCGAAGTTGCTCTCTAAGTTGAGAATTAGAATAATTAAGGATGCCATGGGTTTTCTTTAATATGTTTTGTGCTAGGGTTTGTTCATATCTTAGAGAAGATGGTTAAGACAGTGTAGTGCATTGAGTGGTTTCTTGAAATTATTGTCAGAAAGAATTTCTGATGGTAGCACAAGTCCCCCTACTCTGGGTGTCTATTTGCTCGTATGAACTAGCTGTTAGTTCAGATTACTGCAATTTTTTCTAAAAGTTTGGAGTTGTCTATCCTCTTCAATTGTGTTTTTGATTCTTGGAGCATTCTCTCATTAGACATGTCTGAACTATTTGAGTTAATCTTCTTTGTATTCTTACATTGGTACTTCCTATAAAACCTTATGCTTGTTGCTTGGCTGCATAATTTACAGTAATAGAATATGTTTTCTTCATATCAGACAGCATTTGTGCTGTGGCTAGTGAGTTGGGTGCGACTGAGGGACCCACAATAAGTTTTGTTAATCTCTGTATGATGATACTGGATTTTTATTTAAAGTAATGGTTTATCAACATTGAGTATCTCTTAGGTACTTAAAAAGTTTTTATTTTGGAAAATTTCCCCCCTACATTATCTATATTTATCACAATATTTGACAACTTGTAATTCTGAAGCTTTGATCCATTCACGTCTGTAGGAGAAGTGCTGCATTATAAGTCAGTTTTGTTCCAATTGCTACCAAGGCACAAAGTTGATTATGTTGTTTACTGTTGCAATAGTTGCATGACTGATATTGAAGTATTCTTTAAAGATGTTAAGAGTTATTGAGGGTTGTTTTTTGAATAACTTCCTTGTGTACACTTGATCTTCTTAATTGAGATAAAGTGCTGAGAGTTATAACTTAAGAAGGAGCTAAATCACAGATGTAGTGTATTTGTTTGAACTTTTAATGCGTGAGTGATACTTGGCGAAGGTAGAATGCTAGTCGAAGTAGAAAGGATAATGGTTGCAGTTCCATGTATGACTGCTTGAATGATTGTGGTTGAATATAGTGGGCGTTCAAATACTGGACAAAGATGTACATCTTCGGGAAAATCGGCCCTTATATTTAGGCTAAACCTACAGATAGTCTTTGCATCTTTGATTTGGAAGTTCTTGTTCTTGTTGCCATTCTTGTGGATATGTAGTGATTGTCTAAAAGCAAAAAGCGTAAGCTTACTTGTGTAAGCTGAGGTGTTATCCAGTTCATGATTTCTGTTGGAACAATTGGACTGTTTATTTTTGTGAGGGACTCTATCCGCCTGTTGTATGCCCAAGTCTTGGGTTAGGTAGGTGTATGTAACCCCTCCATGATATTCATGTGAGATATCAAAATTTGGAAGTTGAGGTTGTTGAACATAGCACTGTTGTAGGTGGTGGCTGCTATAATCATTGTAATGGCTACTTCCTGGAGTATGAAACTTAAGTTGCATCAAATAAATTTTGTTTTGCTTTCATTTTTTTAAGCAGCTGTAGTCAATATCTTGTTGTGCATGGTGCAACGTGTTTGAATTATGCCACTAGGTTGTCTGATTGATTTATGCATTTTGTAATTCGGATTCAGCTATCGAATTGTTGCACTTGTTTACCTACCAAGGTACACAATTTTATTTATAATTTTCTAATTGAATTGCTGATTGAGAGCGGAGGTGTTGTTTATGTGCCCGCTTGTAAGATTTTGGTGTCCTGCATATAGGTAACCAGGAGGTGTTGTTTATGTGCCCGCTTGTAAGATTTTGGTGTCCTGCATATAGGTAACCATTTTTTTTTCCCAAAAAGAACAATATTAAGCCAAAGTCAAGCGTTTAGTTTTGACAGGAATTAGTTTGTGGGTTGTCTAATCCGAAATAATAACCAAAGTTGGTCCACATTTTCCACTTGGCGATTCCCATCCTCCTTTATTTATGGCATAACAGATTCTATACAGGAACTCACCTTGGGAAAATCCTAAATCAAGCAATTTCCCCCATTCTTGTCTGACAAGTTTGCCCTAGAGAGACTTCATTTTACAATCTTGTAATCATACCAACAGTGAAGTCACTGAGGTTGCACCATCCATTCTTGATTCTCACCGGAAATCTTCCAGTGCTCCTATAAGCTGGAGACAATTAGGGTAGAGGGAGCGGAAGAATATGATAAGAACGGTAAAGATATGACTAGCGATTTTGGTATGTTTTGGGGCAGCTTTAGTGACCAAGTTTTCGGTCTACCGGGTGACGTGATCTTGAGTTTCGTGTATCAAAAATTGTTCAAGAGTGTACATTGTTTCCATCACTTGAAAATGCTGAAATTGCTTTTACTCTATATATCGAAGTTTGTGCACATAATAGTGTTGATGTGTTTGTTTTGATTTGTGAATTAGTTTTCTGCACCTTCTGCCGGCTCTTGCAATCCAGCGAGACGAACGTTTGCACATAAATTCCATGGTGTGTAATCACAACCGTTTTCAGCAGAGTTATGGTCTGGACTTGCTTTCTTTTCTTAAAAAGGAATAGAATAGTTACTCTTTCATTACAAGTGTATATTATATTTTTCAAATAAAATTAAAATCATGCAAAGACTAGTCGTTTTCGTTTTCAGCAAGGACAAGCTGCAAAAGCCAAATGGGTAACATTTTGGGACAAATTACTAAAAGCATTTTACCATTTTTATTTCCACTTACCCTTTTCAAAATAAGCTATCAACACCATTTTCAAATCTAAAACCCTCTAATTAAAAATCTCTAAATCAAGTTTGGAAAATACTATTCAATAATTTGTACCAAACTTGCTTAATTGTCGTGATAGTTGAGAATGCTATAAGTTTTTCTCTTAAAAAAATTGTGTGCGTGCGTGTGTTGGCGCATGCATGTGTGTGAATTATTAAAAACAAATGAAAAGTTTAACTTGTACATGTGTATGTGTGGATTTTATGCAGTGTATTTATGAACAAAAATTAAAAAAAAGAAAAATGCTCAACCTTTTCACCATTCTTATCGAAGGGTATAAGGCAAACATCCTAAGATTAGATACAAAACAATGATTAACTGATATTAATTTTTTTTAATTAATCTACTGTAGAAATCATTCAGTTACACCTTATGCATACAGTATACCTCCCTGTTATCCTTCATTTTGTTGGTTATTTTATGTATTTGTATTCAAAATATGCAGTACCATAGTGATTGACTATTGTAATATTGTGAATAATTGTAAATAAGTAAGAGTCCGTGTTAAGGTTCTTTAGCAAATATGATGTATAATTTTTAAGTCATAACTGTTTAGAATAAAATTACTCTTTGCAAAAGTAAAGAGTCCTATTAAAAGTTTGATGTTACCAAATTCATTTTTAACTTGGTTTTCAAAGTTACATAGAATCACTATAATTTTAAAGAAAATCTTAGTTATTATGTAAAAATTTAACATTTGTATTAAGTCAAGTTTACAAGTTAGCAAGAGTGAGGTTGATATAGATGCCAGTGTGAGTGCAATTGATTGAGATGTACACTGATTAATATGAATGATCCCACGAGAGTTGAATATGAATCATTGACTCTTAACATTATGTTTTGCTTTGTTGAATCAATTAATTCAAAAGTTTAACTATTATGTAAAGATTCAAAGAACAATTTTAATCTCTACACTGATTATTTCAATTGCAAATGGACCTGATCGTTATCATGGCGTGTGGTATCCAAGTTTGTTGAATCTTTGGGTGTTAGATTTAATTTTAAACCCTCACCCCTACAATAATTAATTAATGATTTCTTCTCCATAAGTTCACATTGGTAGCCATATACCAATAAAGCACTTTTAGGATTTGGTGTTCGTTAATCAAATTATTAGAATTAAGTTTAACAAAATCCCGAAAACCTCCAAGCAATATCAAATCAAGCCAAGTACTATTGTTAGCTAGCTTTCTCCGCACCGTGTACTGTTCACAATGGTTAGTTTTTCAATTTTCTATATATTAATACGTGCTTGATATAGCAAGCTTTGCCTTGCCCGTAAATTTCTCTCTATCTGAGGCATATTTGACTCTATAGAAAACCCCCCCTCCACCGCACCCCCTTTGAGATACCCCTAGAATCAAACAATTTTGACGTTACTAGCTTATTCTAAAATTTCCAAAGAGGTTTGCCTTTGCTTCTCTCTCTTTCTCAGGTGAATCCAAAGAGAAAGAGAGACAACAAAAGCACATAATAACAAACAGCAGCGTCAAAGTTTTGATACCGGCTGCGATGGCAAGGGTGCAGAGACATTCAACGAAGCCGTGGATGGAGGTCGCACCATCTATTCTTGAGCAGTGCCAGTACCCACGGAAGTCTTCCCGTGCAGCTCCCAAGCTGGAACCAATTAGAGAAGAGAGAGCAGAAGAATATGGTGACGACGATGATTCAGTAGTGAGTTTGGATTCGCTTGGGCAGTTGTAGTACCCATATTTCTGTCTCGGTTCCAAAGAATTTTTTAAGCACTTGGAGGCGTACGTGAATGCGATGGTATTGTAGTTTAAGAATGTGAATAATAATTACCAGACAATTAAAATAATTATTTTATTCCAAAATTTTTACATTTAATTTTTATTTGTTTATTTATAACATGTTTAAGATTAAAATACCGTGACTCTTATTTTACTATTTTTATGAAATCAAATCATCAATAGTCAAATATAAATAGGCGAATATTCCTTAACAGCCAATTAAAAGTAATTTTTATCAACTACTTTAACAATGGTATTTTTAAAATTAAATAAATATTATAATAAAAACTTTGTATATAGATATATAACTAGATTAAGAGTGAGAATTTAAATTATCATATCATATCCTTATTGAATTATAATTATATTGTATTAAATTAATATTAACTTAAATTTAACTTATTTAATAATTGTATTAAAAATTAAAAATTTTAATTTAATTTAATTAATAAATAATTAAATAAATTATAATTATCTCATCCATTTAACATATTTTTTTATATTGTAATATATTTTTATAATATTTATAATACTATATATATATTAATTTATTTTATTTTAAATATAATTAAATATCTTTTAAAAAATTATAAATATAATTAAATTATTTTAAAAAATATAAAATAAATTTATTAAATTATAAATAAATTAATATATTATAATTATTTAAATAATTAATCATGTCATAAATAAATTCATAAATTTTAAATTTAAATTTAATTTAATTATTAATTATATTATATTTTTATTTATCTATTTAATAATTTTATTATTGTATATAAATAATTTACATCCCTTCTAATAATTAGCATTCTGCCACCTCTAATCTCTATCCAAATACGTAATTAATCTATTTACTGCCATTAATATGACATAATTTTGAGTGTTTAAAAATTAAAAAAAAACAAATAAAAAGAAGAAAAACGCCACCGGCCACCTACGTCTACATGTCACCTTTAATATTATTAAATTATTAATAAATACGTAACATATTCTAAAAATTGCACGAAATATTTCTCAATGATGCTTGACGTCTGGACACGTGGTTCTTTTCCAGCCATAACTGAAAGCAACGATTGTTAGGGACTCCCGGCCACAAGAAAATCCAGACAAAATGATAATAATAATAATAATCAGTTAAATTAATTAGTTAATTAAATATGATATCAATTGGAATAATGTGGGGTGGGGGGGTGGGTGGAGTTAGACTGCTAATATTATTTTTGTTTTGAGGAAAACGTTTCAGAATGTAAATGGACAGGGCCAAGAGTGAAGGAGATGGTGGTGGTGGGTTCGATGTGGAAATCAATATTTATATATACAAGTGACACACTGTGAGGGTGGTCGGTTTTATTATAATATGAAGTCTTTTTATGCAATTTTTTTCGAAAGTTAAATGTATGGTTTGTTTGTTTTGACTACTGATTAATTAATTAAATGTGTCACAGGAAGGCTTAATCAATGTCATAAACATGTCGTATAAATAAATATTCAGTTAATTACGGTAAGATCATCTTATTCCATTGCATTGAGGACAAATTCACGCTTGCTCTGTTGAAGAAATAACAATTCTATGTAGCTGAAATTACTTGGAATTAACTAATTGCATTGAACATGTAGTGAGAAATATTCTTCGCTTGGAATCAAAAACTTTCCAGATATATTCCTGCTTCCTGCTTTCAGAATCGCTTGTAATACCAGTTGTGTAAATGGAATGGCTGCACGATATATCAAGCAAAATATCTGCATTTCACCAACATAGCTTTAGTTTTGTCTTCAAAACTAATATTTTTTTTCCTTCAAAAATATTGTATTGCATGCCTCAATCGCCAAGGAGATTCTGGAAATCGAAAGAAAACAATAACCTTACAGCTTGTAATCTTAAATTTGAGTTTGGGCAGTTGGAAAAATGATACATATAGTTTGCTTTATTGTCACAGCTAGGAAAGCCATGATCATGCACAGCCTGATCATTGCAGAGAGGCCATAACCACCGCATGCTATTAATCTAACTATGCTACAGGTTTATTAAGTTATCGTTACAGGTAAGTTCGCCTGGAAGGCTGCCATCGGCCAACAAATACTTGTTATATTATAATCGCTCTATTATTAATCATTCGTGGTATCAGGGTTTACGTTTTCCTAATTTTTAAATTCGTGGATAATGTGAGATATACGAGTATAATTGGTTGTTTTAAGCTTGCCAGTGGTGGTTTGAGTTACTAGGAAGAGCTTTTAGGGGTTTATTTATGTAAATTATTCAAATGTAGTTAATTTAATTAGTGTTATATTTTTACAATATTGCCTTAATGATGATCTTCATCAAACGTCACAAGTTCTCTTGCTAGAAAGATGTGTTCAGAAAACTTGTATCCAACTTAATGGAAGTTATAACATACACCCAATAAAGGTAATTAAGATTAAACTGAATTTTTTAAATATTAAATTATAATTTAATACTAATTTTTTATTTTAAACTAACTTTAGAAAATATCTTAATTTTCTCTCCATTCTAATATATTTTAAAATTTACGTAAACCCATATGGCAAATTTTAATCATCATATATCATGCACACATCATCAATTAAGAGCTGGGAATTTTTATCTTGCAATAGAAATTAAAACAAGAAATGTCCAAACTCATATTACACTATGAAATATTAAGTTTTGCATGCAATAGGCTCTTCGTGTTACCAAGACTATACTCAATATTTGCTGCTTTTTAGGCACAAGAAACTTCTTCGTAACTTTCATCACTGTGCATGAATAACTCACTCAATTCATATTTCTCCCTCATATTACGATATACCATATTAACTCACTTTCACGATTTTTTTTCTTCAATCTTGCCAAAACTATACTCAAAATCTGCTGCTTTCTATGCATAATCATAAACTCTACAACTTCCATTACTCTCACTCGCACGAACAATAGGTAGATTCTCACGTTCTAATTGAACTTCCACTAATTCTGCCGTTGTTGCCTGCCTCTTTTTGGTATATGAATAGCCGTTGCAAAAACATTTACCATGTGAATTCGCGTTGAACGTTGAGCTTATATTAATAATTAAGTTGATAAAACAAAATTTAGCCAAAAGGGAGGAAAAATAGAAAGAAACTTAACAAGAGACGTTGTGATAGCTAATTGATGGGACCCTAAAAAAAAAATGGAAAAATCTAAGGGGCTGTGGGCGGCTGAGATTTATCTAAAACATTATGTCATCATACACATTCTCTCTCTAATCATTCTACTTCATTCTTTCTCTCCCTTGCGTTTAATAAATAGCCCCCTCTGTACAGACTTCTCCATCCCCACATTACTGTAACTCAGTGCAAACATTTCCTTTCTCAACCTTTTCTCTTCCTCTTCCTCTCTTTGAAAGTTGCAGATATTCTTAATGGGGAAAGACGTTGAAGTACAAGAGCAGGGAGAATTCTCTGCTAAGGATTACCATGACCCACCTCCCGCACCATTGATCGATGATGAGGAGCTCGGAAAGTGGTCCTTTTACAGAGCTCTTATTGCTGAGTTCATTGCTACCCTTCTCTTCCTCTACGTTACAGTCTTGACTGTGATTGGCTACAAGAGCCAGACTGACCCCTCCAAGAATGCCGACGAGTGTGGTGGCGTTGGTATTCTTGGTATTGCTTGGGCCTTTGGTGGCATGATTTTCATTCTTGTTTACTGCACCGCTGGTATTTCTGGTGAGTCTCATTCCTAACTCGAACTCAATAATTTGTTTGGTGCTGAGAAAATTTAAGGAAAGATAAGAAGAAAAAAATATATATGGATCAAGCCTGCGCCTGTATGGTATCTTCTCAAAGTATCTTGTCCTATGTGAAAAATACAATGATTGAAACTGTACTTCAACGGCAAAAATATTTCTATTCTCACACTTCTGGGCAACCAAACAGAAGATTAAGCATATTTTAAGTATTTAAACAGTTACTTGTTGGGTTAAATAGTAGACTTGAAGTTCACTTCACTGATGATATTACTATATTTCTACTACGCACAGGTGGACACATCAACCCGGCCGTGACCTTTGGTCTGTTCTTGGCACGCAAGGTATCGCTCATCCGGGCAGTGTTGTACATGGTAGCACAGTGCTTGGGTGCAATCTGCGGCTGTGGATTGGTCAAAGCTTTCCAAAAATCATACTACAACAGGTATGGAGGTGGGGCGAATGAGCTCGCCGATGGCTACAACAAGGGCACTGGATTGGGTGCTGAGATCATCGGCACCTTTGTTCTTGTGTACACAGTTTTCTCTGCCACTGATCCCAAGAGAAACGCAAGAGACTCCCATGTTCCTGTAAGTAGCTGATCTTATCATATCCCTTTCATTCATTCTTTTTATAATATATGCTATCTGATTAATGATAACTTCTAATCGATGTTTGGTTAGGTATGGGTCGTTTTCTTGATGATTTTGAGTTGTTAATTAATTTGTGGGACTTTTAAATATGAAATTTCTGGGGCTAACTTTACATGGTAATTTAATTGAATATTGATCTTCTTTGTTTCCTGAATCAAGGTTTTGGCCCCACTTCCCATCGGGTTTGCTGTGTTCATGGTTCACCTCGCCACCATCCCCATCACCGGCACTGGTATCAACCCAGCTAGGAGCTTCGGAGCTGCTGTCATCTACAACAAAGAGAAAGCCTGGGATGACCAAGTAATTATATATATACACTCTGCTTTCCTATTTTCTTTTATTAATTAATTACAAGCCTATGATCTTATTATCTAAAATAATTGTATGTGTTAATTGATCTCCAGTGGATTTTCTGGGTTGGACCATTCATTGGAGCTGCCATTGCTGCAATATACCACCAATACATTCTCAGGGCAGCAGCAATCAAGGCTCTTGGGTCATTCAGGAGCAATGCTTAAGCTTTTCATAGCCTGTTGTCGATTATGATAATGGTGTTTACAAAAGTAATAACGGCATGAGGGTTTCAAAGTCTGTCGTAGGGCCCTTGAAACAGTCTCTTTTGCCCTTTCATGGGTTTTAGAGATGAAATAAAGGACCATTGAATTGTAGATAAACATTGTGCCTATCTATCTATGTGTAAGGGTGTATTTTGTATCCCTTTTTCTTTCAATTATTTGCTTTGGATGTACTTATTATTTAAGTGGTGGTGGGTGTTTTCTTTATCCTATTTTCTTTTCTTTTTTCTTTTTCATCGTTTATAAGTGGCTGGTGGTGTATTATTAATGCTGTTAATGTCAATTTCTTCCCAACTTTAGTAGGTAAAATGTCTTTCTTGTACTGTAGGATTCATCATCTCTTGTCTTGTTATTATAATAATGACTGCTTTTACTTGCAAATTAAGTAAACCTACCCATAGCTGAAAGATAAAGGATGAGCATGATAACAAGCAAAGCCACTCTTAACTACCTCCAAATTATGATTAGAGTACTTTAAATCAAAACAAAGTTTGAATTTGCCCTAATTAATCTCTATCTGTGTGAATTAATTAAGATTGTTAATTTGTTATGCATACCTGCCACCACCTTGAGGAATGAAAACAATATATGAACCTCTCCTTTTCCTCCTCTCTATCTTCCTTCTAATACACATTGGGACATGCGTCTTCTGATCTTCTCCCAAGAATTCCAGGGGTTTGAATTCTGTGAGCAGATTATTTCCATTTTAATTAATGAAAACATGGCCTCATTCTAGGGATTCTTATCCTCAATCTATTAAAAATATTACTTAGGGGACATTCATCAATGGCCAATAATTTTCGCTACGTATTAAACTATAACAATAATAATAATAATAATAATAACAATAATATTAAGAATAACCCATACGAGATCAGATGCGTTGGCATTAATTTGTGGTGCTGAAGATAAAATATTATGAAAAGGAAAGAAAAAGAAAAAAGGTTAGGTCAATTGAGCCCTAGAGTTTCCTTTCTTTTCGAAAAGTGAGGGTGTTTCTCCTATCAGTCAATTAATTTAACTGTATCTTGGCCTTAAATCGTGGCATCCAGATCATTTTCTAGAGCCGAGTAGCTGATGCTTTATCTGTTTGATGATGCATATTCAGGCTTAAATTAATGGAGAAGGTAGGGTTTTCGTCGTTTAGGCTTGTCTGTGATAGAGATGTCTGTTTTGACTATTGATATTTTGATGCTATTCTTAACTTGATATTGGAATAATTCTGTGGGCATCCAAATAATATTCCAACCCATCAAATTCACGAATATGGTTTTAATTTTATTGCTCAAATAAGGAATTAAGAACACCCTAGACTGATTTGACACCTTCTTTCCCATCTCCACAACCGCAAAACCCACCCCCATTTTGAGTCTCAAAAAAGAAATTTAGGTCATGAATTTACCAATCTGGCCACTTGAATGGATTAGCATTCGATAATCAACATTTAAAAATAACAATATTCAATAATCTCCATATTTTCAACAAGATTTTTTTTCCCTTTTATTAATTTGCACTATTATCTTTATATTAATTTTGTGATTAAAAAAATATTTAACCACTCATTCAATTTAGAAGGAGGTTTCGTCAATTAATTTAAACAAGTAATAATTTAGTTAAATTTTATTTAAAAAAAATACACACACACATAAAATAAAAACTATATTTAAATAATCTGAATTTTTCAATTAGTCCAAATTCAATATCATTAAAAAAAGTAATATATAATTACATCTGACTCTTAACTTTGTAAGCAAGATAACTCTCAAAAAGTACCAAGTGTTTAAGATCATTTTAGTGACTTAGTGCTCGAATGTTTTGCCCCAATCATTATTGGCCCTTAACGCAAAAGGCTCATCATAGCATGTCTTACAGTTAATTCCTCTAATTAATCCATCAAATTATAGAAGTCCTTTTAGCTTATAGCTTCTCCCAAGTTTGCTTTTCTATCAAGCAGTTGTGGCTTACATTTGGGAAACACTTATACGTATGTATCGTATGTTCTATAAAACCTCGGGTGAATGGAGATTGATGCGTGCCTATACCATACCACTAAGCCAGCTAATTTTTCAACACCGCAGAAATTTTAAGCTAACGACACAATGATTGTCCACATGTCACAACTCAGACTCTCTCCCTTATCAAGCCAACATCCAAACTTGTACGCACCTGCTAACATCGACAGCTCAGAATAATAACGACAGATTTTGGAGTTGTTTAATGTATTTGAAAAGCAGCTGAAAGCACTTCCCCAGGAAGCACTATGTTTTGCTAAGAGACTATAAATTTTGTCTCATGCATATTTTTGTAACAGTATTAATTAGAAAAAGTGATTATGTTAACTGAAGGCATTTTCGACAAAAACAAACTTCATAGAATTACTCACCCTCGCAGAAAGAAATCTTGGTATGGTGGGAAAATTAACTAGTTGGGTTATCTCCAAGAAAAATGAATCCAAGAGTTGATTTTTGGGCCCATGAACAATTTTCAGGCCAATATTTCCCCCAGAAGTGCCGACGCTCCGGAATCATACACACGTCAGGTTGGTCACGTAATATTTTAACTGAATTTTGGTTTCTCCTCTCCAAAAATTATCGAGGTACAAGTTTATTATTGAACTCTCCATTTACAGTCTCACAATGCTATCGTACTCTCATAAACTATTTACACCTGAGTCATTTGAACTCTTTACCGTCATCCCCACACACACAGTGTAATAGAACTCACATAATTTTTTAGTACTTGGGTTATATGAACACTCCATAGAATTTTAATTTGTAAATATGAATGCTTATTTAAAAAAAAAAAGGAGGAGGCAATAAATCCATAATTTTAATTACAAATAAGAAATCTTATGAGGTGGGATGTCCTATGCCGAAACATGTGAAGCCCCACAGCCCATTAATGTAAAACAAGTATCTTGTGTACATGTTAAATCGGCCTCAGATCATAAGAGACAGAGAGAGGTCAGCATCACAAATCACAAGCTAAGATGTGATATGTGAATGTGGCGTGAGGAGTTGGCATGATTTTAATACTGGGAGCGAGGCATGAAGTAAAAACAGGAAGCATTGATTTCAGTAATAGCTTAGCATGCATGATCACCACTACTTTCTCACCCCCCACTCTGAAATTATATTCAAATGCAGGTGGACTCAGCCTACCATTATAATTACAATTCATCAACACTTGTTCTTATCATACATTAGTCTTTGCTCACACTCCAAGCTAACAAATCTCCATTACTTTCTCCACATGCAAAGTATGCAAAGAGAGAACCCAGCTCATTGATTTAGCATTATAATAAACACTACTTAATCATAGTTTTGTTCCAAGTTCATGTACTTGTAATACAATTATATCTGTGTAAATGATGAGATAAATAAGCGTATAGTTTTCTACTCATTTTTTAATAGATGGGTAATTGATTTTTTCAGCAAACATCATTGGTAATTAATATTCCAATCCATACACTAAATACAAGTATGATTGTGTGTGTGTGTGTGTTATATATACGAAGGGAATTAAGTGTACGTATATTATTAATGAACCAAAGAGGGCTATATGACCCTACTCTTGGGTGTTTGGCAAGTCACTCAAGTAAAAGAGAAACATGATTTCAAGACAACATTATAAATCAACTTATTAAAACTTGAATGACAATTATAACCCTACAATTACAAGTAGTAAATATTTTACACAAATCCACCGAGTGAAAATGAGTATACAAGATTTACCATTACAGGAATAATAACTCTGTTGTCTGAGACATTCAGAATTTCTCATATAACCTTGAAATTAGGATCATAGCCTGAAAACAGATAAAATGAACCTCCGAATCCTTTGAGGATGGAATGCATCTTGGCAATGAATGATAGAGCTGGTTAGATGGCCTTAGATTAACCTTATAAGGGCAATTTGGGGAGTCCAACGGTGTCAGTCCAAGGTAGGGGAGAAATCATTCCCATCATTTTGTTTTCCCTTTCTAAATATCTTTTTCAAGGCCAAAATTCTATCCCAAGCAACAACCACATCCCAAGACACTATAAATGTCACACCAAGCCACCCCTATATTTACACTGCAAATTAACTTTCTGCCTTCAGCTTAAAGTCATTCGGTGAAAAAGCACAGCAGCAGCATGAGTCAAATAGCTTCCCTTGTTATCTTCTTCACTTCTCTAGCCATTTTCTCTATTGCTAGAGCTCAAGACAGAGCTCCTCATGGCCTGGCTAATGAAAACCCTGTGACTTTCGCACCATCAGCAATTGAATTCTTCCACCCTAAGAAACAAGAACCCGAAACCAAAGACCCTTGTGCTTCATCAAAATGTTCTCCATTACCTCTTGCAGCTCAAGTTGAAGCTACTCAAGCACACGAAAGCAAAGTACCAACATCCCAGAGGAGTGGAAGTAGACTTACCGCTGGTGGCATTGCCGGCATGGTGGTTGGTTGTGCATTGGTTGTGCTTCTGGCAATGGGGGCGTTCCATGTAGTGATCACGCGTCGAGCCAACGTGAATCGTGCAAATTCTGTTCAACCAAATGTTTGAAGCAATCATCTTAGAGCAATCCTTACTTCTTCCTTCTCCTCTGTATTCTAATCAATTTCTTATATCTTATTTCATTTTTTCTGCTTTTTCATTTTTTATTTTAATTTCTAGTTTGGGTAATGGAATGTAATTTTAGTTTCTAGTTTGGGTAATGGAATGTATCTATGATTTTATTCGTGATTAGCTGTATGGCACTTTAAAACAAAGTGATTATTGTCTTGAGGTGATTAACGTGTCAACTTGGCAGTATGTGCGAAATTGAAACGGATTATTAGGGGATCGAAATTATTATTGTAAGAAGTGGGAGACACAAGACTGTAGGTCCCAGAAGTCAAGGAAAAGGTGAACAATAATCACAGACATTGAAAACAATGACGATTGAAGAAAGATATGCTTCATTATGAAAACAAACAAACGGCTAATCAAGGACATGGTCTTGTATCAGTAAAACTTGGGCGAAACTACAGAACCCAAGGGATGAAAAAGAACCATAAGTTACCGTATAATTGTTTAGTGCGCTATATTAAACTGCTAGGTTACTGATGAAACACATACAAGCAGTAGTACCAAAGAAAGTGCTTTATTTCTGGCCATTAGATCTTCCAAATTAACCTAATTGATAGATAATAGATACTCCAAATATTATCTTAAAAAAACCAAAGACTTGTGGCAAGCTACATATTGTCCATTTGGTGCATAATCTCATTAGGAATTGTGGCGAGTCAAAACCATTAGTTCTACTCTGAAAGCACGTTTTTTTTTTTTTCCCCAGAATTGAAGTATAGGAGTCAAGCATCAGTATCACTCATGATAGGCTTCCCTTTACTAACCTCCAACTCAAGTTTAACATATTTGTATACTGCCCATATAAAGAGTTGCGCAGGTCCCTATTCCTTACCACGTGCATCAAGTACAAATTGGGAGAAAAAATATTTAAAAAAAAAATGGATCAAGAGATCAGATACAAAAAAAAAAAAACCAAGAAGAAGAACAACAATTCCAGACACTTTAGTCCTATATAATTAAAGAACTCAATCTTCAACAATTGAGGAAATTGGATTATATAGATTCATACATATTCAAGGATGCATGTCTGTTTTATAATTCAAAATATGTAGACATGAATCAGAGGAGACGCTGCAAGTGTATCTGTCACTATGGACACACACATACATTGCGGTGAATTCGTTCCAACGCCACTACCATCTACGAGAACCAATTGATTCAATCAGAGGTCCAAATGTCTGGTCCACAGCCTTGTTCCATAAGTGTGCAAACTCCGATCGAGTTTTCTTTGCAAATATGGGCTCTCTTGTCTGGAAGTAGTTCAAAATAAAAACTATTAGAACATACTGCAATGCACTAAAAAAATAAGGATCTTAATTTTTCAATGAAATTCTGGTTGTGTTGCCCTTTCTTGATAATTAATGATACCATCATTCTGTCATTCAAGACTAATTACTAACAGTCCATAATGTAAAGCACAAAACTCACGCTTAATCAATAATACAACCGACAAGTTCTGTACAAGTCGATATGAATGATCTAGAGGTGTATGTGTGCAGGGGTTACAATATGAGGTTAACAGAGGCATTAAATATATATTTGAAAACCCCAAATTCTAGTAGAAAGAATATATTCCAAAGTTCTACTTGGGCATCGTCCTGCTTCTCCAGGTGTCACTTGACCACATGAAGGTAAACGCATCTCCCTAACCCAAGGATTGCTTGATGAATAAATTACAATTTAGATGGCAAACTTCAAGATGACTCAAGGAGAGCTGCCCAATTTTGGAAAGATTCACCAGATGAAGAAGCATTGGGTCATTTGGGAAAGTTTGAACTCATGTTGATATTCCTATCAACTAGGTTTTGAAAAGATAAAATTTCTTGAACCAGTGAGATCAACAGTTTATAAAGTTGAGAGCATCCAGTATTACAGGTATAACCCAAAAAGGCATTTATAACATGCTATTCATAAGATGTGTGTAAATTTAGTAGTCACTAAATTTGACAATGCCAAGGGCTTCAAATAGGAGTGAAATAGATAAGTGCATTAAGAAGGTGACCAAAAAAAAAAAAAAAAAACCATAAGCAGTTATCAAAGATAAGAAAATTGTGAGTTCAAATTTGCTATTAGTTTATCAAGTAGTTGACCCCTTCCAGATCTGTTATTTGAAACCTTGCAAGCTGAACTCAGAGACAATGAGAACCACAGGATAATTGATAAATTCACTACAAGAGTTTTCTTCTGCAAATAGAAAAATGAAAATTCCCGAGCATTTATGGCAAAATCTTGCAAACACCTCAATGTTTAATTCATTATGTGAACAACCGACATTTTCTCAAAGCTTTCTTCTCCTGCAGTTATCTCAAAGATTCAAAGTGAGAAGCCCCAAGTGACCATTCAGATGTGAGATAGAGCCACAGATGAAATTGTAGTTAAAAAAATCAAAAAAAAAAAAAAACACTACAACTATAATATTGTTAGCATGTGATAAACCCTCTTTGGAAATAAAACTTAATGAAGGTAGACTGACACTAGAGATCCTCCCCTTTTCTCGTTTTCATTTTCTAATGGAACCATGAGATGCAAACTATATATTACTAAGTGATGAGATATGCATAAGATTAACCTTGACTTTTATATATGGTTAACAACAAAAGAGTAATCCAAGATAATGTTACAGGCTTACAAGTTAGAGTTAATTCATTCAAGTTGTGTATCCCGGCTGCCTAAAATCATGTGTGCATGTCTGTTTATGGTGACAAACAGAAAAAAAGAAGGCCATTAGCAGCACAGTGACCAACAAATATTACAATAATAAATGTAAGGCTGAAAACAAATGATCCATCACGTAACCTACCCAAGTTTGGGTCTAAATGGGCTATAACCAATTGAAGGCAGGAGCACCTATATGGAAGAAAATCTGCTTCCATAGAAATGAGAAGCTTAAAGCTTTATATCAAAATTCAACCATTGGTTCTTCATTTTCCACCCTACTTCATATCATTCTGAAGCAGGAGGGTATCATATATGATTATTCATTTAATTTGGTGCACAATCAGGGATACTTTTGGGCAACTGTTGGTCCCTCCACACTTTATTTCCGGCTGACTTCCAAACTCCTATGCTCTCAAAGAGTAAATATGTAGAGGTGTAAAGGTCAGTCCTTTCTTCACAGTTTAAACTGACACTGACCTTCAAAATGTCTTAGACAAGCCTTTCAGAAACTCTAGGACCCTCTTTCCCTTGTTTCCATTGGAACAACTATCTTTTCTCTCATCTAAAACTTAGCTTTGTACTAATTTTCTGTACTCAATCATCTGAAGATGGGCCATCCACCATTAAAAGAGAGAGAGAGAGAGAGAGAGAGAGACCAGATAAATAGATGAATATATCAAACTGCTAAATAGCAAACCCAGATATTTCTTCTTTCACAAAACTCATTGCAGTGGCCCAACACAACAAAAATATTCAAGCTGTCTCTACATATCCTATTTCCATATGCTCAAATAGTCGAATTGATTGCATATATAGATGCTTTGTTTATAATATCTTGTTAATCAAGATTACGTCATTTTGTTTTCAATTAAAAATTAGAGCACATTAGAAATCCAAATCGTGATCAATTTATAAAAGTAAGGTACATCTAAAACATATTTCGGAATTGGGAAATCTAACAAGAAGAATAGCATAAATTTAGAAACTTGGAAAAGAATTATTTGGGTAACCACAGAGAAGCATAAATCAACAAAGGATTCTCGTCACAAACAAAATTACTGACCATAAGCAGCAAGTTAGCATTTCTAGGGTTTCCGATACCAAAAATGACAAGAGATTATAAAAATGTACCCGGGATTCAGAAGCAACTTGAGATTGGCTGTCCGAAATGGACTTATAGATGCATTTCCGTTGTTCAAAGATAACAATTGCTGTTATTGCACTTCCCAGGGCAAAGCCCAGCAAACGTTCCTGTATTTCCCATAATTAAACCAACAGAAATAATGCATCAGAATAAAAGGCGGGCCTGTTTTCTTCAAAATAAAAAGGAAAAAAAAAAAACCCAAAATATTATCAAACTCAAGGATGCAGAATCGCCAATATAAGAATTGATTGAGGACGATTACCTGAGCAAGAACGCTAATCATGGTTTGATCGTGTAGATGTTAAGAGTTGGACCCAGAAGCGAAGAGAGAAAATAACAATCTCTAGTCTGCAATTATTGATGATGCAAGAACCCTACATGGGCCGGGTTCATATACGTCAAACCGGATCATGAATATACAAGCTCAAATATTCTGGCCCAATGCCAACTTTTTTCAGCCTAAATCAAGCATGTAAATAAAATTACCGTACAAATTCTATAAATTAATAGTATTGGGATTATATATAAATTTATTAATTAAAAATATATCAATTAATTAATAAATTATTAATTTATTAATTTATTAAAACATACACCTAATCAACTAAAAATTTATTAAATTTTATTAATCTAATCAATTACATTTGAATTAATCTATTAAATATACGTTAAATTAATCAAAATAAATAAATTTATTATTTTTATATACTTAATTAAATAATATTTATTGTAATTATGTTAATTTAATTAAATGTATTCAATAAATTATATTAAAGTTAATCTTTAATTTAAATAAACACAACATCTTCTCATATAATAAATTATTTAAATATTTACAATAATTTTTTATTTAAAAGGTATTCAAAAATCAAACACGACGTGTTAAATGTGTAAGCAGTATACAAATACAGTAAAAAGCATCCTACATGCAATCAAAAAGATTTGCAACAACAAATTTATGAAAAATTAGAAATGAGATCCAAATGAATTTAAATTTTAAGAGAAGAAAAAGGTAATAACATAATCATATTTTAACAAAATATTATAATAAATTATATTTGTGATCTTAGCAAATTATTAATTTATAATACAAATGAAACGGCATAATTATATAAGAATTTTTATAAAAGTATTATCTTAATTTTATAAATTAACTAAAATAAATATAGATATTCATAACTTATGAGTCTTAATTTTTTTACTTGTGATTTGATATGAATACTTACAACAGATACCTATTAATTTCCCTATAACTCCCAAGAATTTATTATGCATGACCTATAAATTTATTATTGTATTTACTATATTTTGTTTTAGACACTTGAGATGAATAATAGAATTCTATAAATAATTATGTCTTCTATTTTTTTTCTTCTTTACCATATCATGGTGTTAATTGTTAATTACTTTTCTAAAACTTATTAATCTATTAAAGTTAATCAATTTGGTCTATTAACCCATAAAGGAACAATAACCTTTATTATATAATAAATGTTATTAATTCATCAAATATTAATTTGCAGTGGTTATATTATATTTCATAATTTTGTTAAATAAAAATACGAAAAAAATACCAAATAGAACTTGACACAACCCATGCCCAACACATTAATCATGCAATTGAATAAGAGTATTCTCTTCTTTAATAAATTATTTGTTGAATTAAATATAAATATATTTCACATGAGAATTATTTGTATAAATTTAACAATAAATTTTAATAATATATATTATGATTTAGTTGGAAGCATTTATTTAAAATTAATAAAATTAATTTTTTATAATTTTATTAAAAAAATTTAAATATTATTATTTTATTAATTCAATAATTTTTTGAATATAGATATGTATTTATTTTATTTTTAAAAAATAAATTAAGTTGAATCAAATATTATAAATTACAAATAAGTTATTTATTTAAATAAAATAATTTTTTATTTTAATAATTGAACTGCTGAAGACCACTGGAATAGCAGCCCGCTTTTATTTTGTGTCTCATCAAACAGGGGGCGCAGTCGCATGCCTTGCCACATTTCCTAATGGACGTACCTCAACAGCTGCAGCTGGAGAAACCCGAGAAACTTCTAAGACGTGAGGCAGTAATAGTTGGACAGGTTCTACTCCGGATTTGAGATGCTTTACCCGCTGAAGCTTCGGAAGCAGCGGTTAGTTGTCCTCCAATGAGGCACACACTATCATCTAGAATTGAAACATTAGCAATGCAACCAAAAGAGGACAAAGAGGCCTTTGAAACTACTATAAGCTAAGATTAATAGTTACCGCTCGGTAACCATTCAGGAAAAAGAAAATTAAAAGTTTGCTCTTTTTCGTAAGATATATTATGCGTACTTACAAGAATTTGAACAATTCAGAAATTACCCCAGTTCAACAACTCAATTTTCATTTTCTTTTGAATCTATAGTGTCAAAATCAGAAATTGTTTTCTTTGCAAAAGCAGGATTTTGGAAAGCTGTGGTACAAGTTTTTCCTTGGCTGGGAATTGAGCATCCAGTCAGACGCATTAAACAAGTCCCATATTATTTCAAGAATCACTCATATACGGTGGGATTCGAGCAACAATCGCCTGATTAGAAGTCAAACGCCTTATACGGTTAAGCTTTCTTGTTCATTCTTTCTTTATATCATCACTTATATAAAATGTTCACCGTGAACAAGAAAAGAGTTCACGCTCATGGACTCCAAAGTCTCTGGGCTCTTATCAGTTGTGAATTGTGAAACAGATTATTTTCGTTGGATTCGATCAAATTGGCTACTCTCACTTCTAACCAAGCACAGGAAGAGCTTTTATCTTCTCTTCCATCTGTATGTTTGTACTTTGGAATCTCTGTCTTCAGCTTTATGCCGCAAGTATGAGCTTGAGCATGAGCATGGTCGAATATCTGCACCCAGATTTTACAGGATAATTTTAACACCCGTAAATACTGTCCAGCAGGGTTCTTTCCTTGTGTTTCCATCGTGTTTGAGATCAAAGGGTCGCAGAAGCGAGAACATTTTCACGTTCCTCTTCTGCTTTCACCATTCTCATTCACTACTTAATTACCCTGGGCGCCAGAAATTTTTACTTTTTTTTTTTTTGGCTGTTTTCAAACCTTTAGCTATTTCTACATCAAGCTTCAGCTTGAGTTAATGGTATTACGATTAATATCACCTGTCTCTCAGAGTCTCAGTGTTATTCGTTAACTGTGATTAAATGGTATTTAATGTTACTAGCTCAGTGTTTCTATTTAGTCTTGTGCATTCATAACTCAAAATTGATACCTCTGTTTAAATTAAATAAAAATTTAATTAAAGAAATTCTACAATCTCTCATTATATATATATAAATTTATTTCTTAAATATTTAATTTAAATTAATAAAATTAATTTTAAACCATTTATTCATATAAATTTGATACCATCAAGTCAATATTTCTCTCTCTCATTAAATTGTAATATTTAACTTGATGTTAATATCTTAATTTAAACAAAAAATTTTAAGTCAGGGGCCCTGAGCCCCCCCTCTGTGTGTGTATATATATATATATATATGATGTAGTTTGTTGACATAAACAATTCCGCGGACAACATTAAGCAAACACGAATTGTCTGGTTCCGTGCGAAACGACAGCAAAATTAATCAAAAGGATCAGCTGCTTAGAAGGTCAACAAGGTTGCAGCAGAACTGCAGAAACTGTTCTAATGCCGGCTTGCTCATACAAAGAGAGATGCAGGTGGATTAGTAACACCAAATTAATTAAGTTGATGAATTATTTTCAAATCAGAACCTAATTAGGGGAAGAACAATAGGTGATAATTAAACATCTTATACAGAGGCTCACTAGTTGATTGAGACTTAAATTTTTTTAATAAAAAAAAAAATTAATTATCTAGAAAAAATTTTGTTTAAGCCAACTCGTTTAAATACTACAATAATAATACCGTAAGAACATAATATTTTACTAGTGGATAGGAAATATTTTCTCCTCTAGACTCTCTCCTCTTTTAGGTGATAGCAAGTAAACAAAAAAATGATGAGGATTTATAAATATTTTTTAATTTTTAATTTAAATAAATATTAATATATAATATAATTAATAATAAATAATTGAAATTATAATTTTATTTTTTAATTTATATTTTAAAAATAATATTAATTTATAAAATTTTTAAAAAAATTATTTAATTAATTTATTATTCATTATATTATATATTAATATTTATTTAAAAATTAAAAATTAAAAATTAAAAAAAATCTTGCCTAAAACACAAAAGCAAGTTACAATTTATATTTTTTGTGGTCTTGACATATTGGCTTAGATTTCAAGATAATATTTCTGGCGTGTTATTTCTCTTTTGTCCGATTGGGAGTGGGTTCTTTTTCCTAGAATTGCTCGTGTTAAGCCTCGATTTGGTTGCAGTTGAATCAGTCTCAGAGACGGAAGTGGAATTCATGGAGTTAGATGAGAAAGAGTTGTTGGCATGCTGTGGCAGCACCCAATTTGCCAAAGAAATGGTTTCGGCATCTCAATTTCCCTCCTTCGATCGAGCCGTCTCTGCCGCCCGACATATCTGGTTCAATTTGGTAAATATATCCCTCTCTTTTTACTTAATTTCTATTTCTCCCTCTTTTTTTTACTCTCTTTTTTACTAAATTTTACAACTTCCAGGTTGATGTCAATGGATGGCTTGAAGCTTTTTCGGCTCATCCTCAGATCGGCCAATCTCCTTCTTCTGAGTTCTCTCTCCTACCATTTTCTCTTCTATTACCCATTTTCTTATTACTTTCAATTTCACTTTTAACATATTCGACTTTCAGCAACTGCTATTGTTAGTTACTGTGCCTTGTATGTTTATCCATCCTTTTGCAGGTGGAGCAAGGTAGAGCAATCCTCTGCTTTTGCTACTGCTACTGAATCTAGCTTGCAGGTTAGTCAAATCAAATTTCGTGTCTTTTTCCTGTCCAATTATGCCCGCTTAACAAGCATCATCCAGTGCATTTTTCTAAATGTTGTAGGAACTATCCGACTGGAATGCTCGGTACAGGCAAAAATTTGGGTTTATATTTATTATATGTGCATCTGGAAGGACTACTGCCGAAATACTTGCAGAATTGAAGGTAAATTATCCGCTCTCTTTACAATTTGCATGTTCCAAAAGATTACCTGTCTCTTTCTATCTCAACATGATGTACGCGACTAGCTATTTATATGAGGTAATCAGTGACTCAGATGATGAAGATTCTTTCCGAACAATGATTTTGTGCGATGATATATCCAAACAGAAAACATTTCCCAGCTTATCAGGCTCATTTTTTACCGAGTTTCATGTTAATAGTTATTACATTTGGCAATCTTGTATTATATGATATGTTTAGGACTACTGCACTTATACTTAACTTCAAAAGCACAATAGCTGAAGTATTTGATAGAAACCAACTTCAGTTTAGGGCCATTCACTTTAGTTTTCTGCTGAGACATCCTTTAATGAGCAAAAGATACCCCTTGCATGAAATACATGCCTTCTCAACTTTGCGGGATAATTGATATGACTAGGCCATCTGTTATGCTTGTGTTTTGGGCAAAAGTTTGTTAATGAGGACATTTTAACATGTCAGATTGGATGCTCAATACAAGTAATTTTATATCCTTTTTGCAGAAACGATACTCAAACAGGCCCATAATTGAGTTTGAGGTTGCTGCCCAGGAGCAAATGAAAATAACTGAATTACGTCTAGAAAAACTCTTCTCAGCTAAAGCAAAAGCTTCTTCCACAGCTTTGCAGAATACTGCAGTTGCAAAGAAACTGGAAGGTAATTCTTCTTCATCAATCAAGCAGGACATGATATTAGGTCAAAACTTGTAATTGTTAGAAAATGAGCAACTCTTTCATTGGGGAAGGACAAATGGAGCAACACCATTTGATTCTTTTTTTTTTTTTGGAGATAAAAAAAATTAACCTTTGATTTTTCAAATGGTCTGTAAATGTTCTTTACCAAATATTTGGACACCATAGATTAACATTGCTCTAATTAGGAATAGGTTTATTTCCACTCAGTCATTTGATCGATGAAAAGGGATCATTGAAACACAAGCAATGTGTTATCAATGTGCCAACCATTCTGACACTATGGAATCAAGTTTGATGTCCAGTGAAGATTAAAATGGAGATGGAGAGAAAACAGTAAAATGAAATTGATTGTTGAACTAGTGCAATTTTCAACTGTTCACATTCACAGTACACAAATCTATCTTAAAAAGAGTGCTTATTTTTAGCTTTTTATGTTTTCTTGAATTGTTAGGGATTAATGAGTACCAACTATTCTTAGCTTCTAATAGTTTCAAAACCTGTAAGTATTCTATTCCTAAGAAAGGTCTCTTGTCCTCTTTTGTTGCATTGCTACTGTTTCAATCAATGTTAACATCATTGTTTTTTCAAATCTAGAAGATCGAGTGAGCATCATTGGAGGGCACCTAACCACTGCCTCCGAAGCTTCAGCAGGGCAAACATCTCAAATCCGAACTAGAACCCGTCCACCCATTACAACCCATGTCTTGGATGTTTCTCAGGGGTCTCCAGCTGCAGGTCTTGAGGTACTTTTGGAAATGTGGAAGGGCATGCAACCACGTCCCTTGTTTGGTGAGACAGATGTAAGTGGGTGGGTATTCCAGGGATCTTCAGCTACAGATAAAGATGGGCGATGTGGTCAACTGATGAGTATGGTCGAAGATCTGAACCCTGGATTTTACAGGATAACTTTTAACACTGGCAAACACTGTCCAGCAGGATTCTTTCCCTATGTTTCCGTTGTGTTTGAGATCAGAGAGTCACAGAAGCGAGAGCATTTTCATGTTCCTCTGCTGCTTTCACCATTCTCATTTTCTACTTACCGTGGTAGCTAGAAATTTGTGGTAGGTTTGTTGTTGACAAATGGAAAGAAAACTTTGCTTGTGTTGCCGATATGATAGTAGTGTCGTTGTCGTGGCTGTGTCTTCTGCTTGTTTAATTGAGCTATTGTAATTACCCAAATAATAACTTGACAAACTCATATAAGAAAATAAAGCTGTTGCTATCTGTGATGATCCAGAGAATTGAGTTTTACTTGTGTATGTCCGAGGCTATAGTTTACTTGGTAGGCGTCCGGACAAAGGACACATAGCCCAAACTTTTTCCATTACTTATGGTCTGGGTTCTGATATAGTAGGAAACCGATTTGAGAAGGATCTATCTAGAAAATGGGGCTCCGATGGAGCGTCAATGGAATTGGAACAAAATTGCGAGGGCTTCAAAATCTGTGTCTAGAGGTAAAACTAGTTTCCGGTTGGTTTTGTGGGTTGCGAATCTCCGCGCGTGTTTGTTTGTAAGTTAAGTATTTTTGTTAGCTTGTTTCGTGATGGTGAGTGGAACTATTTAATCAGGTGTTTATTGAAATAATTAAAATTCATGTGATTACAGTCATATGATAATAAAGGTTGGTTAATCTTTCAGTTTTTCTTCTGTAATTTTCGTTCGCGACCAATATATTAGCCGAAGTTGGTACTTGAGAATCGGAGGTTAAGAATTTTTTTATTCTATTCAATTCTTGACTTTTAGAACCTAAATCTATCCTAAAAGAACTCATTTTGATTCAAATTTTTTAACTTGTTTCTTGGCAATATTAGATAAAACCAGAACCATTGTACATTCTTGAACCATGGGTATAAATATGAAAAACTTTGAAATGTTTTGTTATTATTTATTAATTGCACAAATTTGTGAGTCCATATAAAATAAAAAAGTAAAACTTGTTTAATTTTTTTGAGTGAAGGTATTTTTGTTTAAATATAATTTTTTTAACTTATTTGATAAAAAATATGAAATTGACTATTTTAATAAATTAATTTTAAAAATTGACTATTTTAAAAAAATTATCAAGAAATATTTGAATGTGGGATTGACTCGAGATAAAATTTTTAAAATAATCTTATTTTTAAAGTTATTTATATAAATAGTTAATTTTACTTTTTTTTTATTATTGTAGTCAATTTCATAATTTTGAAACAAAATTTTCATAGCCTGTAATCATATACAAAGGAAAAGTAAAGTATTTACATTACATGTCTAATGATTTCAATTTTTCAAAATTTTAGTCAATATTCAAATATTGAATGTGGTAGTCTAGCTATAAAAAGTGCTTGTAAAACAGTTGTAAAATAGAAAACAACATATTGAATTGGAACAGATAATAAAAATACAAACTCAAGTAAGTTTATTTTTTTGTTATTTTTATGTATTTATGTTTAATTTAATTTTATAAATCAATAATAATATATTAATATTAAGAATTTTTAAGATTACCAATTAATTTATCTGTTAATCTTTAGACATAAAAATACTAGAAAAACCATTGAATCTAAAAAATGCAATGTGAAAAGTAGTTGGAAAAAGTTGTGATAGCATGCTTGAGTCAATTTTGAGCATGTAAATGTGAAATTAGGTCACGAATCAAGGACGAAACATGCTTGAAATCAGAGCCAAAATGGGCTCAAAATGAAGGTCAATTTCAAGCCCATGGTTGGACTCCATTTTGAGCCCAATTTTGGATCAATTTCGAGTCTAGTTTCTTCTAATTTAGATCCCATGTCCTAACTTGATTTCGAGCTTAATTTTTGCTAATTTTGAATCTATTTAATTTTTTAAAATAATTATATTTTATTTTAAATTAAATAATTTATTTTATTTTATTTTTATTTAATAAATTAAATTCAATAAATTTGATAAAATTATTTCAGAGTCCTTTTAGGGCTTGAAAATGAGCCCAAACAAATTTTATAAGGACAAGAATGGGCGGCCGCGGGGAGGAGAAAAAGAGTGGTGCAGCCGCACCAGAGAGGAAAGGGGAAGGTGTGGGGGAAAGAAAAGGAAAGAGGTGGTCCGGCGCCGTCATGTCAAGCCAGCCTTCGGCGACCAAGTTCACTAGTAAAAAAAAATTTTACAATTTAAATCTAAATTTTTATAAATTCAAACTAAATTATTTAAATATAAACAAAATTTTAACAATTATAATTATGAAATTAATACAATTAACTGTTTAAAATAATAAAAATTTATTTGTAATAAAAATAAAAATAACTATTTATATATAGATAGACTTAAAAATAGGTTATTTTAAAAAAATTTTCATGCCTTGCCCAACAGTAGATGATGTGACGGGAAATGGCTGGGAGGAGGCATTCTCTGTCATTTTAAATAGCAAAAAGGGTAAACTACAACAAATCCTTAACAAGTCACTCAAGCTTCTCGTCCGTCATCTCTTCGCTTTGTTGTACCAAGGATCATTGGAGCCCCTTCCTTGTACCAGTTCCATTCTTCTTTTGGACTAGTCCAATGGAGTCCGCAGGTCCAGAGGGTCTTAATAGCTGGGAACGGAGGTTTGATAATGGCAAATCCGGTCGTCCACCTAATGTTATAACCCCTGGGACGTGTATGGCTGGATCCGGCCTGTTGACAGGTTGAAGGTCTGCTTTTTCTCTTGCTCGAAGGGGTTTAGGCCTTGAAAGGGACCTTGTTGATGAAGCTAAGGTAATTTAATGTCAGATGCCGCCAACCCCCGTTTTGCCTATATAAACGTAGCCTTAAATTCGATCTTAAGTTGGTTCGAAGTTGAGGAGAAACTACTCTTTTTCGGTACTGTAATGATGAGCCTGTAAATTTAGTTTTGAATTCCATCTTACCTTGTATTATGGTTGAAATGAATTTTGAGGTAGAAACTGAAAGAGGTGTAATGGCATGGTGCGCATGCACGTGAGCCAACCTGTCTGTGTGCTGCCATGCCAACGCCGCCATCGCATTCACAACTCAGAGGCACTCTTCTTCTTCTCCTTCTTCTAATGTGAATGTCGCTGCTAGCTGCTTTCAACTTTTTCAAATGGTCCTTAATTGACAACGACTCTTGTAGCAATCACGTCGCCCATAGCCTTCCGAGTATGTCGTATCACTTTGACTCTTAAACCATACCATCAACCCATCTACTTATGCATCATTTTTAAATCACCAATCCCTGCTGCCTGAACCATGTTAACATTCTTATTAACTCGTGTTTCTATTTAGTTCCTGTTAGTTTCTTAGATTACTTTACATGATATCAGAATCATTTAAAACGAGAGTTCTTATATTTTTTTCAAACTTTTCGCTATTGAACCATCATTTGGTTATGAGTTACAGTACATTAAGATCTTTGATTGAATGATTGATAAAACTTGAAAATAGATTATGAGAGTTTCAGCAGTATGGCCCATGAGAATTGAGAAATGGCAATATGGTCATTGCAGGTGAAGACGATCAGTTTCATGGCATGTGAAGAAGCCAGAAAAAGCGGAGTGCGTTTTGAAGAACTGTTATTTTTGCCTCATAGTAAAATTTGGGTCCACTTGAATGTGATGGTACGTTGCATTGAATGTACGTACTTGTCTTCAGCTGCCTTTTCTTTTCTTTTCTTTTCTTTTCTTTTCTTTCTTCTTCTTCTTCTTCTTTTTATTTTATTTTATTTTATTTATTTATTTATCAGAAGTCTTTGTTCTGAAATGTAAAAAGACCTATGTATCTGCTAAGCTAAAAGAAAATTTGCTTTGTTCTTGTCCTTTATTTGATGATGGTTCTCTACCGCTTCACTGCTCTCAGCAGAGACTGCTTTAATGGTACTCTCGCTGTCTCTTTAATCTCTCTTTCTAGTTATTTATTTTCTTTTGCTGCAGAGTATTTTGGAGTGGTTACTTTCATGTTGGTCCATACATACCGTCAACGATGACATCTTTGAAAACTGTTTTGCAGAATAACAGTTTCCAAAACATGTTATGTCATGGTTATTCATTTGTTTTTAGTTGAACTTTCTTTGTCCTGAGTCAGTTGTATTGAATTTAAAATTCTATACTTTTGCTGTAAAAGCAGAAAACTTGCTGACTTTTCACCTCCATAATGCAGAGAATCATTTCTGTAGAGTTTTGTCTGGGTTCCCTTTAGTAGTATTATTGCTCCATAGTGAAACTTTTTCAAAATAGTTTGAGTTTCTTCACTTTCAGAGTATTTTTAACTCATATTGCTAATTTTACCTGATAGAGTTTCTTGCCATGAATTTTATATCTTGTATTCCGAAACTTGTCATAAGACACAAATCATTAGGTTGCTTAGCTCATTTCTGTGGATTGTGAGGCAATATTTTTTTTCTAGGAGTGCAAGCATTAGCTCCATGAGATACCTATGGGAATCTTTTGGGATTTGCAATTTGATTTTTCTGTCAAAGAAGACTTTTGTGGGGTTTTAGCCCGTTTGGCCAAAGCAGAAATGCCTCTGTCCATTTCAATAAAGACAGTGTGTATTCGACAACCATTCTTTTTCCTAGCTGAGCTGTCTGGACGAGAAAAGCTTTGATTCAATGAATTTTGTCCTCTGGGACGTAATGTCCTCAAATAGTAACTTTGCTAGTACTTATCCAGCTAATCGATACTAAGTTTGAATTCGTAGAAAGCAACTTTAAATTTGAGCTATATGAGTTCCATCACTCTTCATCACTCAGAGAGCAGGATTTCCCTGTCTTGGCTCTTATTCAAGCTCCTCCACCCCATTTATTAGTAAGTTTAGTCATGAAACTCATCCTCTTGTTTTTGGTTGAAGGTCTTTATTCCACAAAAACTCAATTTTATTTCCACCTTGTTAGCTTGTTAGGTATCATCCTATGAAGTTCTTTTGACATTTGTGGTGGCAAATCTGTTTTAGGAAATTGCATGCTTTTCTGACCTGTTACCACTCACAGAAGTTCTTTATTTCAAAAAAGTACTTATTTTGATAAAAGGAATTTACTCATGTAGTCGATACAAGCAACTGGATTTGTATGTATTTTATCATTCTGCTTGTTTATCTTTTTAGAGGATCAGTGATTGAAGCTTGAGATTTTAGTTTAACGTTTCCATTGTTCATGCCCAGAAGATGTTTGATGGTAACTGATAGCTGGGTGACTCCATGGATTGATGCTTGTTCTACAATGCGCTTGTTCTGGTGGCAACAGCTGCCACTGCTTTTACTGATTCATCTACTACAATCCAATAGCACAACTCACAAAACTTATGGTATGCCTTCTTCCGTTTTCCCTTGAAGTAAATGATTCAGTACCCCTTCAACCACTGCTTAATTTATACGCATGCTTGAAGCATTTTAGATTAACCTCATAGTCTGAACTGACATGATTGTAGATATTTGTACCACAATGAGTTAAACTGCCATATCTAGAACCTACAGGTCTCTTTAGTCAGGTTTATATGTACTAACAGCGAACCAGATTACGCTTGTTCTGTTTTGTTAAGAAGTCTTAAATTATGAAATACCACCAATTGTTGTTTCATTCCCTAAAAAACCTTGGCCGTCTCTATGCGTAGCCACAAGGCACCTTAAACTTGCTTATCTGTGTTCAATTTGCTGAAATCTTACTCGTTAGTAATTTTGATTTTTTCAGCCTGATGAGATTTCCATCAAATGATTTGGATTCATTAACTTTTCCACTGCAGCTGAAGCATTGCTTGTTTGCAAGAGTGCACTTGGCAGTCCTCGACAATCCAGATGGAGGATTGGGAAGTACCCATGCATAAGACAACGAGCATGTCTCAATTGTTATAAACCAAAAGACCCAGGTGTTGTTTCTTTGTAAGCTCTCTCTCGCTTTCTCTAACTGGTTTTGTAGACTTAAAAGGATTTTTTTTTTTGGTTAAATTTAGAAAGAACTTAAATGATAATCCTAGGATCTTATACTTCCACAGGATTCCTGAAATCTGTGCGCTTTCTTTTGCTCCAAATTTCTTTCTATCAAACTCTCCAATTCAATTTCAAGAAACGCACTGTAAATCAAGAAGCAGGAGGGTAGCGGCATTAGTTGATGGAGACAGTAGTGTTCCAACACTCACACCATTGCAGCAAGATGATGTTAAGAGACCAAGAAAACAAACAGTAGCTATCATAGTTGGTGGTGTTGGTGCAGCTCTGCTCGTGATTGGCTTTCTGGTGCTTGTGTACATCTGCTTGATGCATGTTAAAAGAAGAATAAGGCAATCTGAAGGTGAATCTTCTGTACCATCACCTTCTGGTAAGTTGACCCTCATTACTAAATAGAAAGATAAAATGTAAATCATTTTCTTAGTTGTTTGGGATGGAATAGTGAGATGAGATGCTGGATTGTTTTATTGGGCATTTGATCCTGGTTGACTGACCTGCATATTTCCGTTGGTAAATCACATCGAGGCAAGGGCATAACTCTGTCACATCTGTAACTTCAAGGCTTTCTGTGAATCAAAAACTTTGGACAATCTAAACTGTCAAAATTCATAAGAAGGATTTAGGTTTTAGAGGGCTCAAAAGTTTCTAAAAATGAATTATTTTGCACATTTAACAGTTTGCAAAATAAACAAAACTAAAACATTCTGAACTGCTCACAGGTTTCTGTCAGAGCCACTTTCCTCAAATAGGTTGGATTTGAGCAAAGTAGCTCTATGTTATTTCCAGGATTTCATATTTCCTTAACTTTCAATATATCTGGAATTTTGGAATGTGATGATATTAGGTATATGGGAGTGTCTGTGTAAGGAGAGCACTGCTAAAAGTTGTTTATGCATGTTTTGACAAGCATTCTTTCCAAGTAAAATTCTTTGTACTTGTGTATTTTAAAGGACAATCAATCTAGGGACACTCCATTCCTTATCATGCTTGCAAAATGCAAGTGTATTATAATCCAAGAATAGTCAATAGATGTAAAAGTTTTAAAGGACTAAGGATGAATTTGCCACAATATAACCATCCATGTTCTCTTTTTACTGCATATCTCTTGAATGGTTTGACAGTAAGGTTAAACCTGGTCTTAGGTCTTGAACTAGCATATAAATGCCATGTGTGTTGGCTGCATAATTATGACTCTATGTCCCGGATTTTGTGGCTTCAATGGAATGTCCAAAATACTCAATTAAAATGAAGGTTGTCATCTAGCTACTTAGGGAACATTATTAACCCTTTTTTTTTTCTTTTTCTATCAACAGCTGAGCTGGAAAGACAAAATCCATCCCCTTATTTTGGTGCTGTCTCTCCAATGGGTACAGAAAATTTAACGCAGTTAGCAATTTTGGAGCTGAAACATGCGACAAACAATTTCAGTGAAAGTAATATCATAGGCGAAGGTTCATTTGGTTTAGTCTATAAGGGATTGCTTCAAGATGGATCTATTGTGGCAATCAAGAGGTGTTTACATACCCGGATCCATAATTTTCTTCGTGAGGTAATTTTCCACTCTGCAGTTCCTTCAATCTTGATTTTGGATCAGTGTCTAATTAATACTTTATTCCCTGAATTATACCCTGTAGACATTGTTTACCATAGTTTAAAGGTTTGTTCTGTTGTGCATATTTTTTCGTCAATTATAGACATATTAGCATCTGAGAAATGTTGTCCGTTGCAGAACTTATTAGATGTTAAGTGGCCTTGATGCAATACAGGTGAAGCACATAGCTCACATTCATCACAGGCATCTTGTCAAGATTATTGGATATTGTGAAGAAAACCACCAACAGTTACTAGTCTATGATTATATCCCTAATGGAAATGTTGGAAATCACCTTTATGGTAATCCGTTCATCAATCCCTTATCCTTCCTTCCGGCCTATATCTTTCTTTCTCAAGTGCTAAATTTCTGTTTCCAGATAGAGAAGGTCTACCAATTGGGAAACTAAATATGCGGCAAAGATTATTAATTGCTTTAGGCGCAGCCAAAGGTAATATGCGCTTGTTATTGTTCTTCCTCACTTTCTGTGTACGATGAAACCGTTCAAGTTTTCAATCATACTTCTATATTTGAGCAGGAATTGAGCATCTTCACAGTATGGTTCCTCCTCTCTTTCACATGCACTTCAGAACTAGCAATGTCCTTCTGGATGAAAATTTCACACCCAAGGTTTCTGATTATGGAATTTTGAAAATGGTAACTGGGGATTGTCATGCTGGATCATCTTTAGCCACCAACAGCTTTCTTGATCCAGAGTATGTGTCATTTCTTTTAAACCATCAATTATGTACTTTATGAAATAGCATTGAGATGCCCACTTATATGCCAGCTGTAGATTTTGTTTGATCGAACAAGCATTTATTAAAAAGTTTGAAAGGAAAGCTGGTGGTTTTATAGGACATACCATGCAATTTATGATGGCAAGAGTCTTGCTAAGACGATTAAAATTGCACATATTTGAGAAAAATGAGTTTACTCGTACTGTTGATATTCTAGAAAGAGACCATTATTTAGACGAGAGAGTTTTAGATAAGATGATTTTATTACATGATATCCTATTATATGATTTTTCAAGTGCTTGATTAATGCTAAAAAAATCTCCACTTGATGATTGCTTCATTTTTAGTAATTTGTATCAATTCTTAGAAGGGACTTCTTTCTCCCACCTGCATAAGGTGCTCGATCACTTAACCCTAATTCTCAAATATTGAACATTTCAAAACCTTCCTCCCCAACTATGTTCTTCCATGGTAGACAATCATTTAACTTGTACTTCATTACTGAGGTCTAATGTAACTTTTTTTTCTCTCTGAAAGGTTAAATATATTGAAGAATTTTTCAGCAGGAAGCGATGTGTACAGTTTCGGGGTCTTTCTATTGGAGCTGATTAGTGGACATGAAGCAAACGGCAGATATGTGTCAAACGCAGACCAAAATTTAGTATGGCAGGTACATTTCAAGCATCTCCCTCAAAAAAAAAAAAGAAAAAACTATAAACTGATATAGAAGCTACATTAGTTAGTATAGGTATTTTCTGGTGTTTATAGAATTATTTTCATTCCGAAGGTAAAAAGCAGCAGTGATCTTGACAACTATGTTGATAAGACATTGGGAGAGCAAACAGTTGATGCTGCAAAAGAGACAATGGAGTTGGCATTGCAATGTTTAGATATTAGTCTGAGAAGACCGTCGATGAGGCATGTGGTTGAGGAGCTTGAACGGATTCAACAAAGAGGAGTTGGTCGTTTGCATTCTGAATATGATGAAGAAATAGGTGCTGTAACACTTGGAAGTGAGCTCTTCAAATGAGCTCTCTCTATATCCCTCACAACACAATACCATTCCTTTTACTCATTCTTTATTGAATTTATTGGTTGTAACACAAGGAAATTCAATTGTACAACAATTTTTAAAAGAATTTTAGCAAATCAAGATGCTATTATAGATCAAAATTTACCAAATTGTTATGGTAAAATCGAGTTATATATTATTTGTCCCATCTTATAACTTCTTATAAATATATATTTTTTAATTTTAAAAGTACTTTAAAATAATTGCTAAAGTATCTAATTTTTTAAAAAATAATAAATTTAAAAAAAAAATTAGAGAAAGAAAACTTTTGCTCAAAACTCAAATATGCATTGAGGCCTAACTCACCATTACCCAGCGCCAAAAGGTCAAAAACAACATGTTTTGGTCTAAAAATGCAGATCTCAGTGATTAAAAAACGACATCGATCAGTAGTTGCAGTTCAGCGATCTGCGTCCATTGACCTTGATTCTTTATTTCCTATTAAAGCATGAACCCTTCTTAGCTCTCTCTCCATCTAACTGAACACAGATCTCTAACTCACCAAAAATGTCTATTCGCTACATTCTCGTCCTCTCACTCGCAATTCTCCTCTTATTCTCAATACTCTCCCCCGCTCTCTCCAAATCTCATAATGACGCTGCTGCTGCTGCTGCCGACGACGAAGACCTCAGCTTCCTCGAAGAAGCGGACGCCGATATCGAAACCGAAGCCGGACCTCACCACTTCGATGAGAAGGCGGATCTCGACGATGACTTCTCAGACGACTTCGACAACGAAAACTACTCCGACTTCGACGAATCCGACTACAAGGAGCCGGAAATCGACGGTAAAGACGTTGTCGTTTTGAAGGAGGGGAATTTCAGTGATTTCATCGAGAATCACAAGTTCGTCATGGTGGAATTCTACGCGCCTTGGTGCGGCCATTGTCAGGCCTTGGCTCCGGAATACGCTGCGGCAGCTACGGAACTAAAGGCTGCAAACGAGGATGTCGTTTTGGCTAAAGTTGATGCCACCGAGGAGAATGATCTGGCTGAGAAGTATGATGTTCAGGGCTTTCCGACGGTTTATTTTTTCGTCGATGGCCAACATAAAGTATATAATGGCGCTCGAACCAAGTAAGTAGTGTTGATTTGATGGAAGCTTGAAATTTGAATTACTTAGAGCTCTATTTGGTTCATAATTCGAATTTGTTTTGAAATCATGAGCTACAAATAATAAGAAAATGTGCTTGGTTGGAAGTTTTCAGAAATTCATTTGGCTACCATTTATAAAAATGAGTTTTGAATAGTCGTTCTTGTTGTTTCTTTGGTATGTCCAAATTATAGTAAAATCTCCGAATTGCATTAATTTATTTTTTGACATTTTTCAATAACTGTTTTCACTGCTATTTTTTAATGACTTTTTAGGTGTTAGAAGTATTAATATAATGAAAGAAGCACAAGGTATATAAATGGATACTTATAAAACAAAACTTTTATTTTATTTTTTTAATTTTGGATTACATGATGTTTATGTGCTGGGCTGACGCATGAATTCGTGTATAATTTAGGGATGCTATACTGACTTGGATTAAGAAGAAGACAGGACCGGGTGTATACAACATAACCACATTGGATGAAGCAGAGAGCATATTGACATCTGAGAATAAAGTTGTTTTGGGTTACCTCAACTCATTGGTGGTATGTTTGTTTTGTATCTGCTTATTTTCTGTGTTTGCTCGTTCTTTGAAATTGCTTGAGCAGTTTATTTCTCATTGTTCAATGTTAGAACTGTAAAGCATAGGACATAAAGCTTGTTCTTTAATTGTTGCTGAGTGTTAGAATCTTGTCATTGCTCAATGTAAGAACTGTAAATTTGCAAGTAGTAATTTTGTTCTTTCTCCTATGCTTTCATGACTCCGATTTTTTTTTTTTTTTTTGTTCTAATTGTCTCGACAGGGTTCTGAGAGTGAGGTACTCAAAACTGTTTCAAGGCTTGAAGATGATGTCAACTTCTATCAAACTGTGAATCCTGATGTGGCAAAGGTTTTCCACCTTGATTCTAAAGTCAAACGTCCTGCTCTGGTCATGCTTAAGAAGGAGGCTGAGAAAATAAGCTATTTTGGTAAGCTTATTTATTTTTTCCATTGTTATTTTGTTTTTGGACATTTGAATTTCAGCTGTTTTGGATTTAAATTTTATATCTATTTTCCTAATTCTGCAGATGGCCAATTTGATAAGTCTGCCATTACTGATTTTGTATTTGCAAACAAGCTTCCCTTGGTTACCATTTTTACTAGGGAAAGTGGCCCTTCAATTTTTGAAAGTTCAATTAAGAAACAGGTATGCAGTGTATATTGCATTTTAACTTGTTAAAAAAGGTGTTTATACATATTTTGTTCAAATTGTAACTTTTGAACTAAATTCTCTTTAAATTAAAAATTTAACTTCTATGGAAACTTTATTGATGTAGCTGATTTTTGTTTGCAGCTACTATTATTTGCCATTTCAAATGATTCAGAAAAATTTTTGCCTGTATTTGAGGAAGCAGCAAAATCTTTCAAGGGAAAGGTAACCTGATTCACTCATGTCGAGGGCCATGAAACTAGTACATCCGTGCTTTATTTAAAGAATCTAGTGAACCAAAAACAAGAAATCCTCATTCCTTGCTACTCTTTTGCAGTGACTCTTAAATATATATTGTATGATCTGAACATAATGAAGCAATACATGAAAAAGTTCTGTGTGATCTTTTTTGCTATTATGAGATGCATAGAGTTTTTACATGAACATATTAAATGTGAAATTTGTTGGATTACTAAGTTACACAATATTCTTATTCATTGCAGCTAATTTTTGTGTATGTTGAAACGGATAATGATGATGTAGGAAAGCCTGTTTCAGAATATTTTGGTATCACTGGCGTTGCTCCCAAAGTAATATTTCCATACCTTCAATTTCTTCTTTTCATCCTTCCAATTTATTTTCTCTCTCTCTTTTTAATTTTTAATTATTTTTTCCTTGGAAAATATAATAGTAGAATTTTTCTATATGCAATGCAACTGATTAATTTGTTGTGTCCATTTAGGTTCTTGCATACACAGGAAATGATGATGCTAAAAAATTTATCCTTGATGGCGAGTTGACCTTGGATAGAATTAAGGTTGAAATCTCTCTTTTGCTGACCCTATTTATGACTATTAATGCTTGTTGGGATCTGATATTTTTGCTAACTGTTGTAAATGTTTAATCATCCTCAGGCTTTTGGAGATGATTTCCTGGAAGAAAGACTTAAACCTTTCTTTAAGTCCGACCCAATTCCAGAAAGTGTAAGTAATTGTACTGAATAATGTTAGAGACACAAACTCTTTATGAACACTATTGTATACAAATGATGAGGCATGGTAGTGTTGGTTGAATGAAAATATTAACATTGATGCCACATACCATTCTCATTAATTTGTATTTTTATTTGACCAATACTCTTATGCCACTTCAATTTTTATACACTGCTGAATTGTATTTAGCTTTTCCTGAATTGATTTGTCATTCAGTCCTGCCATTTATGGCTCATTACTTTTTTCTGATTGATGCAGAATGATGGGGATGTGAAAATAGTGGTTGGAAATAACTTTGATGAAATTGTCTTGGATGAGTCAAAGGACGTTCTATTGGAGGTATGGTTGTGAAATACATATATGAATCATAAATCTATTTTTTTGTGTTTCCTTGTTTGTGGATTCCAATATGTGGTCTGCACACCAGATCTATGCACCTTGGTGTGGGCATTGCCAAGCCTTGGAGCCAACTTACAACAAGCTTGCCAAACATCTACATGGCATTGACTCTCTTGTTATAGCCAAGATGGACGGGACAACAAATGAACATCCCAGGGCAAAGGTAATATTGAAGTAAATCTATAATCTGCATAGGAAAATATCCAACACCTTGTCTATTGGTTGAATATTTTCCGTTCAATAGTAGTTTAAGTATGTTTATTCATTCTTCTTAATGCACTAAGTATTTGTATCCTTATAAACTGTCAAGTCTCTTGATGCTGCCCTGCCCTAATATATTTTTTCTTCCATTTCACTAGTCTGATGGATTCCCCACAATTCTATTCTTCCCAGCTGGAAACAAAAGTTTTAATCCAGTAAGCAGCATTTTCTTTTATTGCTTTTACAAATCTATTGTTTCTCTTTTGAATATATATAATGAAAAATATCTGGCTTCTGGATGTCGGCAGATTACTGTAGACACTGACCGTACTGTGGTGGCATTGTACAAGTTCCTTAAGAAACATGCGTCAATCCCCTTTAAAATCCGGAAACCAAAGTCAGCACCAAAGTCCGAGACTTCTGAACCAACTTCAGCACCAAAATCCGAGGCTTCTGATGCAAAACAGAACCATAAGAGTAGCAGCGTAGATGTAAAGGACGAATTGTGACTTTATCAAAACTGGGTATGGTGAAATCTAAGGATTGTAATGCTAAGTTATGAGTACCTTTTATGTGTCTTCAGCTACTGGAAGAGAAATGTTTATCGCAGAATTGAATACAGAGTGAGAAGAAGAGAATCCAAAATTCTGATATTTGAAAACTCCTCAACCCGTTTCCTCTTTTGTTTTCCTCAACAGAACTGCATCATCAATCAAGTTCCGTTTCTGCTGGAGGATCCAATGATGAGTACCTTTCTGCCCTTTCTTCTTTTTGGTGAATAATTTCAATGTAGGAGATAAAAGCATATTGCACCACGCCGCAATCAATAGTTCAGATATTCCGGTAATTATGTTGGTATGAAGTGTCATCCGAGGAAGTGTCAATAGTTCGTTGCATCATTGGCAAATAATTTATCAATCATCTATTTAAAATTAATGTTTATTAATTAATCATTCATTTATACTTGACAGTTACTGAATGTTATATATCTTAAACAAGAGAAAACAAGTTTAAAAAAAAAAAATCAGATGACAAATATCATTTTAACAATACATTTTTTGTCGCATCATAAAAATGATGAACTTGGATTGAATTAATTAATTTTTGAATGTTATATTGTATTTTGTTAGACCTATTTTTAATTTTATATATTCAAGGAACTCATTTGAATTAGCTTTAACATTTTGGTTCGGTTCAATTTTTGATTCACTATGGATAAAATTAAAATTATTTATTTATTTTATTTTAAATGGTCCAATTTAATGTTTAATTCATTGAGTACAAAATTATAAAAATATTAAAAAAAATTAAGCATTAAGGAGTAACGAAGTATTTGTTGAATGGTATAAGGTAAGTGAATAATTAGATTAAACTTAGAAAAGTAATAATTTTTTTTAAAATAATAAAATTATTTTAAGTTTTAATTTTACTATTTTTATTTATTTTGTATTTTTTAAGTATAAAATAAATATATTTTTAATAATTAAAATTAAATTTAAAATAAATAATTTATATATCATAATTAATATATATTATATTTAATTTCAACAATTAAAAATATGTTGATAATGATCTAGGAATGAGATAAAAAATTATATAAAAAAATTAATAGTTTTAATCTTAACCCTATATCTATAGATAAGTGGATAATTAAACTAAACTTCACGATAATGGACATTCTTTTTATTATCTTGCACCTAAAATTTTTGAGTTTAATTGGTTAATTTTATAAGGCTGACGGGTGTTTGATTGGCTAACGTAAGTGGGCAGCTGTGCTGTGCATGTGAGTGCATGTGCAATTGTTTAGAGTGTAGGGTAAGCCAGTAGTTGACTTAATGAGATAACTAAGTCGTAATGAAAGTCAATTCAACATTCTGGTGTAAATCTCTATTTCGGTGCGAATTCGAAGGAAGCCAAGCCAAGCCAAGCCACCTTCCTTTTAGTGTTAATGTTTTCAGTGCACATAAAAATACTCTCGAAATCTATTAGTTAATTCTAATGACTTAACCGTCCAAACACTCGAGGAATCATTGGTATAACACATTCAAAATTCTTCCCTAGACATTTTGCTCGAATCTTGATAGTTTAAATTTACCAACTAAAATGGCTTACAAATATATTGAGAGAATCCTTTCTCAATCAGAGTAATTACTCGCACATTTCTAAATTTTTTTTTTATTCAAAATTTTAAAATTAAATGTGTAATTTTTTTTCTTGTTATTATCAAAAGAGTTTTTTTTTTTAAATATTGAATTTCAATAAATAATAATATTTAAAAATTAAATTTATAAAATTTTTGACCTCTATTATTATTATTATTATTAAAAAAATATTTGATATTTAACCTTAATAGAAAACCATGTTTATTAAAGTAAATTCTCACTCAGCTATAATTTAGCCAATATAATTGTAAAAAAGAAAGAAGAAAGAAAGAAAGACATTATTAAACTTATGCTATCAAACATAAATGGGGTTTGGGTATAGGCATATATTTAGTTCTTAAACCCGTTAAAAAGCAAGTCAATTAATCATGAGAGAAGGACTAAGTTGACACCTTTTATTTTATTTTATGCTTTTGACCACATCACCTCCTCTTTGCTTAAATAAAAGCTCAAAACACTCCCCCTCACCCATCGAATATTTAGGCATAAATAACTCTCTTTATACAATTTATTTATTCATAGTAATATTTAATTATATATTTTTTATTAACCGGTTGGTCTCTCAATTACTTCAAATCAAATCTCTCCGCCTTTACTTTCTGTCTAAGTTTCCCCCGCATATCTCGCTCTCTCTCTCCCTTTGCTTCCATTCCACAGTCCTGATTCCTCGCTCCGACGCCGTTTCCACAAACTATTTATCAATCACACGTGTCCACGTCTAATTCCTCCTTCCCTCCCTATATTACAGTTACCACCCGGACTCCGCATTCTCGTAAAGCCGCTAGATCTACGTTACTCGCCTCGCCTCCTCTCCTCTCTTCCGCGTTTCAAACCCTCGAAGACTGAATTCACTCACACTTTGTTAACAATTATGTACCGGTTATTTTGTTCTTGTTTATTATTACTACTGTGTGTACAGTGCGCCATTTCGTTGGATTCACCGGCGCCGGCTCCAGAACTGCCCGCAGATTCACCTGTGCCAGCACCAGCACCGCAAACTGGATCGCCTTCGCATACTCCTGTTAGTTCACCGATTTCGTCGCCTCCAGCGCCTCCGCCTTCAGATCTGAGCAATGCGCCATCTTCTTCGCCACCGGCTCCATCTCCGGCTTCGGTTCAGGCTCCGGCTCCGGCTCCTAAAGGAGTGAGTGATGTGAACCACAGTGATTTCAATGCGGATGGAGATGGTGCGGAATCTTCTGGCGGTGGTGGTGGTGGCAATGCGGGGAAGAAGGCGGGGATTGCGGCGGCGGTTGTTGTGGCGGCGTGTGTGGTCGGACTTGGAGGATTAGTGTATAAGAAGAGAAGAGATAATATAAGAAGATCTCAGTATAGCTATGCGGCGAGGAGGGAGATTCTGTGAAAGGTTTGTATACGTGCATCTATTTCTCCGTGTTATTGATGGTTGGTATTAGTATGATGCTATGATTGAGTATGAGAAGAGTAATCTGATTGATTCTTCATTCTTTGTTAAATTTTAGTTTGGTTAATACTAGTAGCAGTGAATCGTGTATTACTTTCTACTACAATACATTGTTTATTGAATATTATAAATAAGTGGTGTTTGAATTCTCTTGCGGAATTGGATTAGAAATTAATTATTAATTCTGTTAGCTTATGTTTCTTTTCCTCCTCCTGTTGGTCATCTCATCCACCCAAACCTAGTTACTGCACTTATTCTCCAGAAACTGCCAGCAAGGCGGGCCTCCCATGTCTAGAGTTTGCGGTTTGGCTTTTTTCTATCACATGATGTTTGTATCATATGCAATACTGATTTCAAGTTGATTGTGGAGCACGGTTCATGATCGGCTCGGTCTGGTTCGTGGTCGCCCGTTTGCAAGCCAGGCTAATTTGGACACGAGATTAATGAAACAACTCAGGGCTTAACAATAGTGCAAATGCAAGAAACTAATTCATGGATCTTTATGACCCTCTACAAGAGAGGCTGAGTAAATTGAAACAACTCAGGACTTTTACAATAGCACAAATGCAAGAAACAAATTCATGGATCTCTATGACCCTCTACATCCTTAAGCGGAAAAACTTATTCCATCTCCAATATTACTTTATGCCGAAGACAAATCCCCATGTTAAAGAATTTTATATTTGATTGGACTGGAAGTTGACTTTGATCATAAGCATCTGTTGGTTCTCATGCTTAACTTAAAGGTTTTGAGTCCTTTCTCTACCAGTAACAGAATTAGTTCAGTTAATACTTTGTTTCACTCTCCAATAGAATTTGGAGTTGTGGAGATGATTACAACTGTTGGGCTATATCGAAGCAAGTCATTAATTTACCTGAATTTTTTTGGAATGGTTTTCATTCAGGGGGAGAAGCACGGTGTTTGTAACTCTTTTAAGTGCTTTTACAATAAGCTGATTTATGCCACGCAAATACTTTTGAACGGATTCATCCAACAGCACATCATGTATGTTGGTACAGATTTTGCTAAAATATAAAAATTACCGGACTTTGTTACTGATGGGTGCATTACAACAACATTTGTACACAAAATGAGGAACGGATGATGCATCCTCCATAAATTATGTGTACTTGATCTTGTGGAAAAATTCCTTTTGTCGGTTATTACTATGTATTCCTTTTTACCATGTGAACTTTGATATACAACGGGGATGGGTACGGCGACCCCCCTTTAACTGACTCATCGTTTTAAATCTGCAATGAAAACCAGTTGAGCTTACTCATCCGCTGGAGGATCCACCCACCGACCATTATCCTTTATTAGTTGGATCAAAGCATTGGTTGCATGCTCCATTGCGATTCCACGCTGCACGACAGTCTGCAACAGTCCAACTTAATGTTCAGTTCAGTAACTGGAACCCCAGCTATAGTCATGATTATGACAAGGGAGTAGACAAACAAAGTCAGCTGCTCTGCTCATACATGTATATGTGCAAACTCTTAATTCTCCAAGAAAATATAAGTGCTTTGAGAAATTGCAAGGTTTTTTGGGTTAAACAGCATCATATCTCTCTCAATACCATGTCCTTTTTATTAGCCAAGTGAAAGCGAAAGAGAGAAAATGCTTTGGAAGTTATTCCATCATGTATTTAAAGTTCTGTGAGTGTGTGTATGAAGTTTTTCAAAGCAGGAAAGATGCAGTACCTTCCCAACATAGAGGTCAATCTTTCCAGGAGCCCCACCAACATACCCAAAGTCTGCATCAGCCATCTCCCCTGGTCCATTGACAATGCAACCCATAATTGCAATCTGATGAAGCGGGAGCAAGAAGACATGTTACACCATTAGTTTTGATTACCACAATTAAGTAATAACTTCAACAAACATTATCTAATAAGACAGCCACAAGATTAGGTAATTACTGAAACGCCTGGCAAGTGAGATGTTTTCTCCCGTATTTGTGCACTTATTTCTTGAAGATCAAACAGAGTTCTACCGCAAGATGGGCATGAGACATACTCCTGTAGGAGTATACAGGCAGATACAGCAAATTTCAAGACAGACCATCACCACCTATGATATGTTAAATTATGTTCAATTTCAACGAAGAGTTTCATACCGTCTTTGTATTCCGCATTCTGCAACCTTGCAGTAAGTTGAAAGATGTATTTCTGAGAAAATCAAAATCGTGATCCGGAGCTTCTAATAGCACACCATCTCCAAGTCCATCCACTAGAAGGGCTCCAGCATTGGTACCGGCACCAATGACCAAGTCATCCCTGAAAATAGGAGAAAAAGTTTAAGCCCAAACTATCCATCCCTCCATCCCAAGAAGTTGCAATGATATTCAAATTTTACCTGTGAATCCCATTTGGAAAGTGAATATGGTGAATTACAGGCAAGTTTAGATTATTTTCTGATAGATACTCAAACAACCTGCAGCAAACATGAAAATTTGGATCATTAGCATCTGGAACAACAGCGCTTGAAGAATGCCATTACAAAATAATTAAACAGATGTAATACAAGTACTGGAGGACCCCAACAGAAGGATAAAGTTTATTCTGGAAGTGCTACCCAGAGTAATGCACTAGGTCATACCAGAAGGTGCCATTTCAGGATTTGGTTATCTAAAAGAAAAGCACCAACTGGGTTATTGCGATATAAGTTTAAATGATCATAAACATAGACAGCAAAACTTTATTGATCTTAAACATGAGCTTGCTCTTTCTCTCACACACACAAACGCGTGTGCATAAGCAAATCACTTTAGTATGTAGGCAAATCCGAAAAGGGTCAAGTTGTAGGTGTACAAGGGCCGTATCTAAGCATTTAAATGATCAGATTTCAAAAGGGGATGTTCTGTTTGAATTTTGAATTCCTCAAATCAAAACAAGCAGCACCCTCTAGCTGCCTGCAAATTCTCTTTCCAACAACTCAGCCTTTGAGTTAATCCATCCATGTTCAAGAACAGATCATTATTGCATTAGCTTATTGCTTCAATCAATAACCTACTAAATTACATCTTGGTAACAGTTACCTCCTTGCTGCTTGCATTCTGCCAACTTTATCTTCATTAAAGGGTACATCATGAAGAAGCATTGAAGCATCAATATCTTTGAGGATTTCCAGATCTTCGTAGGGCTCATCACCACGTAAAGCCACAACCAAGCGTGTTCCTGAAAAAATTATAGAACAATATGATACGAGCAATAAATTTTGGCAGATAATTGCATATGCTCAACCTAAACAAACAAAAGAATAAATAAGGAAAAGATGTTTCAATGAAAACCCAGTATTCAGCCAACTGTTACAAAGCCACACCTTCTGGCAAAAGCTTGTATGCACCAGTTGATAACTCTTTAAGGTTTACCAGAGCCATGGCATGGGGCAATGGCTTTGTTAGCTGCTCAGACAAAGGAGTTATAACCCCCATACTTATGTCTACCAACCGTTTGAGAGCTAGTCGCTGGTAATAATACAAAAAATAATACAGGTCATTCTCAATGAGAAGACAAATTTATTCCCTAAAGTAATTAAACAGAAGAGAAATAGGGCCCTTACAGCGTCATGATCGTCAACTGGTGGAAGCTCTCTCAACAAGATTGAGTCTACTGTTGCTAGATCCTAAAACGAAGTTAAACAATGTCAATTAAAATTCCTCAGACTCGAATTTAATATTTTCTTGCAATAACACGGAGTAAGGACAGACCTTAAATGGCATTCCAACAACAAGTTTTGCAGCAAGTGACTTGTACAGTAGTTCTGGTGCCTGAGAAAAAGATAACAGATTGATAAAGTTCTTATTTTACAATTCCCTTCAAACAAAAATAATAATAATAAAATTGGGGGAAGAGTAGTTTCCAATCAATTACCTTCAACTGCTCCAGAGAAATGGACATGAGAACTGAGCCATCTCGGTGCAGAACGCCTCTATAATCCACCTCCTCACCCTGTGATAAATGAAGAATCAATTCTCTGTTTGGAAAAATGAAAATAAAAGTTTAACCAATGTAACATCAATATCCAGATAAAGGCAAACCTCCTTTTGCAACGGCAGTTGGCCAGAACGGCGCTCAAAATCAAAATAATGCCTGTGCTTTTCCTCAAACGGTGCCTGTTGATAAAAATATTTCACTAAGAGTAATATGATTTCCATAGAATACAATTACACGGTATATGCACTGATCAAAGGACACTGTGAAATCCTACCACCCCTTGCTGAAGATTAGCTGCTCTCGTACCCAGGTTGGCCATCCTTCTGCATGGATCTATCTCCTCTTCTGGTGGTTCTGTGAGTGAAACCCTGATTGTATCACCCAAACCATCCTACACAGGCAATTCACAATAATAATAACATGATCTTGCACATGTAATGATTCTAATAACCCGATAACCATACACAACAAAGAAATTTTTTTAAGAGCAAGATTGCACACAAAAATGCCTAATTCTATCAAAGGTAAGATTTTTCATTTCACAAACTTGAATCACATAAACCTTCTCCAAATTAGCTAAAACCTTCCGGAGGTTTGAAGAATAACATATTACTGAAAGCTGATACAGACCAAGTACTATCAAGACAAAATAACACAAGAATTATGAACAAAACATTTTTCATATATGTGCAGGTACCTGAAGAAGGGTACCAATGCCAATTGCAGATTTCATCCGACCATCTTCACCTTCTCCGGCTTCAGTGACTCCCAAGTGTAAAGGATAATCCCATCCCTGAACATACATTTCAGCTACAAGGAGACGGTACGCTTGGACCATGACAACTGGGTTGCTGGCTTTCATGGAGAAGAGAAAATTATGGTAGTCCAATTTTCGGCATATCCTTGCAAACTCAAAGGCAGATTCAACCTGTTTTAGGACACCAATCAGTATGATGCCTCTTAGTTTGGAGCTAAAACAAAACAAACTCAAAAACTTCTTGGCATAAGAGAGAATCTAAGTATTTACCATTCCCCTAGGGGAATCCCCATAGTAGCTCATAATACGATCTGAAAGGCTCCCATGGTTCGTACCAATACGCATTGCCCTTCCATACTTCTTACATTTCTCAACCAATGGAGTAAAAACCTGTGGTAGTTAAAAAGGGGCAAAAGGTAAATATAGGGAGAAAACTAAATACAGATTTATGTTGCTAAATATATAAAACTGATTTACCACATCCTATGGCACAAGTTTTAGTATGCTTGCTTTCATAGAAAAGAGAAAATTCCAATAGCCCTTATAGAAAAACACATGCTTGTAATCCAAAACAAACTAACAGTAGTTATATATCGACAATGCAGTGACTTGACCTGCTCAATGTGCTCAAGTTCCTTCTGATAGTCATCTTCTGTGTACTCTAGCTTCTCAAATTGAGCCCGTCTATCAGCTGCAACGGATTACCTTGTTTAACTCAGTACTGTTTCGATCAACTATCTAAAAAAAAATGAATAATTCACCAACTGCATACCAAAATTTCCTGGGTTCACCCGGATTTTCTCAAAGCATTCAGCAACTCGCAGTGCAACTGAAGGAGCAAAATGAATATCTGCCACCAGAGGAATATTGTAACTGCAAAAACAGAAAGCAATATGATTGATCCTCATATCAAGTATGGATTTGGCATTTAAAAAAATTCTCATACTAATTTAGATTTACTTTTTCTGCACAAGTGAGTTTTTGATATCAAAACATGCATCCGCCTCTCTCTTTCCCTGAACTGTAATCCGGACGATATCTGCTCCCTGGTCTGCTATTCTCATTACCTAGTGAAAGCAGGACAGTTAACTAGACAAACAACACAGACAATGAATACCGGTATCAATCCAACAATCACATTGTGGGCCACATGGGCTCCTCAATAATGATTTCAGCACTCTATATACTGAACTATGGATTGGCTAACATTTAAATCAAATGAGAGGAAGAGCATAACATGACATTCATCTAATTTATAGCTTGAAGAGCATCACATGCTAGTAATAGAATCCATTTCTTAGAAAATGGTCGATACAAGTATTAGATCACAGTGGTTTAGTTATGTGAACAGAACACAATTGCTCATATACAAAGAGGTTAAGTTGGGAGAAATAAAAGAACCTGCTCAACAGTTGCAGCAACATCCTTAGTGTCAGTTGTAGTCATTGTTTGAATCCTAATAGGATGCTCACTACCAATAGCCACATTTCCCACCATCACTGTCCGTGTTTTCCTCCTGACAGTTTTGTTTATGGATTCACAATACTTTTGTCTAGGAACTAGAATCAAATAATTATTCATTAGAGTAAACCAGACCATGCATAAATGCTGAAAGGTATGCATATGGAAGTTTATCATTCAGCACCCTAATTCTAGGTTTCCATGCTTGACAAAATAAATACAAACAGAAGAGGTACTAAAATTGGATCCCACACAACCAGTCAAACAAAAATACTAAGTTTGATTAAGACAGTAATACTTGCTAAAAACAAACAAGCAAATTAGAAAAACAAGTAGCTTTTCAAGACAATATAGAAGATTTCAAATACAGATTATAAGAACAAAAATAACTCTTTCCAAGAAAACAAAAACCAGTATCAACCAAGCTCTTGCTGCCACTACTCTTCAAAATGTAGCCTGTGAGGTTACTCATATTGGACGAGTAATTTGACTCCATCATAAACCATGCAATGAAAAGAAAATTTAAAATCGAATTTCATACATAAATGGTTCTTCCACAAATATAAAGCAATTAGAATAAAATACATACAAAGCGGATTGGTCCAAATCTTTTGTTCTTATCTTTGCTTTACTTTTAGCCTAGAAAACAAACAGTACGAAATACTCAACATAACACATCATATACCTAATAGGGGGCTTCCTTCTGATGCAGGCTGAAGCTCAGCGATATCCGAACTAGAATTTGAATTCCTAACAATAGAGAATCTTCTTCTGCCAGACTTGTACAGTCTCAAATCACGAACTCCCACAAAGTCCACATTTTTCACAAACCCCAAGCCTGAGTCTCTGCCTTTTAGACCTGGAAATGAAGCTGGCACAGCTCCAGTTGCCATTTTCAAAGTACTACACCTATCTTCATAGTCCCACAACACAAATTAAATACAATTAGTTATGTATTATAACAGCAACAAAAATTTTAAGATACGGTACAAAATTCCGCTAAACAAAGCCTCGTGCAAGTATTTGATTCACTGAAAGTCATTGTAAAAGATTTCAAAACTGTTTTCCATACAATTCCCACAACTTTCAGCAACCAAACAGTAACAACTATTAGGTTAATGATAATAATTTATTTCGGAAGGGGAAAAAAAAGGAAGGAAACTTTAAACATTCACAAAATTATCAAAGCAACAAAATTTTCCAAGCAACCAAACAGCGCGTTCATCCTAATTCTATTATCAACCACATAATCCGTACCTCAGCGATTGCCAGTTAAAGCGAACTCAATCAAAACTCTGAAAACACGAAAAACAGAAACAAATGTTTTCCGAAAACGCTTTTCAATTAGACAAAATAACCGAGTGGCAAAGAGATGTGTTAATTACCTTAAAAAAGAGGAGAAGAAGTGATGAGTGAGAAAGATAGGGAATAGTCTAGACAGGGAAAAATGACCAAAACTGGTGGATGAAGGAGTTTGAGAGGGAACTGTTTGCAGGCATTTACATAATTGTCAGGTACAATTTGTATTATTTGGAAAAATACTTAAAATTGATATTGAATCCAGACAAAATACTTGTTTTCGGCATCTTTTCTTTGTGGCCATGCAAATTGTACCAGTTAGTAAATTGATGAAATAATGACGATATTATCAATCCAACCCCTTTAACTTTACAATATTCTCTTTAATCCTACTTATTTTGCTGTTTTTACTCAAACATTAAAAAATATGGAGAGTGCGCACCATATGCTTGACGGCATAAAAAAGACAAAGTGTTTAATTAAAGAAAATGAATAAATAACTTAAAAATTATAAAAATTAATTAAGATAAAAGCATTTCAAATATTATTTTGAAAATAAATAGTGTTGTACTTACGAAAAATAATTTTTTGTTTTAAAATATTTAAAATACTTCTAAAAAGTATTTATAGGCACTTTATAGTTTTAATTTAAATAGTAATTTTATTTAAAAAATATAATAAAAATATTTTCAATCTTTTTACAAAATGTGCACTTTTCTCTTTTATTTATTTTATAACTATTTATTATTTTAACCCAACCATTGTCTAGATTCAATCAACTTAAAATTTTGTAATTAATTTCAAACAAAGAGTAATCAAAATTTTAAATTTTTATGTAATTACAAATTATAATAAAATTAATTTAAAATTTTAAGTTATAAAATATATTATTTATAAATGATAACTATTTATAAGTAATCTTAGGTTTTTGTTTAAGATTAAAGTATTATAACTTTTAAAACATAATTGTTATTGATTGAAATGACTTCATCTAAAATACAAGTAAAAATATGAGTGATTCTTACTAAAAATTAATATTTATCAAATATATTATTATATCGCCATTAAAATTTAGAGATATTATTTCATATTAGAGATATTTGTTAAGTGTTAAAAATAGCTAAATTGATATGTAATTTTTTTTATAAAATTTAGAAGTATTTATTAAATACACCACTAAATATGATACATATTAAAAACTAATTTAGATTTATTTTTGCTTTCTCTCTCTATTTGTGAAAAATTTATAATTACCCCTTAAATTATATTGATCTAAATATTAAAAAAAAATTATACAACTTACGCTGTAGGAGTTAAATTAGACAATTGTACAAGGACTTAGATGTAAAAGTACAAACCAAATCCGGATATCTAAAGCATATCGGTAGCCCTATGGTTTAGGAATCTTTGCACTACCGTTTTAAGATATTCCCCCGCGGGAACTCGACTAACAGCTGTCCCGCCTAACCATTACCACGCGTTTGTCGTCACACTCTCAGTCGCGTGGAACGTGGTTGGCCGGCTTTTCCCGGGCCACCCTCGCAATTGGGTCCTCTCTCATTGGTGCGTAAAACAACACGCATTACCGTGAGGTGCATGATGTCGTATTGCTAAACCGGGCATTAGTAAGGATCTTTTTGGTAATTTCGGAAGCAAATACACTGATAACACAATCTGACCATTTTGTCCTTCGTGTTTTCTTCAATGGTCTTCCTTATTTAGAGAATCAACCGCGGTTGCCCAATACCAACCCACCGAGTAATAAACAATGTTACTAAGAATATGGTGACCTATTATAAACTCACAACACACGTCAATACTTTTTATTTATTCTATTATTTATCTTTCTATTATTTTCATATCACGTCAATTTACTCCTAATAATTTAACCAGAGACTTGGTGTATTCAGTATCCATATTTGATCGATATACATACATGTTGTCAATCACACACACCAATCAAAATTAGTACAACCATTGAACGATTTAGAGTTAATGTGTAACATGCTTAGTAGCATCCAACATCCGAGAAGAGCAACCAAAGAATGAAAAGAATGAACCATATAATTTTAGAGGAGACGCAGAGTCAATTCCCTGTTTCTTGACAACGTGGAAACTGAAATAATTTCACTTAAGCTTGGCCCTTAATTAGCTACTCCGGATTTATGACAATAACTTGTTCCTAGGAACCTCTCAAGAAAAATCAAAGAGTATATTTTGGTTAACTAAAATACAATGATAACATCGTGATGCTAGTTGCTTTCATATTGCCCATGAAGTAAATCTGTAATTCACAGGTTGTTTTAACCGTTCCTTCAACTTGCTGTCAGTTCTACCAGAGAATGCTTTTCAAGGATGGCAACCGTCTCTTCTTTTGCACTAGAATAACAAGTGAAAATGCATAAGAATAAGTTCTAACAGACTAGAGATATCTATAAAAACTGACAACAAGCAGGGCATTTCAATCACATAAGCAATTAATTCCTGTTAAAGTCTCCAGTAAATACCAACTTACACACCCAAAAATAGAAAAACATGAGAAAACTAACAATATGGCTTCGATCATCTTTGGTAATGAGCAATATTTTCATTATTCATCCGGTTAGGGTCCTATAAAAGCCAAATGCAGTTAAAAGTCGTCTTTTATTGAGCCCACTTTTCAAAATTAAATTTCAAAAAGATAAAAACAAATCAAGAGCGTTGTCTTTTCATGCCTTTAGGCATAGAGGACAATTTATCTTTGGAAACCATAGTAACTACGATTTCCTCCTGTGGTTCTTTTTCTTAAAAAAATGATAATGGATTGGGCCGTAACTCATAGGAAATTCTGTTTAGAATTCAAATGAAATGCTTATATATAACACTTATAATGCATTTGCCATTCAACTGCATGTTGTCATCATTTTCTTTATTTAGTTTTTGGACTAATAAAATTCACATATTTATTTTTCCTTTTTAACTTAAGACTCTTTCATTTTTTAACTAATGTATCATCATGCTCATTTGGATGATTACCTTCCAGGTCTAAGAATCTTGTACTTTCCCAGGCCGGTGAGATCCACAACTGTTGATCCTGCACGACTGGCTGGAAGCACCCCACCATCATAAACATATGCGCAATGTTCCCACAGGTTCTCAAAATCTTTGGCACAAACACTACTTGGCAGCCCACTTAGATTTGCACTTGTAAGAGCTAATGCACTTTCCGAACCACGGGCAATAACCCTAATGAAGTTAGAATCGGGTGCTCGGATACCAATGCTTTCCAACCCTGGATTTAAGGACTTCACAAGGATACTTGACTCGCCTGCAAAAGATTCAAATATATATATACATATATATATATATATATATATATATTAACAGCTGAAGTACAAAATGAGGTATCTAGGAATGCAAGCACTTCAGGAATGGAAAACTGTCAATTTGTGGCATCATCTTAACATGGTCTTAACCCAATACCTTACATACTCAGAGTACAAAGTTTTGTTCTTTTTACTGCAAAGACATGAATAATAGGTACAGACCTCGTCTCAATACAGCTGTAACAGGCCCTGGAAGCAGAGAATCAAGCAAGCCATGAGGCAAATGATCTGTGACAGCAAAGCGCGTAATGTCCAATACATCCCCAACAGAGATTGCAAGAGGACTTGTATGTTTATGTCCTTTAATGTCATAAATCCTGTTCACTGCTTCCAAAGAACTGCAATTATGATGACAATAAAGTGAAAGTTAGCAATATTTAGAAATGAAGATTGCAGAAACCAAATTATAATTGGCCAAAATATTTAACGCCTGTCACAAAGAAATAAGTTTTGTTCAATAGTAATAATAACAATTATTGGTACATAATGATAAACCTTGCATGACCTCCCCTATCATCTTTAACCTTTGTTTAGGGGAGGTACAATCATCTTTATCTGGTGCTTCTCCTAAGATAAGGACTATAACACAGCAGACTCTTTCAGAAAATTCTGCTACATCATTCAAATCTGATGGCTTTCACATAATTGTTATAAAACAATAACAATTCAATATTTATAAGTTAACCTATCATGACCACCCTCATTTTATCACAATTTGTCATTACTTCCCAAACTATCCTTAATACTTGTATGAACCATTAGCTCCTCTTCAACACTTCTTTAATGTAACGTTCGATGCACAAGCAAATTCAGCTTGAATCCACGTGATAACTTTTTCATGATTTAATCAATAAAACCAAAACTGACAAACTTTTGTGATAATAAGAACTAAATGAAGGGTTCCATCCATTAAAATGGCATACCAAGCACCACAAGCGAATCCATAGACCGTGTCTGTGGGGACCGCAATCACCTTCCCAGGTTTCAGAGCGTCAATTGCCTCTTCAACATAAGCTTCAGTTGCAGGGCGAGCCAACCGAACCTTATTTTCAACACTCATTTCGCATTTCTCCGAACTGCATGCCCTTTTCTTGGGATACTCAACTCTGAATCTTCTATTCAAGTGCAAGAATGACACTAACCCAAACTTGGGAACACCTAATAGTATCCAATATAAGACACTTCTCTTCAATAAAATTAAATTTAAGAAGAAGAAGAAAGAAGCATTTAAAAAAAATTGAAGTTTATTTGGTTGCCAGGTAAGTTTTCTAGGAGGAGAAAAAAAGAACAGAATTTCAGTATGAAGATTGTAACTTGAAGATAGCAAACAAAAGTGAAGTCAACCCAGCTCAAAACAGCCAAAGACAGCAAGTGTATTCAGTTTAGTGATTAGTTTCAAGCAAAAGGAAAAGAAAGAAGGACGCAAAGATACAAAATAGAGAGTTAGAGTACGAGAGACTAACGATTGTGATTAAAGAGCACCTATGAGAGGAACACGAGAGTTGAGAAAAGGAAGTTTCTCTGCAATTCTTGTGGAGAAACTCATAGTATTCGCTTCTTCTTTTGTTGTGAAACTCCGATCGTTTGTGCAGCGAATTCCCTAGTCTGTCAGTAGAAAGAATTATCTCAACGATTGCTGTCACGCTCTTCTCACATGACTAAAAACTACCCATTTTGTCAATACCCGCTCCATTAAAAATGTTGGTTTCCATCAATACTCCAAGAAAAGGTTACAGGTAGATGAACATTGTAACCATATCAGAAAACAAAATAAATAATGCGAAGCAGTAAAACACTCGGGTATCCTTTCAGGCATTCCATCGAACAGGTTATGTGCAAAATATTTTAACTTCGAAAAGCATATTATCCCCTAAATAATAATAATTTATAAACTAATAATAATTTTAACTCTTTTTTTTTCTAAAAAAAGGAAAAGTATAACACCCATATGCTTTGCAAACAAATATTAAAACACCCGTGTTGATAATCTTGCCTTTGACGAGGCAGTCAACTCAAATGAAAAGGTTGCTGGTAAATGATCATCCTTCCCACCTTCACTCGTTAATCAGAAGTAAACCATCTTCCCATTTGAATGCTCCGGCTTCTGCCGTATTAGTGCATATTTATATTTTAATGTCCATTTTGTATTAATTTTTTAATTTCATTTTTATGAAAAAAAAAATAAATTTTTTTTATTTGATAATTAAAATTTCATATTAGGACTGATAATATTATTATTTTTATTTTAAATTATAAGACCTACAACGCATTTAATATAAATATATTAATAATTAAATTTAATAAACTTATTTATCAGATATTATGTAATAATTAATGCATTCGAATACATAATTAATTTGATTAATATTAATTGTTAAAAAAATAAAATTAGTATTTCATAATTAATTGTCAATTACATAATATTCATCCTATAACTATTTTCTGCTGGTTGTCATTGGTACAACAATATTCTGCCCAATCACTTGCTGAGCACAACCATACAAGACCCTACAACACTGTAAGTTCTGAAAAAACTTAAAAGAAAACCCTTCCCTTTCCGGATGATTAAGCTTTGTGAAATACAAATACTTCTTCTTCGCATTGGACAATCAGAGAAGCACTTAAGATTCTATATGGCATTTTATTTTACGAGATCCAAGAAATACTCGTCTTGGAAGACACAGCATGTTTAATTTACGCAGAACCCTTTTTCTTGTCGTCTAAACCAAATAGAAAATGACTCAACTCCCGCCAGAAGATTCTGGATTTCCCACTTCAGCTTCAGGGCGGTCGCGACTGGCCATCTGTCGTGGAGCCGGGAAAAGACCTGGTCCGGCCACCCTTTGGGGACCAGGATGTTGCAGATCTGAACGAGCTTGCCATCTTCTTCTCCATCTCACAAACTCAACAATAATAGAACTACCACTCATTGCTACTCCAAGCCCTGCAAATGTTGCAAGGAGAATAGATAGAACTGCTTGAAGGCGAACCTACGAACACACAGCAATATAAGAATTACAATTTTTTTTTTTTAACTGAAATGAATGTTAACTGGATGTTATCTTCTACCATCATCCTGATCTATAACCACCTGAAAGGTTCTGCCTTCTATTTCTCAAGCAAAGCTTTATACTGATACCATAGCCTTACCCTACCCACTTACCCCCTAAACAGGAGGAGTACATGCATTGACCCGGGTTTCAGAGCATCTCATTTATTGGAGCATTAAAATTTTCAAATTATCTAAAAACAAACAAATAATTGGAGTAGAAGACTCTTACCAAAGAATAAAATATATGTGCGAAGGTAACCACCAAAGCGAACTGAACTGATGCATAAACCCAGACAAATCTTCTCTTCACTGAACAAAATTCAAGGGAGAAGTCAAAAAATCTTAGACCAAAATAATCACCGCGAATTACGATAAGACATTTTATGGATCTCTAAATTTTATTATGAATCAGTCACTAGCACAAGTTTGGGTATGATTTATAACAGTAATCCAGCGAAGGAAAATGAGAGAAGTAATAGTTTAGTTGCTTAGGAGAGATTTTGTGTATCGTATGTGAATCAATCATTTCTAATCTAGCAAATAAAAAGTAGGGCAACCAACATACGGCCAAATTCTTTTGACACAAACATGAAACATTTCTCCTCATATTCTAATTCACAATCTTTTTGCAGACAGAATCCTTGCAGGATATTCATTAATCTCAATAATATAACTTAAGGTTCTTTGCCAACCTACCCATGGTTGATGAAGTCATGGATGCAATGAGACCTAATACACAAGAAAATGGAAGAGATATAGCAATTGCACCAGTGCCCATTTTCACGACCTGCAGAGAAACAGATAAGTTACCAAGAAAATATAAGGAAAAATGTCACGCGTGGGAACTGCTTAGCTTACCAGAAGCTGCTCGAGAAAACAAAAATACGCAAGCATGCTGACAATAACGAGCACAGGGACTTCCCGCCAAACCCTGAAAAGATTTCAACTAATAAGTTCTAATGCTTTCATTATTTACTTTGGTAATTCAGATCATATGATGATAAGATATCTGAACAAAAAGAAAACACAGAGAAACAAACAATTGAGATACAAATTTCTCACTGAAATTTCCTTGGGATTTAAGATTGCAGCATTGCGCAAACTCAAGGTGACCATATTTGGGATTAGTGTATAATAGTTACTGCATGTTGGATCAAAATTACACAAATGAAGGTCTATGAAACCTTTTATCTTGACCAAGCTAGAAACTGGAGACTCAAACAACTGGAGCTTGATAACTTCTAATGGACTAAAGCATCAGAAAATTCTCAAGTAGGCATGCAATTTCAGAGATTAGTTTCTGTGAGATGAAAGTAGAAGTTTTTAGCAAGAGAGTCTAAAACCAATTCCAGTCTATTACTGAAGTAGAAGCATCAACCAGCAAGGAAGGTTAGAAAATCTGGTGGAAGGGTGGTTGGTTACGATACAACTGACTCATTCTGGGGCCAGTGTGGCCTTATTGTGATATCACATCGTCGGTAATAAAAGTCATTACCCAAACTATATCAACAATTAGTGTGAAATCTACTTAAATACAATCAATAGGTCATGGTTAATGTGATTTAACTTTAATATAATAACTAGCATGGAGGTCTTCCTATGTCACATCAAAACTAGACTTTGTCAGATCACTTTTCTCAAATACGTAACTTCAATTTTCATTTCCTATATTTCAGCAATCATATGGCGCACAATATAATTGAAAACATAGAAACAAACAATCATTTACCTGTATCCATTGAGATCAGCAAGCTGGCTTCCATCTGCCCTACCATTTCGAGTTCGAGTGCTTTGAATTCGCAAAAGAGTGACAGGTAGGTTCTGCACCTCTTGCTTGCACACATCACATGTTTTGTTACCTTTAATAGTAAACCATTTAACGGCACATTCTTTATGGGCCAGAGCAAGTTCACCTTTGCAGCTGCATTCCATTTTGAAGGTTTCACCCCCTTCACACAATTCAACCATACAAATTCTACAAACAGCCTCTTCTTCAGCTATGTCTTCACCATCTTCATCACTGTTTTCTGGAAAAGGAGAATATGATCAAACATTGCTGGTAGTCACAATGATTAAAAAGTACCCAGATAAATGCATATATCCTGCGCCTGGTTAATAGAACTGATAAATTATAAAAGAAATATTTGAAGGACGTGAATTTGAATGCGTTCTCTATTTCTATCTTCAGCAATTATAAACAAAGCTCAAGACAAAACTGTCAAAATCACTTTGCTGGCAGTTGCGCTCTGATAGTGGTGAGTTTATAAAAATTATGATGGTTCATCATGTTCTTAGTAACAACACCCAGAAACCTCAGCACTGTTAACACTCAAAAATTATAATGTATACAGAGAGTATCAACTTCCATCTGAGCAAGGAGTTGCTATCTGCTAAATCCATCAATAACTTTTTATACAATGATCATTTAGAAAAATCCACCACTAGAAAATATGGATCAAATAGTTATAGATATCTGTTGAGAAAGAACTTTGGCAGGCATTTTGGGTACCCAATGCATATGAAATTCAGTAGCAGGATTATCAGAAAAAGTGTCCTATAATTATCAAGGCTAAAGATTTACCAGTATCTACTATCTGAGATGTGTTTGACATCGCTTCTCCTTCCTTTACTCGGGGAGTTGCAGGAATTACTCGGAAAAATGAATCCATTCTCCTTATGCTTCCTATTTTGCCATCGGCAGGAACTGAAAGCGAGCGAGATATCTGCTTCTGGGCTCCTTTTCTCTGCAAAAAGAACTACAAACTTAGAAAAAAGATACTAAGATCCTTGTGTGTGTAAGATCCTCATATTTACACTTGGCAAAAAACAAAAAACTAGAGAAGAGGATAAAATAAGAAAGTGAAAGATTATTCTAAGCTATAGCGAACTTCATATGTCTATTTAATATTCAGATGGTTAAGAATAACAGCAACTTAACCCCCCAGCTACTAATCATCAATGAAACAAGAACTCAACCAATTTAGCGAAGCTATATCCTCACTGGGTACCACCATGCAGTGTCAGGAAGTCCATTTCACCAATTAACAATTAGAAAAGGCATTCAAGACAACAATGCGTGAAAACTTACACTTGAACTTAAAGAACCACCAAAGCTTCCACTGCATGTAGATTCTAGGTTCGAACGTGCAATTGTATTTACAGGCAGTGATGATGTTCTCTTCATCCTAGGAGTAAATATCTTCGTAAGTGACAATGACCTTGAGATTGATGGCTTTTCTCTTGGCATAGTGTATGAAGTTTCTGAAGCTAGGTTGCCAGTCTTCTCAATATCTGAGTTAGAACTTCTATTCTTGAAACTTAGTCTTGGTAAGAAACCTTTAAAGGATGATTTACCTCTGGTTGAGGAAGGATCAGGGGAGTCAATTGTTCTTGCATTAACAGAAGAAGGTGTCAAGTTGAAATTTACCCTCCTGGGAGTCGGAGTGGGACTGGGTGTTGGGGGCATCTTCAATATTACAGAATCCTGTGAGGAGTCTTCCAGTGTTCTTGAGGGTATCTCTAAGAAGAGATTTCTCCGCTTCCATTGTTGTAAATTAGTGGTTTCTTCAGTAATTCCCACTGATTCTTCAACCTGAAAAGGAACTATTAGAATATTGTATTGAGCAGGAGAATATGCAAAAAGGCACACATCAGGATTTTATAACATTTTATTCTATCAACCCAACTATTAGCCTTACTCTTTCCAAGCATTAATTTGATCCACCAATTTAGAAAATCTAAGCAGCTTTTGCAAACATCCAACAGAATGCCTTGGAATATCTAACTTATGAATCCAGGCAACAGATTTTCCACCTTAAAGTTGAAGTGCATGCAGGGGACAGACACACAGGCATCAGGCGATAGAGGCAGGAATAAATAATGAAATGATTTGCAAAGTCAAAATTGGTAACTAGATTATAAAGAACATTACAAAATAGAAGACAGTTGATGTCAACCAAGCAATTGACTCACCCTCACATACTAAAAATGACAATGGTATTGGAATTTTTATCTTACCACACACACACACAAAAAAAAAAAAAAAAAAAGAAGACAATATCTTGTTGAAACTTTAAACCCGCTACAGTAGAGGGGGGAAAGAATTCAAGTCATAAATCCTGTGGCTACAACTCTAATAATCTTTAAAACCTTTTCTTGTTCTTGCTTTAATCATACAATCCGACTTTCATCATGAGCCAAAATACATAATTGCTCAAAAAACAGACACCAAATAGGTTGCAGATTTTACATCATTCCTAGGACTATATCACCAATTAAAATTAATTACAATTTTCTTAAGTCAAAATTTGAGGCCTGGGCCTATCACAATCTATTTGGCGATTAAGGGTGTATCGATGATTAAACATTCATGCAAAATTGATATTAGACTATGTTTTTTGGGCACCAAAAACTGTTGGTTCCGCTATTGCTCCTTGCATCCTTTGAACTCTGATTCATTTCTTATCTGTAACTTGGAGTATTTTAACTTGCTAATGTAGTGCAGTGATTCATATTTCCAAACAGTGCTGAGAAAATACCATGGCAACATGACATTTTGTTTCAAGAAAAATACGAGTAACCAAACCAAGTATTCAAATTTATCTACGCAGTCATCTTAATCTTGTGTACTAAAGCAGATGGATCCAATGAATGGTTTGCAAACATGATAGTCATTTTTTTCTCCCTTTTCTTTAAAAAAAAAAAAAGAAAAAATCATCAGGAAATTTGAATTCAATTAAAACGAATTACTGATAAGATAAAATCCGCCGTTAACCCATAAAAGACATCAACAAAAAGTTTGTAACTTTGATTCCTTTAAAATACAGAGGGGATGATAAAAAAGAGTAGAGTGAAACCAATTAAAGTAAATACCTTGAGAACTGGACTTACTGCTCTATTATTATCATTCTGGGCTGAAGTTGAAGCCACATCGTACTGGTGATCAACCATAGGCTTCTCCTCTTCAGTTCGTCCCATATTATCTCACAACATGTCAAAAGACCAGAAACAACCCTGAACCTTAAGAGCCAAAAACGAAGAGAAAGCAAGAATCTTGGAAGGACAAAAGGCGTGTTCTATTCTATCCCAACAAAAACAAAACAGAGAAGAGGCAGAGACAGAGAGATTAATGGTATTTTCTTGGTAAGTGTGGTTGGCAATATATTGCTACGGGAGAGAAGAAAGAGAAGAGAAGAGGATTAATAATAAGAATGCGATGATTCTTTTCATTTATGGCAATTGCTAAAGAGGCGGAAAAACTGCCCAACCCCACTCTACTGCGCGCGGACTCCTTTTCCTTCCTTCACACTACAGTAACTACTTTTCTTTATTCTTTTATTTTGTATTCCATGCCTTTTTTCTCTAAGCATCTTGACAATATTTTGTTTCTTTTCGGGTTCTCCACTCACGAGAGAGAGAGAGAGAGAGTGAGAGTGACAAATTCAAAAGAATATTTGTTGCACTCGAATCCTAAAACTTATGAGATTGCCCAGCAAAATTTTATGCTTAATAATTATTATTACTATTACTATTAATTAAATCTATGTAAGTGAACATTATTTTAACAGACAATATCATGATATACACATTTTCGTATAAAACACATGTTATGGTTAGACGACCTTCATTTATTCATACAAAAATGTTTATGTTTACGGTTAGAAATTATTGGGATATCTTTTTTAAATTATTCTTTTAACAGCAGACATGAGATGAGATGCTTGTGAATATTTGGGATGCTGAATGTTAATGCTGCGGTTGTCACAAGATGAAGGGTGAATTTAATGGGGGATATGGTGGAGGTGTGGAGTGGAGTGGACAGGGCAGGGCAGGTAGCGTAGCATGGCATTGGGTTGGACTGCTCCCTCTGTCCCTCGCTGGTTGCTGGATGGATGGAGTTGCAAACTATCGCGAGATAAAACATGAGAAGAAGAGAAGGAGCGCGGTGTTGATGTGGGCAATGATAATTAAACCCGACAATAATCTAATCAGCACACTAATCAAATCCCGGTTCTGTGGAATTCGAGATTTTTACATCATTCATCAACTAATTTTAAAATTAAAAAATAAAAATATTTAGAAAGTTGTTTGTTTCAAAGTGGCGGGAGTGGGAGTCCTTTTTTGAGATGGATGATAATTAACGACCTGTCCTGTCATTTCCTGTTTTATGTTCATCACCAATTAAGAATATGATCACTATACATATAGTGGGTTCAATGCTGAAACATTTTTTTAAGATTAATTAAGTAAACGAATAACGTAGGTGTCCCCCGATGGCTTGGCTGCTGCCTGTATCGACACCACCTTGTTTGTGGTGTTAATGGCGAAATCAGGTAATTCCACTCAGCGAAATCTTTTTACCTGTTAGACGTGGAAGACTGAATGCAGTCAGTCAATTCAAATTCAAGGAGGAAACTAATTATGTGGTCAAGAGGCAGTGGGAGAAGAATTGACTCATTTTCATATTTATATTCATTGACGATGATGTTATCATAAAGAAAAGAATTCCGCAACTCATAGTGGAATGCACACCGAATGCTCCATTTCCAGGAATCAATTCATGGCGGCTTTGCTCTGCTCTGCTCTGCTAAACACGTTTCAAAAAAGAACACAGCAAATGAAAAAAAAAAAAAAAAAAAGAGAAGGGTCCAATCTCACTTAATGTTTATTATACAACTCACTATTGAATTTTTAAAATAAATTTAACTTCTCTACATGGTTGTTATATAAATAATTATTAAAATTTCCTACATTATATTAATAAATTTTAATAATTTTAAAAATATTTAAAATTTTTTAAATTAATTAATTTTTATTACTCTATTTTTTAAAGATTAAATTACGTAAATAATTAATAAAACATATTAATTTATATTAATTTTTATCATTAAATTGTATAAATGTATCATGTTGATCATTATTTTTATTTAAAAAGATATTTTTAAATATTTTTTAAATCACTGAAATTAAATAAAACAATAAGCAAAACATTAAGGCTTCAACACCTGTCCTGTGTAATTAACAACAATTATTATTTGTTGTCTTATTCATGAAAGCATTCTGCGGGGATATAAATGAAATGAACATACCGTTTAAATTAACAAATTGCACTAATCATTTCAAATTTCCAAGGTTTTGTATTTTGAAATTGTAGATGGATGGATGGGTCCACATCAGTAGCTAGCAGGCTGGCTGGATACTGATAAAATCATATACCTTTCCTGTCCTGCCCTGCCCTGTCCTGTCCCGTCCCAAATGGAGGCTGTTAAAAAGAAGAGAAAGCAAAAGAAAAAAAGAAAAAAAAATCAATATTATGAATTTAGACTTTACAGTACCATCTGCTTCTTAGCGAAGGTTTACTTTGGTTGTCTTTGTCTGGAAAGAGAGTTAGGCATTTAGGTTTGATAGTTATGGTAGGCATAGGCAATGATTTTTTATTTTCCATAATTTTAGAAATGAAAAAGAAGATATTGGATTCAGGAGGCCAGTCTATTCCCCTAATTACAAAAAAAGAACAAAAATATGTCAAGTTTTCATATGGGTCCCCAGAGAATATGAATTCTGTACTGTCTTTATTGTGCAAAAGTTGAAATGGATATTGAGTTTCTTTAAGAAAGATATTCATTTTAACTTAAAGCTTACTTCACAGACATATTTATTAATTATTACTCTCATACGCCTGCATTTGGGGTACAATAATTTCAAAATATGAAAGATTTTTGAAGCCCAAAAGAAGAGCAAATGAGTGGGATTGTGAAGGGTGACCGAACTTTCAGATGGTGAATTAATTCAACCTGTGACAGCAAGGTAATGAACCAACAAAGAAGGGAGACATGCTGCTAAATGGTAGCTTCATCTTTGCAAAAAGAGGGGCTTAAAATTGTAACTGCAAAAAGTTCAAATGAAATGGTGACAAATGAACAGTGATATTCAATAACCCACAAATAATTAAAGAACGTTTGTACCAAATCGATCGATTCGTGACAAATGATAGTAGGTGAGATCCACTCTCGTTGTAAAGTTAAGAAGAACCACTAGGTGCCAAATATAATCATCGCCCAAAATTGAAAAGCTATTTGCTTAGCTATTGAGATAACACAATAACAGGGCAAAGTTGCCCCCTAAATCTGTAATGCATCCAGCAGCTGACAGGCTGAGATTTTAGCCAAGGCTCTCAATTTCAGTTTTGCTATCCATCTGTCCGGGTTCATTCAAAAAATAAGTTTCTTCTGAATTTTATTTCCTTAAGCCAAGAAACAGTGATGAGAAATCCGAAATCCGTTAAACCATTCAATCAACATTTCACCATTCAATCAACATTTCACTTGTGTTCTCCAATCAATACAACAATTATGTAGAAGTTTCAGGCTACAACTAACAAAATTTTCATTGGTAACCACGACCATGATCATGATCCATCTCCCTCTCTAAGAGCATCACCGTTTCACAGTGTGAAGTATGCCGGAAATGATCAACCGCCATGGCTTTTACAGGATGGCATGGCTCTGATATGGGCATAGATTTGGCTCTGTGTCATGCCAAACTGGTACTGCTCATGTTCCTCCATGTCCTGTTGTTTTATTTCCTTTCTCCACTTTTTCTGGTGACAGTGTGCAAAGCTCAATAGCATTGGCCACCAGTGTTTCGGGATTGCAGGATATGCAACTGCAGAACACAGAAATGGCATAGATGGCATAGATGTTAAAGGCTCCACAAAAATAATATATCAATGAGAATAAGGAATATATAAAAGGTTTAGTGGGGGAACTCACACAAGCCTCCGAAGATGTGCATTGAGTCCTCAACACTTTAATTACCTGCATTCTCCAAAAATATAAATTAGGATAAGAAAGATCAAGTTAAGATTCAAAAAGTATCTAGCATAAAGAAAGGAATCCCATACAGGAGGAGTGCATGGTAAAGAACAGGGTGATTATCCACCATCATAGCAATGAAATACAAGCTTGTTTAAATCAAAATATAAGCCCTCTCAAATTTCCATAAATAACAGTAGCAGTGAGCAGTAAGCAGTAAGTTCTAAAAGCATCACCCAGAAAATGCTATTCTTGGTATTTTAACCTCCAAAGATGAAGTAAAATTAAGGAAAAACACTAAATTTAGAACAAACTGGAAGAGGTGAAAATACACTTCCACAAAATACAACTCTGAGAGTGACACAAGAAAAAGAAAAGGAGCAATCCATTAAGCAAGTAATTAGCAACAAAAGCATCACCCTGCATGGTGGTTGACCAAACTGAACTTGGTAGAAGTGGTGTGCTGAGTGCCACTGCTACATCTATATCCAACTAGAAATAAATAAATAATCAAATATGGTATGATATGAATGTCAGTCGAAATGCTGCAGCCGTAAGTAGCATAAAAAAATACTGCAAAATGCTTAATTGGATGCAAGCTAAATGAAACCTTTTGTTTTTTGCCCTTAAGGTTGGGACCCAAAGACTGCCCCTATATTCTTCATTATGTGATCTGATTAACAGTAAGGGGCTTATTTTATAATATTTCTTATTTCTCATAAGCAATAGAAGGGCCCCTCTGGTTAGAGTAGGGCTCATAAAAAAATTTAAAATGTGAAGTTCCGAGTAAAGTAGCATGTTACTTACAGTTGGATGAAGTCCACCACGAGGAGGATCAACAATGGCAACAACATTCTTAAACTCTTGCATGGAAGAATTTTCATTGTCTGAAGTGCAACTCTTCTGAAGTTGGCCAGGAGGTTCTTTTCCACCACTTTCTGAACACTCAGAGGCACCAATTCCACTTTTGGGGTCACAGCAGGAGCCCCCTTCATTGTCTATGGCATTGTCCACAGAGGAATCTCTCTCTTCAGCAGTAGTTTCTTTATTACCACTGTTAGATGCATGCTCATATTGTTTTTGAAGGGCATTTACGTACTCTCATTCAATAGAGATCCCATCACATCCTTTGCCTGTTGGTCCATGCAAATTTTAAAAAATGATAAAATTACTACTAACTATAAAATTAACAAACATTAAGCAATTAAAACAGATTAATCAAAATTAGACTTCATTAATCAACCCCATGGAATAAGAAGATGCTCTTCGTCATAATTTGTTTTTCAAGGACCATTATATTTCATTCCTGTATCCCCAATTTTCTGAGTTAACACCAACTACATCATAATTTTTATAATATCAATAAAGTAGAAATGACCAGAAAATCAAAATCATACCTTTGTGCTAACAAATCTACAGTTTTTTATGCCATTAATTTCAGCATTTCGATGAGCATCAGAAACTGCAGAGGCATTCATTTCAGTGCCAATAACCTGGAAATTAGGAAGTCAAAATAGGTCAAATTATTAAGAAAATGAAAAAGAGAGAGAATCATTTTACTTCACAAACAACTCCAACAGAAATTAATATATTGCTATTCCTTGTTTACTGTTTCAAGAAGCTTCCACTATATAATTCTACACCTATTGTATGACTGTTACTGAAAGATGAAGTTTCATCCCTATTGCATAATTCAACAAATAAATGCACCAATGAACAATATTATCAAAAAGCAGTCGGAGATATACAGAATCAAAGATTGCTTATACAATCAAGGATTCTTGCTTCTGCAACATCATTAGTCTGCTCTTGCTCATGGCTACCATCTGCTTTTGGAATGGACAGTAGGTGCAATGGAGCATCAGCTGGAGCTACATTAGATATCCCTATGTGATCCTACATAAACACTAACAACCATATAAAACAAGTCTATAATAAATCAAACATATTACCTATTACAAAAATTAGGATCAGAACCTTAGGCTTAAGCCAAATATTATTGAAGGACCAACAACGATGTTCAATCTATGACAGCATGTAATGTCATACAATTCTCCAGGCAAATTTCTCTGGATCTTTCAAAAAGCATCAGAAAAATATTTAACCCTTGAAATCTTTAACCTTCAAACCTCCTTTCACCTGGTCAATATTGTCATTGTATCCTGATCATAAATTCTAAAGAGTATATTGCTTTCCAGCTGTTTAATCTAGTGACATAAAACATGTGTCATTTGATATTGTAGCTTTGGTGTTCCAACTTCCAGAAAATAATCTTTGTAGCTTTGGTGTTCCAACTTCCAGAAAATAATCTTGTCCAATTTGTGTGGGAGCATAAAGATCTAGTCGGTCAGCATTACAAAGGATTGATCCAGGTCTACAGCCCTGAAGTTCCTGACAGACCTGATGCCCATGTAACCTCAATACACACATGAAAAAAAAAATGGAAGGACAACAGGGGCTCAAAGCCTTGCTTGTTGTCGACTTCTCCCTAGATGTGAATTAATGTGACTCCGGCAACTTATTGTTTCACCGAACAAGCTTTCATCTTGACAAACCTCACCAGAATTTTGCAATAAAAGAAAGTATAGATCATTCAAAAAACCAACAAAAGGATATGCTTATCCATATAAGATACAAGACAATTCAGACACTTGTTAAAAGTCACACTCAGGATCAAACATGCCATAACAAACAGTGATGTTATCTGTAAATGAAAGCTAACTATAAAGCAACTGCCAATAAGAGCCCATAAATCTGATAGACTGAGATTAATGACAAGGGTATCATGTGATTAGTTTTCAAATCATGACAGAGTATTTAAGCCAAACATCAGGGGTGCTCAATATTTTTTTCAGTAAGCAAAATAAAGACCACAACAATAAGACAGACAACATCAACATGCTAAAATAAACTCATATCTCCCACACAGGCCAAAAACTAATAAAATAAAGGGAAAAGAATCGGATAACAGGAAATTTAGTCCACTTCATAAAAAAATGAGGCACAAAGTACAGCTCTTTTGCAGTTTAAGCGAAGGCTACAGACTAGTGAAAGAAACCACAGTAATCAAATTTCACGCCAAATATGGCATGTGTCAACATAGAAGCAAGGTAGCCAACTAAACAGACAACTAACAAATACAGTATAAAATCATTTAAACATTAAAGGAGCTAGTACCTGAACAACCAAAGCTGTCAGTGGTAAAGATGGAGAACTTGCAGTAGACCCTGCAGCAAAAGCTTTAGCCAACCTCTCAAATTCACTGTTTACTAGTGCATCACTGAAGCTTGCTGAGCAAACCTATGAAATCAAGATAAGAAAAAATAAATATGAACCCAGAAGTTACAGGGAAAAACATCAGTGGGATTCGCAAATGCAAGGAAAAGAGCCATAATCTAGTCTAATTTACCAATTACATCAGCTTAAGCCCATTTAGGTTTTTTACTACATTCTTTTTCAACATACTCCAGGACCTTCTGAACAATGTATGGCCCATTAGTTGCTTGGATTGGATACAAACCTGGACTATAAGCATGACCTCTGAAATATTGGCCTCTAAATTCTCAGCATCAGTTGGCTTCCCTGAAGTTCTTCCTTCACGAACCTTAGAAGACAAATCAGGCTGTAGAAGGTTAAAAGTAAGAATGGTTGAATTTTCAGGTTCTTTTAACAGCAGATTACACAAACCCTATCAAGAATACAGAGTACAGCAATGGCAAGAGAAATGCAAAATTGTAAATAAACAAGGTTTTCATCACTCAATAGTTATTCTTAGCAACATCTACTGTTAACTGGCTCCAGAATCCAGTATTTTTAAATCTGTTCCAGATTGGTAAGTCTGAATGCTGCAGAAATTCCTGAAAGATTGAAGCATATTTGCAAGTAATTGTTGAAACATTTGGACAGTCCAAAGGCTATTCAACTACTGTCACACCTTCCCTGAAAAGTCTCTTATGTTTTGGTAAAATAGTTCCAATACTAAGAAGTGCCTTCCAACAACAACCGGAAAGAGGGAGACTACCTAAAATTTCCAAGCATGAATCCGACAGTTGGTTTGCCCTGGAGAGAATATCCAACAGAAAACTCGCACTTGTTACGGTATCCATTCACAAGTGGTGATTCAAGTATTCCCTCTAGTTTGCATGGAAGACCACCTACAGGATGTAAGATAGAAAAAGGACAGTGATAAGAGTCCCAATGCTTCCTTTTGGAAAGCCCTCATGAAGGTAAAACAATACCTATTTCCCTAGATTTCATAACCCATTATGGAAGTGCAACACCATTTGGACAAGCTCTATGGGCATTTCTAGTCTGTCCAAAAAATTAGCAGAATTCTGATATGTGAGAATTAATATTGCTACATAGGATAACATAAAGCCAAACAAGAATTGGCATTTCTAACAAGTTTTTTGATCATTTGCAGGATCGAGTTCTTTTTATGCTCCAATTGGTCGCTATAAGACATATGAGCTATGGTGTCACAACATCTCGTGCACTTCTAGCCCTTGAGACTGACCATCTACTGCTGAACTGTCATCATTGCGATTACTATCCTCATTTACATTTGAAGATGGGAGGAGCCCAGCAATCTCTCCAGCCAATTCAGGCTCACTGGTTTGCAAGGCATTTTCAGGGAGAGACATTGCTGATTTGATTTTCTTCTCAAACGATCAAGGAATGACATTAGCAACCTTTAAATTCATGTTGCCAATGGATATCCCTTCCAGCTCCTATCACATTGGCATACACATATACCAGTCAAAAGATTATTGCAAGTTTTAAGAGGCAGTAAACACTAAATAGTGTGAAACATAGGATACCTCCACTGCATTTTTCAACTGTTCTGCATTTTCAAAACTCACAAAACCTACACTCATGCCCTTCTTTTTCTTTCTAGATTTAAAGAGGATTCCCCGCCAAAAGAAGCAATTCCTTTGAAAATGTAAATATAGCAGTAAGCATTATCTATCTGAAAGGAAAAACCTTTAGACTGTTTGATTCACATTCCCGATATAGTTCTTTGTTCTTGAAAACAAGGGATACAAAAACAATCTTGAAAAAGACATTTGATTGAGAGTTTCCAAGAACAGTTTTCAGAAACAACTATGAAAAGTAGCTTAAATATAAACACAAGAATCAAGATTGTATCAAAATTCTATCCAAGAACTCCAAAACAATATACTAGTCTTAAGAAACTGTTATCAAACAGTTATCCAAACGCCCCTTAATTTCTTAGTTTTTAGAAATAGTTGAATAGTAAACGCCCTGCAACTTCTTTCACTCACATGGTCAGCGAGAAACTTCTTCAAGTTATCAGAATTCCACTTTCTTGGCAAATGCACCAAACATTTACTAAGCTCAATATCTTGATCGCCATAATCGCCGTCGCCATCAACCGCCTCCGTCATCATAACCTTCTCCACCACATGTTCCTTCACCCCACATTTCTCCCCATTCTCCAAGTTCCTGACCTTCTTGGCCCGCTCGGAGATCGGGTCCCACGTGTTGTCGGGACGAGGCCGAAGCTCCCCCTCGCCGTGCGCAAACCTACACGTGCTTCCGTGACAGAATGAACCTGACTTCCTGAAGTAGCAGAGACTGGTTTTTTGCAAAGGGTGAAGTGAAGGGTCAGCTTCTGATTGCGGTTCCTCCTCCTCTCTTCTGCGTTTCTCGGCTGGGGTGGTGGTGACATCTTCCGTTAACTGAGGAATGGACGGTTGGATTTCTTCGTCGGCGTTTTGTTCAGGTTCGTTCTGATTGGCCGAATCGCCACCGTTGATTGGAGGCGGGAGGTTTAGGGTTTCAAATGGAAATGAGGCCATGGCGGTTACTCTACTACTGTGGTTTTGGTTGCGGGTAATGTTAGGGAGTCGCCACTGTATATGCAAGACCACAGGGAGATTATTTTTTAATTACAAATAAAGAAAATATTATTTTAAAACTTTAATTAGTAGTTTATTTGAATTATGAAATCAAAGAATAAATTGACTGCCATGCAATACATTAAAACCATGGGATGTATAAAGAAAATTCATACTGCCATCCCAAATGACAGAACTGAAGAAGTATACAGACGAGGGAGATATCAACTACCATGAGCTTCATTAGAACTTTGACTTAACTTGTAGTCTTTCCGGGAAGTTCAGATTAACACAATTACTATGTTTTGTTTTCTAAAAGAAATTTTGCTCAAAGTGAAACCTTTTTTACAAAAACATACTACCAACCATTTAATTTACACTTAACACATATTGCAGATGTGTTTACTGTTAAAATGGTAAGCAAACAGTATAAAGAGTGACAATGCATCAGCCGCATACTGTTAAAATTACGCTTTGTTTCCCCAGCATTCTCAGCAGGAAGGCAAAGTACTGGTCAAGGACAACCTGCCAACATGCAACATCTAATCGAGGGATTCCCACTAAGCTTCAAGATCAAGAAACACCATAAGACGGATAATTAGATAATCCTTTGAACCAAACACACGCACTGTGATTAAAAAAAGTCTCTTGCAATTGACTAGCTTACAAGATAACCGATCTGCTATGAACAGAAGAAATTTTACATGATCATGCACTTCTACATGTAGCACTTCATAAAACAAATACGAAGCCATATATACATCAGAAGTCATTTGCAGACACTCTTTTGGGTACGAAGCCCAAGATTTGAGCAACTTCACATTATTTTTTGAGTCAAAGAACTTGTATCTTCCAGCCACATCTTACCCCAAGTCTGTAAAGATCAAATGAACTTGATAGGAAAAGCAATACTCTTTAGAAAGCACACAGTCCTCAATCACCAGTTCCATTGTTCACCTTAATTTCCAGCAGCCTCTCAACTGGTTGCCTGCAAATTGGACACCGGTTTGTCTGAAACTGCAAAACCTTTGCACATTCGCTGCACATGCACTGCATAGACAAAACACTAATTAAGGACAAGTAATATCTTCAATATAACAGATAAACAATAAGTCACAAGCATTGGCTCAAAACATCATTCAGGTCCTTTATCATAGAATATAATATCTAGCCAGATTTATTTCTTCAAGCAAACTTTAATGAAAAGTAAAAACCATGCACAAATCGACAGCACAGAATGTTTCCTTAGGTGGAGTAGGCAAATCACAGGCTAAAGAATGATTCACATGTTACGTACTTTTTGTTGATCCTTTTCAAGGAAGTTCAAGCAGTGTACAACAAAACATTCACAACCTACCACATCCCAGAGGCAAAGAGTAGAATCACAGACCACAAACCACAACATGCAAGTAAGCTCCCAATATCCAGTCCAGCAAACATTGCTCAAAACTGGTTGCAGTGAAGTTCAGTGGTCATGAACATTCAATTCTAATCAAAACTTCGGAAAAATTTCATTCATTTTTAATCTGAAGTGGATGAATAGTATTATTTGACCAAAAAAAATTATATAACACAAGTATCCAAAGCAGCTTGAATAAGCCACATACCATCACAAGATTGATACAGCATACACCTAAATCCATTTGAAAAAGAACCATCAAAAAGCACATGCTCTACTGTTTTTTGTATACATGCATGGATTAATGTATTTGATTAGATGAATTCTGTACTTCTTCTTACCACTGGCACTAATTGCTAATAACCAATATTTGACTCAGGAGACATGAATATAAAACTGAAAGTTAAGTGGTAAGTCCTCCTTTCATATGTCTGATGCAACTAGTAAGCTTCCATTGCCTTTCTTTGATTACAACCAAAAATAAAAATGAAGAGAATTAAGAAATACTCTGTACATACCATGTGTCTGCATGGGAGGACAGTAGTGTCTCGTGGTTCTGACAAGCAGATGACACAATCTTTTCCAGAATCACTCTCATCAACACCACCACCAGCTGTATTCCCAATTCCATAAATTTCCTGAAGCTCATACCGCATTCTGTTGACCCACAAGATCTGCTTTATTACCTGTGCATGGTACTCACCTTCCTCTTTCTTTTCAAACACTGCCATGGTAATTTGAGAATTCCCGGTTGGATTTGCTTCTGTTTCACTACGGTCAGATGGGCATGCCTCAGCCTTCACAATGATGGGATAAACTTCTGCATCATTCACCTTAGTGAATTCTGCCTCATCAAACATTGAGAAATCAATCCCTGTTCCAGAAGGTTGTCTAAACTGCTGGCCAAGACCTTGTTGGAAAGGTACAGTAATGGGTTTAAGCACATCTTCCTTTGTTGCACTTAGATTACAGTCCACATCTTCTTTACCAAAAAACATGACAGTAATACTGTGAAAACGGAAAAGAACAATAATTGTCAACACACACAAAATGTTTTTCTTATCTACCAAGTGTTGAAATCTCTAAAATAAATGAAACATAAACATAAGCAGGTCTATGAACTCAGTTAAGAGCAAGGAAAGGTAATTACTTCAACTAACCAGGTTCTTAATTTCAATGATTAGTAATTTTGTCAACAATCTGTGGACCTTGATAAAGGTGGCTCCTATCTGTATAACACTCGTAATAATAACCCAATGGTTCCTACTATTATATTCTCTGAAAATTAACAGGCCCAGGTGTTTAATTTAGTACCAGGTCATAAACCACTTTTTTTTTAACCCACAATGTCATAATACTTGCAAGCAAATCTTTGAGCAGACTGGGATAACATCCTCCAGCATAAATTGATATATTATTCAGCTAAAGGAAGAACTAAAGCTTTTCAGATTCCCAGATTCAGGAGAATTGCACCAGATCAAATTAAATTCAACATTGATATAAAAAATTTAAAGATCGAAAAACAGATGACAGATCCAATAGCTACACAACCGAAGATACAACATCAGCATCAGACCAAAATTATCCAATTTTATAACTCAAGAAAACTTTTTTTAGCATTATGTCAGCATATACTTAAAAATAAAGCTGTGTATGCCAACAACTCAGCGACAGTCGCTCAATTCCTAGCAACAGCCTCAAAAGTATATTGGCCCAGGTTAACATGACACAATAACTACATGAAAACACACTTGAAACCCACCAAACTGCCTTTTTTAAACAGCCAGAATCGAAAATATTTTGATGTTTATTTGGAAGCATTTGGTTAAAATAAACATAATCGCTTTCTAAGATCGCATAGATTTTTGAAAGAAATAATAGATAGGTAATTGTATCATTCTACAAACTGCCATACGCTTCCAGCACCACGCATCCAACAAAAAATGGAATCATCAAAAGAAAAAGAAAAAAGAAAAAAAAATAAAAGTAAAACAGCTAAACCGAAAACAATGCAATTAACACACCAACACATTCTAATAATTTATTACCTTCCAGGCACAGTGGCATCAAACGTGAAGGCAACAAGAAACTTCCCAGGATTCTCTTCATCAGGCTCAACCCTAACCGTCTCCTTCTTAACATTCACATCATTCCTAATCGTGACGGCCTTCTGGTGCTCCACATAGGTCGGCACAGCCGGAGGGTGCGCTGCACCCGGATGATACTGCCCACCAGCTGGCATGCGATGATAACCGTAGGCGCCCGGCACGGCTGGCGACGGGTAGTATCCCGGGTAGTGGGGATAAAATCGATTGGGATACTGAGATGGGTATGGCGTGGCTGCAGCAAATACAAATTGGCTCTGGGCTGATCGGGTATGTGGTTGCGGTGTCGGTGGCGGGATGTTGCTGTGGTGGCGCCTATTGCTTCCAGAATTTCCCATTAATTATTATTACTGCTCCTGATATTTTCTTCTTTTCTTTTTTTATTCGTCCTTGCTGCAGTTTGATAGATAAGAACAAACAAACAAACAAAAGGGGTGGGGAGGGAAGTGTTTCGATTTAACGAATTAAGGAAAATATAAAGATAATGGCCAGAGAGTTCCTCGCTGTAAAAAAGCTGTAACAAAACGAGCCGTGGATATTTGATATTTACCATAGGACACAAATGTTTTCGATTATATCACATTAGGTTACTGACGTCGACTGAAATGACCGAAAACCCTCCAGTCTTTTGACCAAAATTCCATGTTACAAATGTATTCAGGTCATTTCAGTTGGGATTATGATCTATTTGATAGAAAACCGAACACATTTGTCCTTATTTTCAAAGGTGTAGAAGTTTAAGGACTCAAATGTATTATGCCATGGGAATTTATTTTTCTGAGGTTCAGCTAAGCTGCACGAACCTAACCCTCCTACCGGGAGGATATTACGTCGTTATTTATGATAAATATGTTTGTTATTATCACAAAATTTGTTAAATGAGAGCATGAGGTGGAATGCTTTTATCACAAAT